>OZ023218.1:39883303-39908585 GCA_963995525.1 Escarpia spicata
GACATTGGTCTACAAATAGGCTGGAAATTGGCCTTTAGATGGGAAAAAGGATGAGGGGTTGGCCTAAACAGTGGGTGCACGATGGGATTGTTGGGAGAAGGGCTCTCGAAAATGGTTGATGGTAAGCCCCAAAACAAATACGAGATGGAACGTTTGTCCCAAAGGTTGGCCAAACAAAAACAGATGGAAGATGGGACATTCACACCACTGTCTCCCCCCGCTATCAAGTAGTCAAATAAACAAGGATAACTAGACGTACTTCACAATTCCAACTTACAATACGACCTTCCGTGACCGCGTATGCCTAGAGTTTCTCTTTCCAATCTGTCAAACCAGTGAAAAGACACTGTAGAAACCCCGTCCCACACTGTGCGGTGGTTTGCTCGGTATGCATTGGTCTTGTTTTTGGATTGGTCCGACAGAGGCGTATGTTAACCAGCCCGTGTTTAACTGAACATACCTACGAAGGGGATCTCACCGCCGATACCAGCCGGTTCGTGGTCAGCAGTTCCAGCATGCACCGTGTTAACTGCATGACAGTAGGTATACTTGCTAACCTAGGATACCTTGCGTGAACCAGGATCCTATTTGATTCAACATAAGCTTACAATAGGTGTAGCATATGGATAAACAACGAGATTGTGCACGTTCGAATGAAAGAAGAAACAATTATTTCCATTCCGTATAAGAAAATTAGGTTTGTTTTAATTTAACTTATTTCATTCCACAAGACATTTGACCGATCGTATGCGTGATCAACACACGGCGCAAAGTGTAGACACAATTTATATATTTCACATACATGTCAGTTGTGTACAAATGCGGCAATTATGTTGAAAGCAGACCTAGCGGAAGCATAGTATAATAGTAATACGTATGTCAAATGGTGCATGTCGGAATGTCAACGAAGCATGAAGGAATCCAGCGAAATTTAAGTCGCTGTGAAGGTGTGCTCCCTGGTGCTAGTCGGATAAATAATTGATGAGTCGAACTTGTTTACTGGTTTGCATTAACACCTGCATCATTGTTTCTTTCCATTTTTCCTGAAGAAAAGATTTTGTCTTATAATTATGCATTATTTTGACTAACAGCGTTAACCGTGCAAAACGTTAACAATAATTGTCTTCTCGCTATCCGCATGTGTTTAACATAAATTCGACAAGTTTGATATCCATTTTTGTGTACATTATAAATATATCCATTTCATACCAGTGATCTAACTTAGTTGATTGAAATAATATGCAGAAATTAAGTAGTACTGACGACGGGCGACGGCGGCGACAACGGCGAAGACAATATATCGACGAGAAACAATAACAATAGCGAATGATGCGATAACAATGATGAACGATCATCATTGCAAGGTTGTTCCATATTGAAGGTTAATATCCCTGGTTTGACGGGAAGGATAAGCTTCGACAGAGGCCGACGGGTGAACTTCAACCTTACGATCCTGCAGCTTCGACCACAGGGCCTTGTCGAGGTACGTCCGCGAAGTTTAAAACTTAAGTTCACAAACATAAGCGTCACATGTACTGGTGGTGGATGTTTGGTCCACCACCTTTCGCAAACATAATCGCTACAGTGGCGCCGCGTAACGAATGAATCTGGTATTACCGCACATGCCCGCTATTGTGAATATCCATGATGATCGATCGATTATTTTCAACATTAATTTATAAACAAAAAACAGAAAGAGCAAGTAGAGCGGAACTATAAAAGATATGTAAATGCATTGGTTATTTGAGTGAAGAGTCGGTTGAAAATTAGATGGATGATTACATGGAATGAACTGGTGGAATAGATTGGTGGAATAAATAATGTGAATGAATTTGTGCAGTTAATCGGTGAACTTTATTGGTGGAATTAACATTTGGAATGACCCGGTGGAATGCATTGGTGGAACGAATCAATTAATTGAATAGATCGGATTAATATTATGTGGAATGACTCGGTGGAAAGAATTGAGGTAATGAATACGTGACAATATATATTTGATGCACTGAAAGAGGCATTGAATAAATAAATAATTTCATTTGATATAGCGCCAGATCCTAATTTGTCTGTGGTGTTTCACAACATAGGCCTATTAAAATACCTAAAATAGTGAAATAGCTTAGAGTTTAAAATATAATACTAAATCAATTTAACGATAATAATATATTATTAATATATTAATAATAATAGCAATAATTTAAAACAATACATTACATACATGAAATAAATAAAGCTTTTACGCATTTAATACATACATTAAATGAAAATAAGATATACAGATTTGATGTCAACCACAAGATGGTTATATGGAGCTGATTAGACGGACGCACAGGATGGACATGGTAGATGCGTTTCGTTTGTCCGGAAGAACGGACGACACATTGGGATACCAATTATCCAGTTTCAGACCTCATTTAGCCGTGGCATATTTAATGGCGGTCTGACGTCAGAAGTGCTCAATCGCGATGATCAATCAGCTGCGTGTCTTTTGAGGTTCCGGCGCGTGACATACGGGGAAGGACGGACAAGTGTCTAGGTTCCTAGTCCATTTAACAAGTAGACCAATTTTACCTAACAACGGTGCACTTTGACCTTATCCATTCTCAATCATTGTCTTCAGCTCGGTGTCAGCTCAATCATCCTGACGACTTATTGCGACAGTCAGCGTGTTACGTTCTGTACTGATGAAAATGAAAATAACCGCGCTAACTGAGTGTCCTGTATCTTTAAATAAGAAACATGCAAATATGCACCTTTTGTTCATACATATGGCAATAAAGTGAATAACTGTAAATAATGAAAGACAACTGTTTGGTTTGTTATAATCAAATAATATAGCGGGCCTACTTTCTTTTTATTGAATGCCAAAGATGATGTGTCTTTTTCACCTATTTTGTTCTACAACATATTCGTCAAGACAAAATGGCAAGGGAAGCTGGAATAGATTATGTTTTAAATAATTAATCAAGAACGTATGTGTGCATGTGTCACACAGACACTCATGCACACTAAACGGACATGCACGCAAGCGTGTACACATATGCAAACAAATACAAACGCACACGCATACGCACACGCACACGAACACGCTCACTCGCTCACTCGCTCACTCGCTCACTCGCTCACTCGCTCACTCGCTCACTCGCTCACTCGCTCACTCACTCACTCACTCACTCACTCACTCACTCACTCACTCACTCACTCACTCACTCACTCACTCACTCACTCACTCACTCACTCACTCACTCACTCACTCACACACTCACTCAAACACACACACACACCACACACACACACACACACACACACACACACACACACACACACACACACATACACATACACATACACATACACATACTGACGCACACGCAATCATGATCAATGATAATGACTACTACGAATACTAATGGCGAGATAACGACGCTACCATGTGCCCTGCTTGTCCAGTTCTTTACACGTACGTTGTCCTGTCTCATACAGGTAGGTTATTGGACCCGGGAGAAAGGAATCAACTTCACATCTTCTTTTGAAACATTGCACACGAGCGGAATGTTTAGTAACAAGTCTTTGGTTGTTACCTCCATATTAGTAAGTATTGTTGATACCAATTACGGTACAAAACACCAACCGTTTGTCAATCATTCAATAATATTTAAGTACAATCTGTGTATGGTCCGCCATGTTGGTCCAATCACCCGGCCTTCCCACACAAATGCATTGCTATGTATCAATTACTTGCATTCTGTCATGCATTCATTTTGATTGATAGTGATTGTTTAAAAGCACAATGTATTCATTGTTAAATACGTATCAGCATCATTAACAAACTTGCAAGGTATGCCCCCCTAACACGTGGAGTGGGTGACGTAATTAAGTCTGCTAAGAGTATAGTGGAAAAAACTGTAAGCTATATTTACCAATTAGCTTTTATATGGCTGAACAGTTGATCAGTACCACATTTGCTGTGTTAATGATGCAATTAGATGATTAGGCAAGTTTAATGAATTAGCCATAATGTTATAAATTATTACTTATCTTTTGTTGATATAAGTTTACTGGCCGCATGGAACAATATGCGTACCTTTCACATTAACCATTTCACATTTTGTCTATCAAAGTCGATTTCAAAAACAATTTAGGATGCCCGTGTACGTTTCCAAAGACAGGTCGCGCCTCTATGCAGCCACACATTGGTTCCCATTTGTAATCGGGCGTCTTGTATTTTCCTTTAACAACGTTGGAAACTCGATTACATTTCATAAAAGTAATTAGATGGGCGTGCTGCGTCATATACCATGTTGAGGTTGAAATAGCATGCTTCTACAACGTGGATTATGGCACTCGAACTTAAAGTACAAAATAAAACTCACCATGAACCTAAAAAGGAGATAGGTACATAGGCATACCGACAATGTCAGAACTTCTTTAAATACAACATTGTGAATTGACGGAACATCCTGCCGAAAACTGTGGTGTCAGCTCCGTATCCAAACTCCTTCAAAACCAAAAACTTGACAAATACTGCTGCGCCTACCGGTAGGAGGCTTCCCTCATACGTGAAGATCAGCTGAGAGTTTACTAGCGTGTAAGAGTCTTACCTGATAATGTACGTGAAAATGTAACATTGTTGAGCTGTGACGATTCGAAACATGATAATTTCCAAAAAATCACAAACAGTATCCACTCTATTATTGTTAGGAGCCTCCCTACGTGATGCTGAAGAAGTCTGAGGCGCCTTTGACGGGCAATGACCGCTACGAGGGATTCTGCGTGGACATTCTCAAGGAGATCGCGCAGATCGTCGGTTTCAAGTACTCTATCAAATTGGTGGCAGACGGAAAATACGGCGCGCCAGATGACGACGGCAACTGGAATGGCATGGTGCGAGAGCTGGTCGAAGGAGTGAGTGTGCAATTACATGTTACTGGTCAGGAATGGGTAAAAGGAGAGTACACGTGTCGTTTTACTTCACTCTTTTCGAATTTTGTTGTTGAAACACGCGCATTTTCGTTTTCGCTGATCATTTTGCCACCCATCTGAGGGTGATGTAGCAGAAAGTGGCAGGTGGCCTGTACGTAGGTGTGGTATAGGACGCACACTTACAAACATAGTGGGAGGTTGGACACCAAAAAACAGGTGAGAGATGGGAGGTTGAAACCCCTGCCACACTCCCCTCTATGTTGGTGACTGAAACAGTCGCGAGCCCCACACACGAAGGCTGGTCGGACAACTAGCGAGTTATGCTCAGTTACGGATCCTATTTCCTTCTACATTACGGATATGTAGGCGGCGCGGAATTCTATGCACTGTATTAAAGAACTTTGATTCAAATCATAGCGGACTTCAAAGGTTTGTTCGAGCGAATGTCGGAACACCATTGTCCTGTCGCATCTTCACAATGCAGTATAGTGAATAGATTGTAATTGCTTACCTAAATACAGAATGCTACTAAAATAATATTATTTCGGTATATAAAAAGTATGAAAATATATACTGAGCCAGCCACTTTTCTCAGAGACTCCTTGGGATTATCAGTTGCTAAAACAGTTGCTCCATCTAGCGGAATCCAGAATCTGAAGGTCCCACTAAAGATATTGTATGTGGTCTCGTCACAGAGGCCGATCACGGCTACTAACGTGACGTTTGGGATGTGAGCAGCGCAAATTTATATATATATATATATATATATATATATATATATATATATATATATATATATATATATATATATATAAAACAGTCCTTTGTACGCAGAGCAATATTCCCATTTACTGCAAAAATATTATTCCCAACAAGTCTTAATTGTGAGGCTAGATTTAGGCTCTTCCAGTCCCATTTTAAAATACTTCATACAACACAGTTAAAAGTTTAATAACACGGACAAAGGATCTATTCTGTAGATAAATAAGGTATCATCTCATAACGTCGATGTCCGATATCAGCCAAAATTACTTTCAACTGGCCTCAGCCCCCCCCCAGACGAAAGTTTGTAAACAAGCGTAAAAAATCTACGTCCGACGTCAAACGAAACTGCCTATGACACCCCTCCCCAAACGAAAGTAATTTCGTCTGATATCGGACATCGACTTTCTGAGATGATCCATAATATGCCACATATTGGGTGTGCCCGCTACACTCTACGCTATATTCCGTGTTGCAGCACGCCGACTTGGCCGTCGCGTCGTTGACCATCAACTATATACGGGAGCAGGTGATCGACTTCACGAAGCCCTTCATGAACCTTGGCATCAGCATCCTCTTCAAGCGGCCGCGACGCGAGAGTCCCGGTCTCTTTTCTTTCCTCAACCCGCTCGCCGTCGAAATTTGGCTCTACGTGATCGCGGCCTACTTCCTCGTCAGTCTCATCCTCTTCGTACTCGCTCGCTTCAGTCCCTACGAGTGGTAGGTCGCGGTCACACACACGCACACATGCACGTACACATGCACGTACACATGCACGCACACATGCACGTACACATGCACGCACACATGCACGCACACACGCACACACGCACACATGCACCACACATGCACCACACATGCACGCACACACACACACTCACACATGCGCACACGCGCACACACACATATCAAATTTCAGATGGGTTATCAGACCACCATACTGTCATTGCTAACGCTTCTATAACCCCATTAGAGTCGAAACACAATGTGTCTTACAGAGCCATTCACATGATTGACATTACAGCTTTAATGGCTGATATCCTTATATCCGACCTTATCACAGATAAAAAAAAACATTTATATAAACAGTACTGTCAAGTACTCAATGCATTACTTAACAAACATGCACTTACGAAATCCAAATGTGTACCAGAAAGACCACCGGCTCCATGAATGACATCTGAAATTATACTATCTAAAAGGGTCGTCGTTATTTAGAGCGTGTATAGCGCAACTCACGCTCGCTATTAGACATGCCGCGCTATTCTAAGCAATGTCTTCTCTCTAACAGACAAATGGCCAAAGCTAAATCAGATTATTCTACAAATATGGTCATAAATAAATCTGATAATTCGCGTCATCAATAACATTAGACGGCCTGTTCCATCGCTACCAGATCATGTATGAATTAAGTCTCTATGTGACTCGTTTTCTAGTCACTTTTAAGAATAAAATCAGTCCTATTCGTTCTGCTTTCCCAGGTGATGCTTTAGGCAATGTCAATGTGGACTTTCCACAAGTAAATTCTCTACTTGTATCATTTGAACCTGCAACAGTTGATGAAGTTAGAAAAATAATAATGCCCTCTCCAAATAAGTCTTGTGAACTTGATCCATTTCCAAGAATACTGCTTAAAGCATGTCTCGATACACTAATTGGACCTATAACAAATATTATAAATGCGTCACTTTGCTCTGGCGGTTTTCCTGATGATTTCAAATACGCCCGTGTCACTCCACTTCTTAAGAATTCATCTCTGCCTAAACAAGACCTAAACAGTTTTATACCTATTTTTAACCTCAGCTTTATTTACAAAATACTAGAAAAGGTTGTAGCAAGTCGTCTAAGGTCTCACATTAGCACAATTGTCTTAACTAATGTGTCACAATCAGCATATATACAGTTTCATCCAACAGAGACTGCCCTCTTAAAGGTTCACAATGACATTAACTTGAACATTAATAATGGTAAAGTGACTGAACTTACCTTACTAGATCTCTCTGCCTCGTTTGACACGATTGATCACAGCATTCTCATTGAACGCTTATTAAAGTGGTACGGCATATCTGGTGCAGCTCTAAGCTCGTTTTCTTCATATCTAACTGATAGATACCAAACTATAAAGATTGGGAACTGCATTTCGGCTGCACTGCCAACTTTTTTGGGTGTATCCCAGGGTTCTGTTCTTGGTGCTTTTTACTCTTTACACCACGCCACTAAGCTCTGTTATACAAAGACATAACTTGGATCATCATCATATTTATGCTGATGACACTCAGATCTACATTTCGTTGGCTACCTCGGATACAAATCGCTCCCTTAACCAGCTTAGTGATTGCCTCCAAGATATCTTCTACTGGATGACTGACGGCAAGTTGAATTTAAATGCAAATAAAACTGAATTAATCATTATTGGTACTCCAATGAAGCGTAGTAAACTTATGGTTTTTCCCTACGCGTATTTTGAATCAGCATATCACGCCAGTAACCTTGGTGCGGAATCTAGGAGTGGTCTTTGACAGTAACTTCAATTTCCGACAACACATATTTCAAACGTGTCGCTGCTGTTTTTATCATATTCGTGATCTTCGCCGTATTCGCCGGTATATGTCATTTTCTGTAGCTAAAACTATTGCGACAGCGCTTGTTAGCAACATACTTAACTGTTGCAATTCCTTCCTTTATAATATCGCTAGCAAGGATATTACAAAACTTCAGTGTGTCTAAAATTGTCTGGCAAGGGTAGTTACAAGATCCCCTCGTGTTTCTCGCTCTGTTCCACTTTTGAAGTCTTTGCATTGGCTTTCTGTACGATATCGTATACGTTACTATTTAAGATCCGTACCATTGCATACCAGGCACTGTCCAGTAAGCAACCATCTTATTTGCATTCACTGCTTACTCCTGTAAGAAAACCTATCCAGCTTCGATCATCTAGTTCTGACCTACTTTTTGTTCCTAGAGTCCACACTAACATTGGAACTGGGGCATTTTCTGTGAGACTCTTTGGAATATGCTCCCTCTTAGTGTTAGATCAGTTGAAAATATTACAAAATTCCGTCGTCATTTAAAAACTTATCTTTACAACCTTGCTTATCCATCATACCTCCGTAGCGCCTTGATCCATCTGTTGATATCTGGAATATTGCTTATTGCTTTTTGAGATTGACCAATCCTTTTGTCTTGATGTGCCTCTGAGCTTGTTTTCCAAAGATTTAGGCGCAATAGAAGTTATCTTCTTCTTATTATTATTATTATAGATAATATATGACTTTTAGAACATTTCACACACTTGTTCAACGTGTCATATTTGACCCGCCACAGTGAACCGGGTATTAATTGGGACAGGCCTATTCCGCACACGAGCCCAAGATGTCTAAACCATGTCCAATAAATGCGATTTTGATATAAATGCACTTTATGATCGAGATCATCTGTCAATGTCCAAGTAGGTTTCCACGACAAATAATCCTAATCAAATACGTGCATTTACGAACCCATAAATAAAAACAAACAATACACAATGTGAGTCGAAATTATAATTTTTTTCAAAATGTCGTTTTTTAGAAGTTTGTTTAAATTTTAGCAATATATTAAAAACTATTGAAGATATTTCAACAAATGGGGTATCATGTTCAAGCTTAAGATCTGTGTAATCCAAAAAGCTACAAAACTCCAATTTCAGAATTTTGCGACTTAATCCCCCTCTACTGTGGCAAGTCATACTTATCCTCCACCCCTCGCCCCTGTCTGCCGACAGGTACAACCCTCACCCGTGCAACTCGGACAACGACGTCGTCGAGAATATGTTCACGATGTCCAACAGCTTCTGGTTCGCCGTGGGCACACTCATGCAACAGGGTTCCGACATCAACCCGCACGCCGTGTCGACCCGCATCGTCGGCGGCATCTGGTGGTTCTTCACTCTTATTATGATCTCGTCGTACACGGCCAACCTCGCCGCCTTCCTCACGGTCGAGCGCATGGTCTCGCCCATCGAGAACGCCGAGGACCTGTCGAAACAGACCAAGATCTCCTACGGCACTATCGCTGGCGGTTCGACGATGACATTTTTCCGGGTGCGTCATAGTCGACTACACTACACTGTGACTACAGTAACCTAAATAAGACACACCACATTTTCGTGACTGAAATTCGTGTTTTATTTGAAATTCTCTAAAAATCCGTATAAATCCCCATAGCATTTTACACTGGTTAACCGTTCTGCAGTATTACTATTCACTCAGAGTGGCATCATCTCCCAGCATGTAAAATATTCCTACCACAAACAAAATCCACTGCCTTTTGTTTAAAAAACTGGCATGGAAAGATGCTTTCCCCTATTTACTGTTAGTTTGTTATTTCCTGCCTGTCTGTCTGTCTGTATGTCTGTATGTGTGTCTGTTTTTCTGTCTGTCTTTCTGTATGTCTCTCTGTATGGTTTATCTGTCTTTTTGATCTGTCTGGTGTATGTATATTTCGCTCTCTGTCTGTCTGTCTATCTGTCTGTATCTCTCTTTCCGTCCGTTCGTTTGTCTGTCCATCCGTTCGTTCGTCTGTCCGTCTTTTTGGCTGTCTGCTTGCCTACCCGTCCGTCCTCCCGTCGGTCCGTCGGTTCGCCCATCTGTCTGTCTGTATGACTGTCTGTCTGTCTGTCTGTCTGTCTGTCTGTCTGTCTGTCTGTCTGTCTGTCTGTCTGTCTGTCTGTCTGTCTGTCTGTCTGTCTGTCTGTCTGTCTGTCTGTCTGTCGGTCTGTGTTGCCGTCTGTCAGTAGGTCTATATGTCTGTCTGACATCTCGTTATCCTGCATCTTCCCAGTAGCCAATGTATCGTGACCGTGTTATATCTCCCGCCCGCAGGAGTCGAAGATCCCGGTGTACCAGCGCATGTGGGCGTTCATGGAGAGCTACGAGCACCCCGTCTTCGTGAAGACGTCGAGGGAAGGCATCGACCGCGTGCTCAATGACAACTACGCCTTCCTCATGGAGTCGACCATGATCGACTACAGCATACAGCGCAACTGTGAACTCATGCAGGTCGGCGGGCTGCTCGACAGCAAGGGATACGGAATAGGCACGCCCATAGGTGGGTGTCACCGCTAGGTTAGATACGCCCATAGGTGTGTGTCATCACTAGGTCAGACACGCCCATAGGTGGGTGTTACCGCTAGGTTAATCACGCCCATAGGTGGGTGTCACCAATAGGTTAAACACGCCCATAGGTGGGTGTTACCGCTAGGTTAAACACGCCCATTGGTGGGTGTCACCGCTGGGTTAGACACGCCCATATGTGGGTGTCACCGGAAGGCTAGAGCACGCCCATAGGTGTGTGTCACCGCTCGGTTAGGCACGCCCATAGATGGGCGTCACCGCTAAATTAGAAACGCCCACTGGTAGGCGCATGAAGCAAGCAATCACGCACGCACGCACGCACGCACGCACGCACGCACGCACACCCACTCACTCACTCATAATCACGCTCACTCACCGACATATAAATGACGTTAAGAGGGATTTGAATAAGACAGAGGAAGATAAAAGGTGAAAGATGAGGATGTTGATAGGGAGCGGTGGATGGCAACTACAAAATAACAGTGGAACCGTACAGAAACAATACCTCACCTTTGTACAAGGGAACCACGAGGAAGAATATACATATACATTATAAATAATACGACAAATTTTAGTTTCTATGTGAAAGATGACGTTCCCTGTCTACAAAGTGTACCTTCATGCAATGGTTAGGGATGGTGGCATTATTTCGCAGTAACATACTACATAACGGGAGTGGCTTAACTGCCACCACGTATCGCGAGAAAAATATATTGCTACAGTTGCGCCACCTGGCAAGTGAAACATGTTAATACAAATTGACGATAATAGCAATTCTGGATCGTAACACTTATTGGTGGGGGAGGAGTTGAACCAATGCTCAAAACATAACTTTTTGGAATTGCCAACTTACGAGACCGTTCCCTATGGGTCACGCCTTGTATAATGCGCGTCGTGAATGGACTGCTGCAGGCTCGGCGTTCCGTGATCCCATCTCGATGGCGATCCTTGAGCTACAAGAAAACGGCCGTATCCAACTGCTTTACAACAAGTGGTGGCGGAACGCCGGCACGTGCAACCAAGACGAGAAGAAGAAGGACTCGAAGGCCAACTCGCTCGGCATCGCCAACGTCGGCGGCATCTTTGTCGTGTTGTTTTTCGGCCTCGCTCTCGCCATAGTGTCGGCCATCGTAGAGTTCGTGTGGAACTCGCGCAGGAACGCAGCCGTCGAGAAGGTAAGAGTCGCAATTGATATATCCATCATGTAACATGTGGCCTACCAAAACCTCCATCAAGCCATGACAAATGGATGACGAACGCACGGTAGGTTCGGACATCCCGTGGTATATGTAATTGAAATTCTGGCCCCAAAAGGATTTCTTTATGACAAAAACGTAACGTAACGTAAAGTTTCTAAAGTAACAACTGTATGTGGGAATGTTTGATTTATGAAATATCATGCAGCAATAGTAATGTAATTCACGTATATAACCGTTACCAACATTGTTGGCAAAGGCAAAGCTTGACAGAGGTCACGCGTAAAAATTTGTTTGTGACGTAGGCAAACCATGACGTATTGAATAAATCCATTTTGTCAGTCTAAGGCAACAAATCTGCTGACCTATACAATATGTGACCTGTCACACCGAACCGGCTAATAAGTTGCACAGGTATTGTAATCTGCAAACTAGGCAAAAATAGCTGCCTGGGTAACGTGCCATCAAATTTATTATTTTGGCAGAAATGCATACCTTATCAAATCATCTTTCAATGTCAAGTTTATTTTCCTCGAAAAGCAATCCTAAAACCATCAATATGCATGCATTCACCAACCCTAACATAAAAAACAATAGATAGTATAAAACTAATTACCTCGTTTCTCAAAACGTAGATTTTTATAAAGTTTGGTTCAATTTTAGCAATAAACCAAAAACTACTGAAGATGTTTCAACAAGTGAAGTATCATTTTCAAGTTTATGACATGTGGGATCCAAAAGGTACAGAATTCCATTTCATAATTTTACGACCTAGTGCTCACTTTGTTGCGACGGGTCACACATTGCAGCACATACAATGTTTGCGGTAAACAACCTCCAAACAGGCCAGTCAATCTGTCTTTTGACCAAGACAAAACTGCAACGAAAGTGTGGTTTGATGTACCCACCTCCAAGTAACATTTCAAAAGTCTAGAACGCGAAAACCATTTTAATTTGCTTGTATCAATGGCCGTTCAAACCAATATTTGATGTTGGCATGTGTGAATTGAACACATGACGTAAATTTGATATAAAAATATCAGACAGGTGATTACACAGATGTTACTGAAATTCAAGATGGCTGCCATTTTTTATACGGCCGCCAATTAGTCCGCACATATCACAGGCAGATATTATTGGCTTGCCAAAATAACCCTCTTTACGCTCTCCAAAAACCTCCAAGTGCACCAACGACTTCGGGCTCTCCAAAAACCACTACTAGTTGTATCTCCCCTGAGACTCGCCAAAACTGGTGGATATTCCACAAGTCTAGGGGGCACGTAAGTCTAGCGCGGGCATATCATAATGCCCCCAGACTCCCTGGATCCGCATTTGAATATCCATCATTAATACTGGAACATACATAGTAGCCTAATTTGAATAACCATAACCGTATAATCCTTATTGTCAGTTAAACAGTTTACCAATGTAATGTTACACTGCGGATATCCAAATTGCATCACTGCAACTAGACTTCTTTTTATTCGGAAGCGACTGTCAATTCACGACACCGATCGGTCGGGAGGATAGAATGGAGTTGGAAGAGATTCCTGGCTGTTAAAGAACCGGGGTTGAGATATACGGTGGCGGAGATGTAGAGATGGAGGGTTGGAGGAAGGGGGAGTTGAGATCGAGAGTAAGTTTGGCGGGTGAAAACAGATGGTCGATCGCGCCCGGCAATGTGGTGTCCAGAAGGACTGACGATGTCCTGTGTGGTTCTTGAGTGATGCCATTAAACTACCATAAATTGACTTCCTTTATTTAGGCCCTATTTTGTAATGACTGCAGACAGCGTGTATAGTATGATCCCATTCGCTGTAGGGAAACTACAGAACACAACACTATTACGAAGAGCTTAGTCATCCATTTTTTTTTCACAAACAGATCGTGCTGTAAATATGTAGAACATTTAGACGCAGGCTAATCAAAAGAAAAGCCAAAAATAGTTAATACTACGCACACATAGTACACGTAAGATACAAATTTGACTCTTCTTGAAAACACTCAGTGTTGCTAAATTACTGTAGAAATCAAACTGTTTAAGATATCCACACTCCGTATAGCCGTGTACAGTATGTGTACATTTCAGTGAAACACAGCAGTGAAAGTATACACAAGTTGTCAGAACTTCGTATAACAGGTTACTACAGACGCAGTTCGAAAGTCAGCTCTATTAAACTAGACCGAACCTTGTTTTATAATACATAAAGTAGTCTTCTTACTACATTCTAACAGTATTTTATCTGTTGATTTCAAATATGTCGAGCATTATGCAAAATAGCATTTTAAATACGCCATGTTCAAGCAACGAAAGCTGAGGTCATCACCAGGAGGTCATCAGCACAGTCCAAAATATGAAGTATAAATGACTTTATTAGCAACTTAATTGTTTTGCATATGTGACGTCTGCGGAATACAGCACAATATAAGTCTTAGTCATAATAAAGGATAGTGAATCATTAATGTGTATTTCGTTGTTTGCAGCAATCCATCTGGACTGAGATGGTGGAGGAGATACGGTTTGCCGTGCGCTGCGGAGGCTCAGCCAAGAAGCCCGTGCTGCGACACCCGAACTCACGGCGCCTGAGACCGGCCTCAGACCCGTGCACCATAGACTCCCCCAACGGCATGATACACCTGAGAGACATGCAGGTGTGCGTGTGTGTATGCGCGTGTGTGTGTGAGTGTGCGTACGTGCGTGCGAGTGTATGTGTGTTGTGTGTGTGCGTGCGTAGGTGTCTGTGTGAATGTGCGTGTGTGCGCGTGTATGTGTGTTGTGTGTGCGTGCATGCGTGTGTGCGTGTGTGCGTGTGTGCGTGTGTGGGTGTGGGCGTGTGTGTGCGTGCGTGCGTGTGCGTGTGTGTGCGCGCGTATGTTTTGTGCACGTATGTACGTATGTATATACGTATGTACGTATGTATGCATGGATGTATGTATGCATGCATGCATGTGTGTATGTTTGCATGTATGTATGTATGCATGTATGCATGTATGCATGTATGCATGTATGCATGTATGCATGTATGCATGTATGCATGTATGACTGGATGTATGGATGTATGTATGTATGCATGTATGTATGTATGTATGTATGTATGTATGTGTGTATGTATGTATGTATGTATGTATGTATGTATGTATGTATGCATGTATGCATGTATGCATGTATGCACGTATGCACGTATGCATGTAATGCCATGTATGCATGTATGCATGTATGCATGTATGCATATAATGCCATGTATGTATGCATGTATGTATGTATGCATGTATGCACGTATGCACGTATGCATGTATGCATGTATGCATGTATGCATGTATGCATGTATGCATGTATGCATGTAATGCCATGTATGTATGTATGTACGTATGTATGTATGTATGTACGTACGTATGTATGTATGTATGCATGTATGCATGTATGCATGTATGCATGTATGCATGTATGCATGTATGCATGTATGCATGTATGCATGTATGTATGTATGTATGTATGTATGTATGTATGTATGTATGCATGCATGCATGCATGTATGTATGTATGTATGCATGCATGCATGTGTGTATGTTTGCATGTATGTATGTATGCATGTATGCATGTATGCATGTATGCATGTATGTATGTATGCATGTATGTATGCATGTATGCATATAATGCCATGTATGTATGCATGTATGTATGTATGCATGTATGTATGTGTGTTTGTATGTATGTATGTATGTATGTATGTATGTATGTATGTATGTATGTATGTATGTATGTGTGCATGTATGCATGCATGTATGTATACAGGTACGTTAGTTTTTTCCTCTTAGACGGCTTGAACTTCGAGCGCCAAATTTTCAGGGATTAATCTACGACCTCCACGAATAGGAAGCAAGACCTACATCTTTTCAAATTAACCCATATACGTAAAGATTCTCACCTTTTATGGGGTAAATAATTTGTTCGGAACGTAAAACGTAATGTGCACGTAATACGTGAAACCTAACAATCGCGGGAACCACGCGCACGTGGGAAATACTTCGGGAAAATGAGTCGTGCGTCATGGAGTAGGCAACATGAAGTAGATGCCGACACAATAATGGTTATGCATGCTTGCATACACGCATGTATGTATACTTATAATACACGTATGCATAACGTATGCATATTATACATATACGCATTAACATGTCGTTTTGTTCCCTACCCCAGCACTCACCCCGCGCCTCCACAGACACCCGCTTCCGGTACCACGTGGACGTGCCGGACCACTACCGGGGCGACTACAACTACTGCGAGACGTCTCAGACGTGATCACTGCTGCCAATTACGCTACCTTTAAACCTCCTCACAAACACCACCGTCGTCAAGCGGTGTACACCGCCGTAACACAATTCCTTACGCTGGTAGTCAGTTGACGAGACGGCAATATTGTGACGTCATTGCGTCTAGTGAAGCGTCACGTGGATGGACGCTGAGCCATGTAAACGCAAAGAAAGAAGCATTGGTTGAATAATGAACACGCTTGTACGGCTTCGATGTGGGAAAGAAACGTGGATTGAGTGAACGCATTGATGTGGCTCACGCCAACTTAAATTAGATTAATCGGAAATGTTACTGATTTTGTAACGCCACATTGTGTTCTGGAGACTGCAGCGGGGATTCTTGCGGCTTTTTCGTGGACTTCGCAAAGCCGATGGAAGCTTTGCACATCACTCTATACGCACACCAAAACCAGTCGATTGTATCATTTAAATCAGCGTAAGCTATGATCGTGACGATTCGATCAAAACAATGGTGTGCGTAATATACTTGCTTTGTACGCACAGTTATATACAAACCATCCAGTGAGAACATTACCATTGGGATGTGTTGTCGGGTTTGTGTTACCGGGGAAGTTACGGTAATCTCGTGAACAATTTTATGTCGTGTTTTTTTAGGCTGAGGTATATAATAAGAGTTATAACAGTTGGAATTTCAAGGCTATTTTAATAAAAGACTACATGACGATTAACGTTAAAACTCCATGAAATAGGGTCTTTGGGATTGTAATGTTGTGAGTGTGACGGACAACATATTAAATAAGTGAAATTTAAGAACCTCTGTTATAACCGAGTGGATTTAAAAGTTGGCGGTTAAGAAAGGCAACCAGTATATTAGTGTATCATATGGTAACATATGATACACTAATACAGTAAGGTAAGGTAATGGTAATGGTAACATTGTTCTGAAATGTTTAATGCTCGCTTTGTTTGTCGAGGAACTTTTCTGCAGCAACCACATCAGTCCCAATTGTCTATGTACAATCAGCAGTTTTCGCTTAGAAGGTGCTAAGTTAACATACACTATTAAGATATATACGTATACTCCTACACGAACATGTTGCGTAATGTTATTGTCGATGTTCATCCAAAACATAGCACTTGGAATGGGTAATGAAGGCCCTTTGCTGTTATTTAATCTGACATATTACTTTAAATGATTTAACAAGATGTAACAATATTTAACAAGATTTAAACAATAACTGTATCCTGAGATATTTGTTAATTTTGATATATTTGTTAATTTTGTGCTTAGACATATTCATGCTGTTGTCAATTATACAATCAGCAGCTAATCCGTTTAATCCAGTGCTCTGTGTGAAGGAATACTTTCTGATATCCAATCTGCACCGTTTCTCCGCTATTGTTACGTCTTATCCAACTCTTCCGTATTTCTTAATAAAAAAACAAATTCTTGTTAAATATTAAATTGTACTGAGTCCATGAACAGCTAATAATTATAAATAACAATTTTTTCAATAAAATGTAGGAAGTCAAAACGGTTTGACGAAGCGTTGTCGTTTCTTACTGATAAGGCCGATTAAAAAACAATTAAATCCATGCTGTTTACAAGTAATGTTTATAAAGTAGATTGCACCAGCATTTTATTTTATAGTTTTCGAAATGTGTGTCGTGATTTGTTTTGATTATTGCAGGCTGCTGTTTTATAAGCAGAGCAACCGAGACTTTTGTAAACCATTTTATTCGCAGAGCTGTTACGCTTTTGTTTAGTTTCTTTATTGGTACCAGCACAAAGTTGTACCTGGTTGAGTTTGTTTGCTGTGAGTTGCATTTTGTGTTTGTATAATTAATGATACTATTGTGTTTATGTTAAGTGTTTGATTGACCAACTTACTGATACTATTATTTGTACCACACGAACAAGATAATAAAATACATACATCATTATATGGAACGTGACATTTATTTTAGTTGTATACAAGTACATACAGAAAGGTTCGCTAACAAGCTATGCAAATAATAGGGGAGACCGGTGTTAGTTGAAGCACGGGGATAGTTGAAACATTGGTCGCTACATTGGTATAAATGAAGGTTGTAACCTTGGATCTCCCTAATATGATATGTACCATGCATGCGATTTGTTGTCACAACTAAAACTAGTTTCGAAATATTTATGTTTATAAAAAAGCGTTTCAACAAGCCCCGGTCTCCCCTACAATTATAAATATTTAATTGCAAAATTAAATTAACTATACTATTCTCTCATTGTGCAAACAGCTAGGCCATGTCGCCTATTGTTGGTATCCTACGTATCAAACATGAAACTAGGCTGCAAAGATCAGTTATATATCTTTTTGTCATTGATCAACTTTAGATGCTGACATTTTCAAAATATTAATTTAGCTGGCGACACGACACGACACGTATTGTATGTGACGTCGTCATAACACACTCCGTCGGCACATTGAAGAACCGTGCAATTATTGCCGCTAGACGGCAGCACTTGACACATATGTTCAAATTGAAAACGAGGCTGGAATCCCAAAGTATTGACATCTTGCAATAATACAAATCTATCGTTTTTCAAAGGGTCAATTTTCACTTCGTAGACAACACCAAAAAATAGCAATAAGCCACGGTCTGGGTGGTCACGACTGAGCGTATATTATGCTAAGTGGAAACCTGTGTCGGGTCTTTTGTCTGCACGATTGCTCTTATTGTAAACGTTACTTCAGATGATTACGTTGCGATCAAAAACGCATTATAATGCCATGCTATGTACACAGTAATACCATTGTGTACAAGTCAACGTCACTGAGTTGTTATTGTTATGTGCCACTAGAACATAGGCGAACATACAAATATATTTAAAAAATACCCCTTTTGTTATCGTTACTACCGGTCCATAAACGCGTAACGTTGTGCATTGGCTGGTGACGGTGGTAGTCGTGGTGATTGTCACCACATTCCACCCAAAAACAATCGCTCAAGTGGCGCCACCTAACAAGTGAAATTGATATTAGTGCACATTGTCGTTATCGTAGATATCAAAAGCTGGCAGCGTAGTGGATAATTGTTTTGGTAGTCATACCAAGTCAGTTACTTTTTGTGTGTTTGTTTCATTGTTTGTGACTTTGATAATTATGAAATCACACTTTGGTTCGCGAATGAAGACGTGACCTATAACATATACGCGTTATCCAGTGTAGATTAGATATAAGAAAGTTCTAATTTTCACAAAGGATTGTAAATGAATGGAACAGATTAGCTGCTGATTGTGTGGGTGCTAGTAGTGCGAATATGTTTAAAAATAAAATCGACACATATCCCAGAAGGGCGGGATACACGTAGATAAAAGGGTTGGAATCTCAATAAGCCATAGGTTTGCTTGTCCACCTGCCATCTAGAGTTAATTCTCTGGGTGGCAATCGTGTTAAATTTTGTTAAATCTATTCTTATATTTGGCTATAATAGAAACGAGAACATTCCGGGTATGTCACCATACGTGTGCGTGCACAGACGAGACTATACACAATAACGATTACCCGTGCTTACGCAAGCGCATCACCAAGCACTATTACGTTCTCAAGGTAAGAACTTTTATACGTTTACTCAGCAATTGCGAGAGTTGTGTGTTGTTCTCCAAACATACTAAAGCAGTCCAAGGCATTGCCACCCAGAGCAGACGCACTGTTGGTCTCCCATCGTCCCACGTCCACACAAAATCGTTTCGTGTTGGTTCAAAACATCACCCATCCCTACCAATTGCTATTGTCTGGTTTGTATATCCTCATTTTTCTTAGCGTTTTGTTATTTACAGATATTGTTTCGTATTTTACTTTCAGTTCTGTTACTTGCTCTTCGGACCTGTTGCAACTGAATAATATTATTATAATACAATACAATATGCGGTGCGCACTTGCGATTTTGTGCGGCCCAAAGTGGCTTCCGAGCTAAAAACAATTTCCACTGCATTCAACGGACGTGACGTGATTGCCAAGACATCACCCACCACGCTGTCCGATTCTGGAATCCACAATAGCGTCAACGTGCATTACTATTCCTCTTGATAGGTAACTCCAATGTGTCTTTTTATCCCCCCCCCCCCCACTCAACAGTCTTCGCACATTAATTGCAACGTGGATGAATGCTTTCCAGAGATACAATGAAAACGAGGACATTCCGGATGTGTTATATAAATAGTAATCACATAACGTATCCTTGTATTCCCCGCTTAATTGTTGATTTTGCTGAACGTTCTTCAGGATGGTTAATTTCTATGCAACTTAGTTCTTTTAAACATATCCAATACGTGAATTTACCTTGTAGAGTCTTTCGTTGATGTGACACACCAACGTCACCAGTACATGTAACGACTTCATCGTACATGTGAGATTGTTCGTAATTCCCCTCGTCTCGATTGATTGGTGTCCTGGCCTTTCCGATCCATGTGGCTTCTTTTAATCGCCGTGTTCTGCTGTTGGCTTCCTTGTCCAGTATTTTCGCTCCCCCCCCCCCCCCCCCCCCCCCCAGTCTGTGATATGAGTTTGTGTTGTTGCGTGGTCTGTGAGGGCGGATTTGTTGATGGTCGACATTGATCTTTTTCTCGCTTCTCGTGTATTTCTCTTTCCCAGTGATGTCAACATCCTTTCTATGTTCCTCAAGTCTCGTTTTAAACAAACAACTGGATTGCACACATACCATAGCATACAGAGTGTCCAGAGACTTGGCAAACGTACTACAACTGCTAGCGGGGAAACAGACCACCACACAGAGAACTCACAAGAATTGGTGAAAGAGATGACAAAGCTAAAAGTGGAAGATGGTGAAACATTTGTGTCATACGATGTTGTGTCACTGTTCACGAAAGAGACTACAGATTGACAAGACACTAAAGAAGAGAACCAACCTGACAGTAGACAACGCAATGGAGCTGTTGAAATTTGTCCTGGGGACTACACACTTTAGATTTGGAAGATAAATTTACTAGCAGAAGTTTGGTGTAGCCATGGGTAGTCCTGTATCACCCATTGTTGTGAACTTGTACATGGAGGATTTGGAGCAGAAACGCATTGCCTCAGCACCAAACGATTGCCAACCAAGAAACTAGAAGAGATATGTGGATGATGTTATCTGCCTAATACACACAGGAAAGCAGAGAAATGACAACACATGAACACTGTTGACCCTACGGCCAGCATAATTTTCACAAGAGAAGAAGAACAGAACAGCAACATGCCCTTCCTTGTTGCTAAGTTCACCAGAAAGGAAGATGGCAACGTGAAGTCTACAGTGTATCGGAAAAAGACACACTGACCAATACCTGAACTTTGCGTCCCACCACCCCAAACACCAAAAGTTAGGTGTCGCCAGAACCCTGATGAGCCGGAGTGAGACGATCACTTCGGAAGAGGGGGACAAGAAGGAAGAGGAGAAACATATAAGAAGAGCCCTGAAAGTCTGTGGCTATTCGTCCTGGGCCTTGAAAAAAGGTGACAGATAGCAACAAGAAGAAAAGGACTGAAAAAAAGAAAACTGGCAAGACAGCCATGCGTCCCCATACCACTCTTCAGGCGCCTGTTGGTACACCAGAAGAACAAAGTGGAGCCAGAAGGACAAGGCGAATTGGTGTACTAAATACTATGCAAGAACTGTGGTGCTGAATATATCTGGGAAACGGAAAGATTGTTCAAAACGAGGCTTGGGGAACATAGAAAGGATGTTGACTACACAAGGAAAGAGACATACACACGGAGCGAGAAAAAAGACCAACGTCAACCATCAACAAATCCGCCATCACAGACAGCGCAACAACACAAACTCATATCATAGACTGAGAGGGAGCGAAAATAGTGGACAAGGAAGACAACAGCAGTACGCGGCAAAGAAAAGAAGCCATATGGATGGGAAAGACCAGGACACCAATCAATCGAGACGAGGGGAATTACAAACTATCTCACATGCACTGATGAAGTTGGTGTGTCACATCGACGAAAGACTCTAGAAGGTAAATTCACGAATTGGATATGTTTAAAAGAAGTAATTTGCATCCGCTTAACAGTTTTCGCGCATTACTTGCAGCATGGCTGGACATTTCCAGAAAACTCGATATACGTTTCGATTGATCAGGTCTGCTAGGGAGTAAAGTGTAAGATAGTTTGGATACTGTTATATATAAGAACTTACCTTTACTTTTGTTTTAATTTTAATACGAGGTGACAACCAACCCACCAGTCACCCAGACGTAATGTTTGACGTTTGTTGGGACTTTGCGTGTATATGTAACAACATCTTACAATCCGCCAGCGCCTGATCAACACGTGTACATACCTTAGTGAAAAACTGGCTAATAATATCAACCATACACAGATCACAATTGTATATGTATATGCACCCTCAAATGTCCACCATGTTGCCATTCCACCGCCGAGTAACGTAAGTCGCGTCAGGCGGAGAGTCACGCGACATGACAGCATTATGACGTCACATAACATTCGTCTCGCAACAATTTACGTAAACACACTCGGGCTTTGCGGGGCGGTGGGAAAAGGCGCCTTGATCATGTAGCCAGGGACAGGGGCCACGAGTCGGGCTCCGGAGCCGTCAGCTAGTCCCACAGGGTCGTCGTCTCTCTGCTGTATCTTCGGTCTCGTCGACGACCCGAAACATTGGGTCGCAAAGCGAAGTTCCGTGAGCATTTGAGAGCACAGCGGCTGCTGCAGCGGAGAGAAACAATAGCGGTGAAACAGTCTGTTGACATCGGTGAAGCAGTGTGGAAATCACTGTTCGTTAACACCAGCAGAACGAGGCACTGCCACGAACATAAGTATCAAATCAAATCAAATCAAATTTATTTATACACCACATATCTCTACAAAGCAGATTCAGGGGTGTTTACAAACTAAAACATTCACTCACCCATTCAATAACTAATTCACTCATTGACTCACTCACACATTCAATCGCGAATTCATTCATTCATTCACGCATTTACTCATTCACTAATTCACTAATTTACTCATTCATTCACTCACTCACTCACTCACTCACTCACTCACTCACTCACTCACTCACTTACTAACTCACTCACTAACTCACTCACTCACTGATTCATCTAATCACTCCCTCGTTATCTTTCTCACGCACAGACTCACTCACTCATCCACTCACCCAATCATTCACCCACGCATTCTCTCATTCACTCACTCGCTCGTTCTGTCCCTCTCACTTACTCACTCACTCATTCAATCACTCACTCATTCATTCACTCACTCACTCACTCATTCACTCACTCACTCACTCACTCACTCACTCACTCACTCACTCACTCACTCACTCACTCATTACCTCATTCACTCACTCACTCACTCACTCACTCTCTCGTGCACTCACCCACTCATTAAATCAGTCAATCAACCAACCAAACAATCAACAATTTATTTCCATAAATAAAATAAACTAACAGAACGTGTCACTCAAACATCATCATAACCTTACACACAGTTCAAATAAAAAGTAGGACAACCAATTATGAACGTTCCTCAACCATCGCATTATTGTTTATTTCTTCTACAAAGCATGTTTTGTATAATTATCCCGTAGTAAACATATTCATAATGTAACAGTCTCATTATATTATGTGTTTGCAAACAAATCGGTCTTTGTCTCATTGCATTTTACGTAGTACGAGCCAACTTTCTCTATGCCGGCAGGTTTATGTCGCTAGGTGGTTTATTCCTATATAGCTAAACAAACTTGCGGACAGTCGTGTATTGTGCTGTTAAATTGCAGCATAACACCGAAGACGGGCTCAATGAACAGTGAGTCAGACGTTATCAATTTTTACCAAACTTCTCCACAGAAGGATATATAATAACAGTAGTAATCATCGTCATCATTAATATTATTATAATGATAACGCTTGGTTATGATGATGATGATGATGATGATGATGATAATGATGACGATGACGACTATGACGACAATGACGATGATGGTGTTGCAAACACCTTCAAGAGAAACCTACCCTGTCGATGGCCGAATCTTTCTGAGCCTTCCAGACAAACTCTATAATGACGACGACGAGAGATAACATGAGGCCACCAATCAACAAGACGAAGACGCCACCGACGTTACTGCAAACAGACAATCACATGAAAAAGCATAATTTAAAAACCCGTGCGCTGACACAGTGCATCTTCACGTGTGTGTTGTACTATTAGCTTGGACAAGCTTGGACTTGTTAACGAACAAACGCCGCCCCAATGCTGATGCAATACGCTTTATTTGTGCAAATATTGTATTGTGCAGATTGTGTTTTTTTATCGTGATTTCCTTGTACTTGGGTGAGGTTTAGGCCATGTATTGGTTTTGATGTTGTTACCCTCCACTGCCCTCTATCCGCAGCCCGTTCTCTCCACTTTACTTCTTTATCCGACTTTTTAACATCTCTTTTGGTGCAGTCCTCCCATCTCAGCTGCGGTCTTCTCCTTTTCCTCCCTGTCTTTATGTTTCCCGTAGTTGCATTCTTCGACAGTCTGTGCCCGCCTCGAGTCTGACCAAGGGCTACCCCAATATTCGGCTTTTTCTACTCTCTCTCTCTCTCTCTCTCTCTCTCTCTCTCTCTCTCTCCTCTCTCTCTCTCTCTCCTCTCTCTCTCTCTCTCTCTCTCTCTCTCTCTCTCCTCTCGCTCTCTCTCTCTCTCTCTCTCTCTCTCTCTCTCTCTCTCTCTCTCTCTCTCTCTCTCCCCTCTCTCTCTCTCTCTTCTCTCTCTCTCTCTCTCTCTCTCTCTCTCTCTCTCTCTCTCTCTCTCTCTCTCTCTCTCTCTCTCTCTCTCTCTCTCTCTCTCTCTCTCCTCTCTCTCTCTCTCTCTCTCTCTCTCTCTCTCTCTCTCTCTCTCTCTCTCTCTCTCTCTCTCTATCCATATCTCTCTCTCTCTATCTCTCTCTCTCTAGAGCACACAGACATGGGCGATGCACGATCTTCTTCACTGATGTCCCCTTTCAGCTACGTGCGACTCTGATC
>OZ023218.1:39908785-39923785 GCA_963995525.1 Escarpia spicata
GAGAGAGAGAAGAGAGAGAGAGAGGACGAGAGAGAGAGAGAGGAGGAGAGAGAGAGGAGAGAGAGAGAGAGAGAGAGAGAGAGAGGAGAGGGAGAGGGAGAGAAGAGAAAGAGAAGTGTGAGTTACATAGAGAGAGGGGGGGGGGGTGGGAGAGACTTTGAAGAGAGAGGGAGGGATGGGAGGGAGGGAGGGATGGAGGGAGGGATGGAGGGGAGGGATGGAGGGAGGGAGGGGAGGGAGGGAGGGAAGGAGAGGAGGGAAGGGGAGGGAGAGAGGGAGGGGAGGGAGAGAGGGAGGGAGGGAGGGAAAGAAACAGATAGACAGACAAATATACAAAGTGATAAAGAGACATATACACAGGAACAAAGAGAATGTGAACATAGAAAAAGAGTAAAGAAGAGATACAATTTATATCGGAACAACAAATAGAACAGTTAGTAACCTTAAATACAACACAAGCTGTCAACCCAAAATTAACGTATATTGGATGTGATAAGGAGTTGTAATAGTGATTGTAATAGTTGTAATAATAATTGCAATAGTATAGATGACAATAAACATAGACGGTGTAATAATTCGACCACTGAGTGCCTACGGATTAATTCTTCCCGCAATTAATTGTATATAGGCAAACAGCTATCGATGTGCTTCTCAGCGGTTTACGGTCGTTATTATTATTCGCACAAAACTAAATGTAGGGCGTTAATAACATCGATGAAAATTGTTTTTATTGAATTATAGCGAATCAGTTTACTTTAGTATTAAATGAAATGTTCTGATAACGCCTTTCGGTTGAGCATATATCAACATACAAAAACATAATGGAACATTTAGTTCACGTCTACACACGATATCACAATTTTACTTAATAAGATTAGGACGGTCCAGGTGAAATACAGTGACCGTCTCTCGTCAACTTACCAACGTAGTGAGCATGTAATGATAGTACGGCGTCATCATGTTAATTGACAGCGCCTGCAAAGAACGATTATTGATATATAAAAATTTATAATATAATACTATTTAATAGACGTCAGACAACACGCAGCGTATTTGTTTACAAATAATTATATTATCATTGCCTTTAATGATGAAGATGATGATGACTATGAAGATGATGATGACTATGATGATGATGATGACTATGATGATGATGATGACTATGATGATGATGATGACTATGATGATGATGATGGTGGTGCGTTTTCATGATGATAGGTCAGTCACATGTTGGTCGATATACAGCGAACGGAAATTAGCGAGATAAATGTCCTATACTTTACTGTTACAACCATAATTTGGGATCGTCCTAGGGTGACCTTAATTGCGAGGTGGCTGTATTACCAAGGTGGCCGTGTAAAGTCAGGTTCTACTGCAGTTGCCATCTGTTCCAACATTTTTTTCATTTTGATTGTTCCGTCTGGGTCAGGTCGGATCGGGTCGGGTCGGGACGGATCGCGTCGTTCGTTCGTTTGTTTGTTCGTTCGTTCGTTCGTTCGTTCGTTCGGTCGGTCGGTCGGTCGGTCGGTCGGTCGGTCGGTCGGTCGGTCGGTCGGTCAATCGGTCAATCAGTCAGACAGTCAGTCAATCAGGTAGTCAGCCAGTCAGTCAGTCAGTCATTAAGTCATTGAGTCAGTCGATCCTTTGGTGACTGTTTTCATCCGATCGGTCTGTGAAGGATTATGACCTGATGAGCTGATGATGTGACGAGATGAAGAGATGTCAAGATGACGAGTTAATGACATGATGAGAGGGCAAGATGACGAGATCAGGAGATAACGAGATGTCTAGAAGATCCCACAATGAGACGATGAGATGATAACTAATCAACCGACCTGAAGAAACACTTGTCTGACTGTTTTGTACGAACAATCTAGCAACATTCTCGTTCCGCCCAACTTCTGTATCCGTTTCAAGAGCGGGCGATAGTCGCCGTTGTCCGGCTCCAGTTTCCGTACACTGATCTCGAAGCGGTATTCCGTTGGTGCCTTCAGTAATTCTTGCAGACGTATTAGACCTGTATCGTTGTATAAATAGGTCAACTTCGTCCGTCTCGCAAAACTGCTTAGTTTAGTTTTGCAATAGGCTATAACACAAATTCATGAAACGCAGTGCAAATTGAAAATTAATATAAGCTGTATCATAAACGTCACAACAATAATTATACGTACAATAGCTTCGGGCTTAACGCCCAGTTTGGGGGCATAACGCCCACCCCCTATCCAGCTATACGAGATAAGAATTTTCAGATAGTCAAACGGAGCAGCATGTAGTTCTTAACATTTGGTTAAAATATGATCGCAGCAAACGAAATGCACGCACACAGTTTTGGTAAACATTGTTTACTCTTCGAATTATACACACGTTCTCCACACACGTGGTGTACTAGGCTGACAGCATAAAACACTTAAACAAAACATTGGATTTACACATTAAGTAAATCTATTATCTGTGCAGCTTACCGACGACTGTTTGTCAGTGCTCTCATTTGATGGGTTATTATCTGATCGCCAACAATTACCTTTTACAAATTACCAATTATCTTTTCATTATAATGTTTTTATTTGTTGTACCCCGCTTACAGAGGGTTTTGAGGTGAGAGTCAGCAAGTATTTTGTCTTCAAATTGTATACATAATCTTCTCTAATTCCTATCGCATCCCAAACCGCCACGACGCCCTGTCCATTGCGTCCTCCTCCACAATCACCTCCACGTCTCTCCTCGCCGCGTCCCTCATTCGTATCCTTTGCCATCTCCTTATATGATTCCTTTCTCCGGCAACCTCCACGCTTTTTTTATGGCAGTATATTATTCATCACTGTGCAGCATGTCCAAACGACCATCATCGTTTTAATTCACCTTTTATGCACAACATATCCAAATCATTTCTGATGATGCAATTACGTCTTCTATCTAACTAAGCTTCAACCCATCTGAGCATTCGAGATCATATCTTTTCTCTAGAGTAGCCTTTCTTCGTTGTTGAGTATGGACTACGTCTGTGAACCTTAAGACAAAACAACTCTCATTGCAGCCTTGTTTTCAATGTCACAGACATTCCTTTGTTGCACACAACTCTTGATTTAATTCTGCTCTGACATTTTCTCTGACATAACGAACTCTTTCAACTACAGGTCGTCTTTTTAGGTTCAGTCATGATGACAAAGTCATATGCCTATATTCACACTTCCAGTAACCAGTGTTCGAAATTACTGCGGACCCGGAGGCCCGAGACCGTATTTCGTCGGGCCGGTAACTTTAAAACAGTGCCAGCCCGCCAGCCCGCAAGACCGGCAGATTTAAAAAAAAGAAAATTATGGAGCACTTTTCTAGTATCAGAGCCAACCTCGATTTCGTCATTATAACTACACGTTTGCCTAAACTTGATACCTCAGTGATTTAGTTATATCATTGAACATCATCCCAGGCATATTTCTATTACTAATATAGTGCGTCTTGGCACATTTTTGAGGCCCAAAGAGCGACCCGGTTTGCGTAGGTCTGCACCGCTGCGGCCGCGCGGTAACGCAGTGAGCGATATAGCAGCGTATGTTGTTGCAAACTTGTCGCTCTTTGGGCCTCAGAAGTAAGCTAAGATGCGATATTTTTGTAACGTAGATATGCAGGGGATGATGTTGAACGATGGCAATAACACAAGAGGTATACAATTTATGCAAAGAAATTTATTGTAACGACGAAGTCGAGGTGGGCCCGGATACAGCACAAGTGCCAACAAAGGTGACATTCGTGTACTTACTTCCGAACGGAAAATTTAACGTAAGCGTAGTACAAAAACAAGTTGGAAAAACAAAAAATTGTCAAGCTGGTCAATGCTGATAGATTGATTGAGCTTAGTTTCGTAGTGCTGGCACTTCCAGCGAGTTCCGCTGAATGTGAAAGAGGTTTCAGCACAGTGAGACGAGTGAAGAGTTCAAGACTGAATTTCGAACCGCATGAAGCCATCCACAATGTCAGCTGTCATCACCATCCAGCTGCATTCACCTGACATGGCTGACTTTAAACCCACATCCAGCGCGAAGCTGTCCAACTTCAAATCTGAGTTGGACTCGGACAGTGACTCATGTTTTTTCTGTCAACAATAAACTGTTGCCTAAGTTGACATTTTATATTCGCTGGTTTATTAATCTGAATATCACAAATTAATATGCAGGACAGACTTGGCATGAACTAGTTTAATAATTGTCATGCGTTACAGCTGGAAATGTATATTACTCGTGTAATTATGCTAATATTTTGACCACCAACTTTTGTGTGTGATCACCAACTTTTGAAAGTTGAAGGTCCGACTGACCACAAACTTTTCAGCAAAGGTGTAGAACATTGCCAATGACCCTCCTCTGCTTTCCGACTGGATTAGCCTATCGATCACAATTATAAAGAGTAGTGTATTTACTACCGATTCTTGATGCAACCCTATTTATATTGGAAACCAATTTGTCTTTCTTTTTTACAACTGTACACACACACACACGCACGCACACACACGCTTGCATGCACACATACCACACATACACGCACGCACGCACACACGCACACACACACGCACACACGCACACACGCACACACACACACACACACACGCTCGCATGCACACATACCACACATACACGCACGCCCGCACGCACACACACACTCACACACAAACACACACTGCACATTTCGGACAAGTTTTCCGGAAAACGTTTTCTTTTCTTTCTATCTTGATACTCCATGCGCATCCTCCGGATTTACAAAATCACAATAGCTAGTTTCATAACCTTCTAATATAAACTTTTCCCTGCACCTGTCAAAAGAAATGAAAATCGGTGCCACCGTTCCTTTCACTGGAATACATCCGAACGACATCTCACCTCATCTCAAAAGTATCCAACGAAGTCTTGAGATCCTACTGATCTCATTCCACCTCGAAGTACTGTGGTAGGCCCAATACTGGGAAATATCCCACAATAAAAATTCTCGTAAAAGGTTCTCATTTACTGCAAGAAGCCATCAATTGATCAACCTTAGGTTCAATTGTAATGCTAAATTTACGAGAATACAGCCATAGTTACAACAACGGAATACGTACTGTCGTCGTGTTCATAGAGTATGATGAAAGACGTCCATTGTAGGTTCCTTACGTAGTCCACATAAGCTCTGCTCATCGATAGATAATGCGGATGCAAATTTACTATAAAGAAGTCTCTGTTTTCTTGGAAGTCCCATCTTGTTTCGATATGTGGTATTTCCATTGTATCACAGATAGACTGAACATGCGCCGCGGGGGAACTCGACATCGGCCCAAAGATTGCAGCGACGCCATCTTTGACTTGTCGACACACTGCAAGAAGAGCCGGAAATAAAAGAAGAGGAAGTTAAAACGCAGAGAAATAATAATTATGACGCCACAAAGAAGGTTGGACGTGACATAATTCCATAAAAAGCATATGCTATAACTATATATATATATGCAACTTAAATTGCCGGCTTACTTTATAATACTAAAAGTCAATCAAATGAAATAAATTATATATTTCACCATGTGCGGGAATTGCGAATTTGCAACACTGTGTTGAATGTAGGAATAGTATTTTGTTATATGCGCCTTTACTTCTGCCATAATCTTAGCAAACCTAAGTTTATAAAGATGTTCTAGATCAACGTTGCACTGCCTAATTGACGCCATGCCGAACCACGGGAATTACAAATTCGTTTGCAGCATATACTAGCTAGTAGCGGTGATAGAGTAAATATTTGTCTGCCAGTGTACACGTTAACACATACGATGGGTCCTTTGATTACTCAAGACCGACACAAATTGTAAACGACGGCCGTAATTTAGATATTGATTCAAGTCGACGTTGAGCGAGTGACGCCATCGGCTAAAGCCATTGGACACGGTGAATATGTGTTGATGTTACTCGCAAATATTGCACATTTTACAGTGATGTGCACCGAAACCCGAACTACCTGGCTTACTTATATATTAGGCACAACGTGTTTAACTCGTCAATTACATGCTCATTTCCCCGAGGTGGTGCATCTGACACATATCAACAGACTGTCACGTTTAGCGTGATTTATGAGAAATGTATGAATGTAGGATCAAGGCGCGTAAACAAATTTTACATTTTAAAAGCACGTCCAAATGGGATCAGCACATCTGACTTAGTTTATCCCATGACGCAGATCAATTGTAATTAATGACGGTACACCTATTAATGGTAGCTTATTTGGGTTATAAAACGTAGGATTAACAAATAAGACCAGAGAAGACTGGCAATTTTCACCCGACCCGACCAGACCAAACCAGACTCACCACGACAACACCGACTGAGCCATAAGCGACGCCGGCGGCACGTCACAATCACGTAAATATTCGACTGCGTCGATTATTATCGGGGCTAGTCGTTGCCAGTCTGAAGTAGTCGAAAGTTTTTAAAGACTGTCTGATTGTAACATCATGCCGGCTTGGAGTATGGCTCAGCCGTTGTCAGTCGGTGTAGAGTAAACATTGCAGTCGGTGTGAGTCTGGTCTGGTCTGCTCTGGCATGGTCGGGTCTGGCAAAACGTATTAATGTATCGCGGCCTGTACACATTTTATATAGGGGTATGGCAGGAAATGGGAGGTGGAAGTTTGGTCCTATTATAGGTGGGAGATGGATTGGTGGAGTTGGTGGGCAGGAATCATGGAACAGTTGGGATGGTGAAATGAAAACAGGTTACAGATACGTTGTATAATAATAATAATAATAATAATGAGGGCGATACATGTGCCACACCTCGCCTCAAATCCCGTAGGCTCGTAGCGTGGTTGGTATTTTTGGGGCGTGTGCGTTTTTCGACCTATGATTGCAGGATCCTCAAACACTTCCAACTGTGTCCCCATTGAGATCTTCAACTACACTCTCTCCAATTTATCTGCACCCTCTTGAGACATCCACTCTGCTTGAGCTCCCAACAAACCTGTAATTGCACCCCCACGTTGATACTTCCCTTGAGCTCCACAAAAAACCTCCAACTGCACTTCCTTGAGACCTCGAGCAGACCACTTTCCCCCGAACGGAACTCTTGCTTCAGTGGGGGGGAGGGTCGTACACACCCGTCGCACCCCCAGCCTACGGGCCTCTCCCATAATTCACGCTAGATGTGGCAGCCACTTTAGAAGAACCTGTTGCGTCATCTGTGTGCGTAAACGATTTAACTCGGCGGTTTATAACTTCACGTGTACGACAATTATCTAGCTGGGAACAGATGCAGATAAGACAAGTGGCAAAGCGAGCACCTGTATGTTATAAACCGGTTTAAAGGTAAGTCTCGTAAGGTGTTCTGTGTGAACACGGCAATAGAGTAGCAATGTGACCTACGTTTCTTGGATACGCCGAAGCTATCCCCGGACGACGTTCGTTGTATGTCGGCGAGGAGCGTGGTGGACGGCAGGAGGTCCCGGCGAGAGTTGATCCGGTCGACGGCGTACTCGAGGGCCAGAGCCAGACTCTCGTGTTCCGGCTCGAACAGGCCGCCTGAAACCGAGAGAGGTCATTGTTTCACTTCCTGGTTCACGATAGACGAATGAAATGCCAATAGTGATTTAGAGATTGTACCTCTTTTCTGGAATATTTTGTCCGCTTAAAAATGTTTTGTTGACATGAAAATCGGTATATTTAAGGTGAAACAAAGGACATATTGTTTTCGGTCTGTTGATATACAAGAGTTAACAAAAACTAACCATTAGCAACATCAATCAAGAATATTATGCCAGCAGTTTACTAGAATAACATTGTTGAAGACACATAATTTAAATTGCACGGATATCGTCATTGTGATCAAAAACCTTACGTCACCAATGCCTACTCTTCCCAATTCGCCAGTGACCAAACTGAGATTATTACTCCAGTTTGCGTCGCCTAATTTGTTTTGGCGCTGCAACTACTAACATGTTACGTCTGTATGGTGCGCTGTTTGGCATTATAACTAACAGTTATTACAAACGTAACTCTTAATCGAAGGGAATACGAGAAACCAACACTGTGCTGGCATGTTCGTAAAAAAACAGGGGCATTCGACATGTCGCCGCAGCGATTAGAACTCTAGGTCAAAGAAATTCTAGGCGCTTATTGGTCAAGCATCGGGGCTTGTCTCGATATGTCAGCCGTCCGGAAACTGTAAGATTTTACTAGAATTTCCCACTTGTAATTAAAATTTTGAATATACCATAGGCGTGCTGTTATTGATTGTATTTGCGAGTGGTTAGATTTTATTACCTCGTTTAGGTGCAAAAGTCCACGCAGTTGCTCTTTGTTTCCTTTTAAGGATAATAACACAGAAAGCAAATGTTCTTGTGGTTGTTTGGAAGCATTCGAATGTGTCAATGATGACAGGATCCCCTGCGTATGTAGATAGAATCAGGACAACCTTTTACAAATAAGAGATACGTCAAGACGTAACTGTTCTTATGACATTTACAAACATTAACAGCGCCACGCGTTCACTCAAGTAGTCAATAGGCCCTGTGGGTCTCACACCTCGTTTTCACTTTGGAGTCAGCTGGCGACATCCGTTGCGCTGTCGCCTGCGTAGGGAATAGAATATATATTTTCATCTGGGGTATAATCACAGAATGACACCGGAGACTGATGAATGTTCCTGACAGTTTGCGTTTCTAGTCATTATACTGCCAATGACTGTGATGTGTTATTTGGCATCGTAGTTCATGTATTATTCATGAGAAATTAATAATTATATTATAGGAACGGTCAGAAAGACGACTTAGAGTGTGACGTATTGAAGTAATGACCCACGGCTGGTGGTCTGTTTTTTTCCGAACGATAACCGATATTTTGGATTGTGCCTCTAGAAACTGAAGAGAACTGTCACTACGATTGCATATATGCGTTGTCTGAACTGGGATGGTGTATGAATTTGAAAATGGAGACGTTGAGTATCTAGCAGGACAATATGAACGTTTCGTTCCTGATGTGTTGCCAACTTTCTGTAACGGTCATTCCAGAACAGAAGTGATTGGATTTGACACGAACACATTGCTGTGGAGACGTAAAGTTTGCGCAATTCTGTAATTCATGATGGCAACACAATTCTGTCTAGCTATTTGAAAAGTGTTTACGTCAATCTGAACAACTGACAAGGTTTTATTGTATGCATTTCCTTTAGATTAATAATTTACAAATTACGTGGAAATATTATAGATAGATTATAAATTAATACAAGAAACGAACCAGAGAGCACGGCAATAATATATTCCCAGTGTAAAAATATATTTCTCTCAATGGTTTTAATTAAAACTTGTTTGTTCACGTAGTTGGAATGACAAGTTTTAAAATGCACGCGGCCTGACAGTAGTCGTCTGTGTAAGGTAAGACTAGTCTTGAATTAACACAGCATGACGCTGGGTCTGGTATATGTTGTAACTTGTAATAGCTGAAAGACATATTATATATCATACATGTAGGTGAGACTATTCCGGAATTGACACAGCGAGAGAGAGAGAGAGAGAGTGAGAGAGAGGGAGAGCGAGAGAGAGAGAGGAGAGAGAGAGAGAGAGAGAGAGAGAGAGAGAGAGAGAGAGAGAGAGAGAGGAGAGAGAGAGAGAGGAGAGAGAGAGAGAGAGAGAGAGAGAGAGAGAGAGAGAGAGAGAGAGAGAGAGAGAGAGAGAGAGAGAGAGAGAGAGAGAGAGAGAGAGAGAGAGAGAGAGAGAGAGAGAGAGAGAGAGAGAGAGAGAGAGAGAGAGAGAGAGAGAGAGAGAGAGAGAGAGAGAGAGAGAGAGAGAGGAGAGAGAGAGAGAGAGAGAGAGAGAGAGAGAGAGAGAGAGAGAGAGAGAGAGAGAGAGAGAGAGAGAGAGAGAGAGAGAGAGAGAGAGAGAGAGAGAGAGAGAGAGAGAGAGAGAGAGAGAGAGAGAGAGAGGGGGTAGATTGACCTAATCTTACATATTATTTGCCACCAGTGATAGCTTTATAAATGTTCTTACATGTGTGTGCAAATGCTGCACATTGTTATTCTTACATCTTTATTTTTTACTCCGTCAGCCTCTGTTTGGAATTTAAATAAAGTGTTTGCACCTGGTTGTGATATTGTTGGCGGACTACTACTAGTACATTTTATTCCTATCGTCTCATACACTTCCCAAAAGAGGCTTAAAGTAGGTTCAAATAATGCTTTTTGTCTGTCTAGCCAAATTTACTATGCGAATCCTATCAACAAAACGTTACACAAGAGAACAGTTGACTTGTCGTAAACAACAATGGTTGTTGCGAAACCTATTAACCACGTATACCACTTCGCTAGCGTCCATTTTGAATGATGCAAAGCAAGTTGTGGCAGACCAAAAATAACAAGGTTCACACATGCCATAGGCGATTCCCCTGGAGGAACGTGCCCCCTGGGCGTGTCCGCAGACCTTTTAAACTGGGCCCACGCGACCGTGCCCCCCTAGACAGTTTTGAAATGTGCCCCCGTTCAGGTTGTTATAACAAGGGAACGTTACGGCGGCGCGATAGCGACAACAATTAATGTCGACTACACCATTTGGTTCGGCCGCCAGTGGTGGACTCGATTCGGCCGCCAGTGGAGGACTCGATTTCTGGATCCGCCCCTGTATGCGTGGAGGTTGGTTTTACCAGTTACATAAATACTAGCACAATAACTAATTTCAGCTATAAGTTACAAGCTGGGGTCGAATTGCAGTGATATGGAGATAGTTAACTGCTAAATAAATGTCATATAAGGCGTTCATAGAAAGACAAACTGTTAACCACCTTTAATGAGCGTGGTCTGTTCCGTTACCAGAAGTCAGCCAATAACCACTGTACAGCAGGTCTTGTTGTTTGGCGTGTGAGAACGGCCGTGGGAACCAAACGCGTAAACATGTATATGGACGCGTGCCTCTCTAATAAATGCCAATTACAGGTTGTTGTTTATTTGTCTGTTTTGTTTACAATTTCAACATACTGATGGCGCTACTTTCAAACTTCGAACATACTTTCGGGTTTATGCCACGCAATTTGACGGAAGGTATGCGTTCAACATAGTTATTTTAGTATAGGGAACAACGTTTTTTATCGTAGCACAAAAAGAAAGTAAAACGAAAGGTAAGTTCTCATATAGTGCAGTATCCAGTCCTCATACCTGCTCAAAACGCTTTACACTTTACTCCCTGTCAGACCTGTTCAATCGAACACTATGTCAAATTCCATGGTAACCATTCAGCCACACTGCAATTAATGCGCGAAGACTATTCGTACACATATATCCACCACTGTCTTTAGCCAGGTACTCATTCATACAGCTGAGTGAACTGGGGCAGCGTAGAGAGCCCGATGCTCTAGACACTGCGCCAGCGCGCTCCACAAAGACTGGAGCAGCGCACACTGCGGACCAGTTGTGTTGCAAGTGTTCGCTGAATGCAATGCAAGGGAAGAAGCTCTCGAGTACCTCCCCTAGGGCATTTACCATCATTCTGCTCTTCAACAAAACTCAGGAAATAAGACAAAACTCATATCCATATGCAGTTAAAAAATGTTGTATATGGTCTGCATGTAAATATTCAAATCAACTGAACTAACTTCATACATTTACACTTCTGATTTAATCAGAATCAGTCACCTCAATAACAAAACACAGCTCTATTTACAAGGTACTGTACTAATCATCGTATTGCTCAGCACGGTAAAGGTAAGTAAAGGTAAGTTCTTATATAGCGGAGTATCCAGTCCCCATGACTGCTGAAACCGCTTTACACTATACTCCCTAGCAGATCTGTTCAATCGAACACTTCTCTCGGAAACATTCAACCACGCTTAAATTTATGCGCGAAGACTATTCGTACACAAATATCCACCACTGTCTATAGTCAGGTACTCATTCATACAGCTGAGTGAACTGAAGCAACGTAGAGTAAACGAATTTGCCCAACGTTCGACACCGCCTCACAGAATTCGAACCCGGATTCTCTCAATTGAGAGTCCGAAGCTCTTACCGCTGCGCTACTGCTCTCCACGGAGAGGGTGTGTGCGCGTGTGTATACGTGTGTGTTTGCATGCGTGCGTGTGTGTGTTGTGTGTGTCCATGGAATAAGATAGACTGTTACACCAACACACACTGCGTGGTTGTTTGCTTTAAGACCCGAAAAATTAAGGATGCCTACTACTGCCAGTTGTGGAATACGTTATATAAACATAGAAATAACCAATTCATGTTTTAACTTACCTATTTGTATACTCCTTGGAGCTGCCCGTCCGGAATTGAAGCACGCGTGAAACAGAACCAGCACGCAGAAGCTACACACTGACGTTCTGTCTCCCGTCGTTACAGCCATGACGTCTAGTCCATGTTTTCACGGCGTCCTTGCACGGCATGCACACCGCGCACACCCGTGTCCGACTACTGGCAACGTCCTTCTCCGTCACGCCTGGCTGTCTCTGAAGTCTCGGGAGAGTTCGTCAGGCGTCGCTGCACACAGGCTTGAGATCGGTCTCGCGTTGCCGCCGCTACAATCTGCAGAGAGACTTGAAAACATTAAACGACGTCTTCAAGAGAACGCTCTCGGACTTGTACTCTGAAGGCGAGCCAGGCCAATAGCGGTGAATGTTTACCCAAGATGGAACTGCAGGTGCTGTGTCTAACAGCTGTAGCCATGGGCTCGTTAGCGCCACACGTGAACTATCAACCTCGCGAGAGTGCACCCCACCGATTCCAACTCGCTTGGCGTTAAGCCGATAAGCCAATTTCGAGGAGAATGTTCCAGATCATCGCTCCGGGGTTGACTGATACGCGGATGCTAGCATCGGTTGTGCTAGTTGGGACGTGGATTCTACGGTCTTTTGAAATTAATTTATTTAGGACAAACTTTAATGATCAGCTATCTATTTATCTGTAACCAAATGTGAAATATTAGGAAACATTAAGTTTGTTATAAACAAATCTTCATGGTGAACAGATGCATATTCGTTTGACATATGGACGTTAGTGAAACAGCCTATAACCAAATAAACAAATATACTGGAAATCCACGAACACGTGTCCAAGATTTCGATGCGATCTCCTTTGAAAGAAGGAAATGCCCGGTTGTTTAATGTTTAACGTTACTGCGTGTCCATTGGTCCTTTAGCGTTTAACGTTACAGCATGTCCATTGGTCCTTTAGCTTTAACGTTACTGCGTGTCCATTGGTCCTTTAGCTTTTAACGTTACTGCGTGTCCATTGGTCCTTTAGCTTTTAACGTTACTGCGTGTCCATTGGTCCTTTAGCTTTTAACGTTACTGCGTGTCCATTGGTCCTTTAGCGTTTAACGTTACAGCATGTCCATTGGTCCTTTAGCTTTAACGTTACTGCGTGTCCATTGGTCCTTTAGCTTTTAACGTTACTGCGTGTCCATTGGTCCTTTAGCTTTTAACGTTACTGCGTGTCCATTGGTCCTTTAGCGTTTAACGTTACAGCATGTCTATTGGTCCTTTAGCTTTAACGTTACTGCGTGTCCATTGGTCCTTTAGCTTTTAACGTTACTGCGTGTCCATTGGTCCTTTAGCTTTTAACGTTACTGCGTGTCCATTGGTCCTTTAGCGTTTAATGTTACAGCATGTCCATTGGTCCTTTAGCTTTAACGTTACTGCGTGTCCATTGGTCCTTTAGCTTTTAACGTTACTGCGTGTCCATTGGTCCTTTAGCTTTTAACGTTACTGCGTGTCCATTGGTCCTTTAGCGTTTAATGTTACAGCATGTCCATTGATCCTTTAGCTTTAACGTTACTGCGTGTCCATTGGTCCTTTAGCTTTTAACGTTACTGCGTGTCCATTGGTCCTTTAGCTTTTAACGTTACTGCGTGTCCATTGGTCCTTTATCGTTTAACGTTACAGCATGTCCATTGGTCCTTTAGCTTTAACGTTACTGCGTGTCCATTGGTCCTTTAGCTTTAACGTTACTGCGTGTCCATTGGTCCTCTAGCTTTTGCCAGTGATAAAAAATACTTCTATCAATATGTGCATAACCGCTCAACGGCGTAAACATGTCTGTTTGATCTCCACTTAATTTCTTTGTTTCTGAGGTCGTGAAACCACGTTTAGTTTCATAATAAAGTTTTCTCAGTTCTCGAAGACCTAGTAATTGCACACATTTCGCGAGTTAGTTAGTTAGAGTGACGGAGTGTATCAATAAAGCAATATGTCCCAGAACGTATTTGAAGAATATTTACTGTGGGCAGATTTCTAACGAACAAACGAACATAAATGCTACAATCAGTCAGATGCAATCGAGAAGATCCACGCTAAGGGAACAATGTGTCTCGTTTCATATTGGTGACCACCGGTTTTACAACGACATGACAACCCAGTGGGCAAAGGTTTCTTACGTATAAAAGACGTCGTTTTTTTACATATAAAAGACGTTAAATATAGGTTGCCAGTAAAGGTCTAAATTGCATGTACATCTATACGTGAATACCGAGACGTCTTTGACACGTCTAAGAGATATTTAAAATATGTCTGTTTGTTGACTTTGACATGATATGGATGCCAGTAGAATAACGTCTAATATATGTCTGTTTGCGTAATTCTTAGATATCATCTGTATTACCAATACGTCCTGTAAATGGCGTCTAAAAGACGTTGTGTGCCCGCTGAAAACACAAAAAACACTATGTGTTTACATATATAAACAGGTGAAATGAATTCGCACGTATTTGGCATTTTCGATAATGGTGCGCGTTTGCCGAGTTTCACAAGTATATATATTACGGTTGATAGTCCAGAGAGAAACTAACAAACACGCTCGTATATATGTCTCGCTACGTTTGTGGTACTCTGTTAGTTGATCGACACAACTGCATCTTGCGAGTGAATGATCCTAGCACGTGTTTCTTACGATTCAGTGATCCGACCACGTGTTTCTTGGAGGTGAATGATCCTATCACGTGTTTCTTGCGATTCAGTGATCCGACCACGTGTTTCTTGTTAGATAATGATCCTACCACGTGTTTCTTTGCGAATGGAT
>OZ023218.1:39931285-40171285 GCA_963995525.1 Escarpia spicata
TATCTTGATTAAATAAACTTTCAAATAGTGAATGCAATCCAAAGATGTTACTGCCTACAGCGACAGTGGTACTGAAATTGTATAATTTTGTGGGAATATCGTTTGGCTTCACTGTGTTGCCCAGTGTTGCGAAAGTGAACACACGTGTATGCACAATACGTACCACATACATTGCATACGTTAGCATAGATAGGTTTGTTTAATTGCGTGTCGCATTTATTCATAGACTTGTGGTACGAATATTATGTGCGCACCGATGAGTTCCCGCTTTTAGACCCCATCTACTTTATCGCAATAGCGCCGTTAAGACATTATTATTAAAAATCGAATCCCCTCACTGCTGTTGATTTCTGAGTCGACCCGTGCTGAATGTCATTGACGGTGTAGAAGAAATGGCCTCCGGGTGGACCAGATTTATGTGGTACTATATGGTTGACACTACCGAAAATGTCCCCAGTAGCCAAAACTGTGTCTTTGGTCGATCAAAACACTGGAATGGCTTTAATAGCAGTATAAATTACCTGTTCACTTGGAGCTCGGTGTGCTCTTTCCGGACATAGTTGGTTTCCCTAGGTGGTGTGATAATATACAAGACGTGTTTTGTCTGAAAGATGCCAAACTGCCTGTTTTGGCATGTCCACAGCACAGGGGGCATTACAAACAATCGTAATGATACTATTTAATAAGTATTAACTATTTAATAACTTATCTTATTTTATTGTAGGTATACATATCCACTGATTTATGATGCTCTTTCGAGATATAAATACATTTCTTTTATTTTACAGGATCAAAACAAATGTCCACATAAATCACGTGTTCTGCGTTATCCGAAGATATGCTCGTATATCTAATTTCAATAAAGCACCGACTGGCAAGGAACTGCATCTCCTTAATTCAAACACATGAGGCTATTATTCAACGATAAAAGCATAACGTTAAATAAATTTCCCTGGTCGTCACAAAACATATAAACTGCAGGAAAGCAGCGTCCTCGTTAATAATGTGTTCTACGTTGTCCAGTTTTCTCAGTTATGAATGTTCTCAGGTTTATAATTTGATAATATATATAGATCAATGAATTCGTTTGTTAAATAAGGGCACTGTTGGCCGTGCGCACCTAGTGTGAGCTCAGAGGGTTCGAAGATACAAGGGTACTGTTGGCCATGCGCACCTAGTGTGAGCTCAGAGGGTTCGAAGATACAAGGGTACTGTTGGCCGTGCGCACCTAGTGTGAGCTCAGAGGGTTCAAAGATACAAGGGTACTGTTGGCCATGCGCACCTAGTGTGAGCTCAGAGGGTTCGAAGATACAAGGGTACTGTTGGCCGTGCGCACCTAGTGTGAGCTCAGAGGGTTCGAAGATACAAGGGTACTGTTGGCCTTGCGCACCTAGTGTGAGCTCAGAGGGTTCGAAGATACAAGGGTACTGTTGGCCGTGCGCACCTAGTGTGAGCTCAGAGGGTTCGAAGATACAAGGGTACTGTTGGCCGTGCGCACCTAGTGTGAGCTCAGAGGGTTCGAAGATACAAGGGTACTGTTGGCAATGCGCACCTAGTGTGAGCTCAGAGGGTTCGAAGATACAATGGTACTGTTGGCCATGTGCACCTAGTGTGAGCTCAGAGGGTTCGAAAATACCAAATGGCAGTGTTCTACGTTATCCGTGTTCTACGTTATGGCAGAGAGTGTCGCTACCTTTCCGATGGCGCCATATTTAGACGTCGTTTTGTTAGTGGATGGAACTCTCAGCATTCACATATAAAACAAAGTCTTTATTTATATATAAATGTCTGACAAACACACATGATACTGAACACGTATGAGATCAATTATGTTCACATAGAAAAAAGTATTGTTTCCACTTATAATTAATAATGTTGTTGTTTAAATTGAAGTGAAGACTAGCAGACTTGTTATTTGCTGCCTGCCCCTCCGAGCAAAGAATCAATATTGTAGCATGTAATCGATAACGTAGAACACAAATTGATAACGTATAACATAGAATACATTTCGCTCCTATTTTCTCTGCATGTAAAGATGCTGTCACTAGACAATCTCTCACGGGCGTTTTTCTGTAGCTTGTGGTTGTCATTTATTGGCTCCTACGATGGTAGAGATAATTAATCATACTTATGCTTTTCAGAATAATATTTGTGTTTTCTGCTATAATATGTTATCAAGTATTAGTGTGGACAAGTAAGAGAGATATTTGCCAAAAGTGCAATGGAATTTGGCTCAAACTCACCTGCGCTACAGGAAACGTAATGAACAAAATTATGCGCGAACTAGAGGGAATTAAAGGGAACGCGTGGCACAGTAATATGCCAAATCAGCCCTCAATCAAAATAAGGGAAAGAAAAGCATGTGAAGTGATCTCCCAGAAAGAGTTCGAATCCGTAGCTAGAACGTCGCAGTTCTCATGGACGTGTTGACGTAAGCTGATTGTATCGCGCAGCTATATTGTTTCTATCAATTACGTGTGCCACTTCGTCAAAGAGCTTAGGAATGCCTACTATTCAAAGACGCAGGTAAGCGTACAGATGGAGAAATTACACATCACAGCCTTACAGTAATGCTGTCCGATCAGAAGGCTCACAATGTTTGAACTCTCATGTCATTCTCTTAGATCATCGTTGAATGAGTCAAAACAAACTTCTCCAGAATCCAGCAGACGCACCTGCTTCTCAGACAAGTTTCAACATGGTGTAATGACACAAAGTCATGTTCAACAAAATGTTGTTGGCGTCATGGCATTACTGCGAATGTAGCTATGTAAATCGATGGGGTGTGTGGAGCTGTAAAACGCACTTGGTAATGCGCAAGACGTCTGTTCATGGGGTATTTCTCAGACGGAGTCAGCTGTGCCGAACCTATTGGGCATGGACGATGCGGTGATTGAAGGGTCAGCAAAAGCACCCCGCGGATCTGTTAGAGTCCAAGGCTGTGGTGCTACTCGACTATTACATAGTACATCGTTAAGACGTCGGGACTGAATCACGACTTTCTTCCTACATGCCAAGGCTGTACCATGAGGTAAACAAAAAGGAACCAAAAGCAACCATAGGCCAAAACAACATGGCGAAGAACAATAAGCCAAGAACGAGAGGTTTAGTTTTAAATAAAAATCTAAAAAACGGTTTACATTTAAATCTCGCTTGCAGCGCAATAATCGTTAAAGGCTTAAACCGATGACAAATGTTATTCCAGTTGTATTGACTAGTAAAAATGTCAATCTTCCTCGTGGCGCTACGTAACACACAAACACAGGAGACAATTTTTCAGTGAATTCGTAAATTACGTTGGTTAAGACGTACATTTGAAGAAAAAACTGCAGTGACGCCAGTCACGTTACGTAAAACGTCCTCCACTGATCGGCAGTTCTCGGAACAACTGACGTACCTAGTACGTCGCGGTTTGCTTACGTCGCAATCAAAATGTTGGGCGTGACCTCCTCCAAGCTTTGCCTTTTCCGCCAACGTTGATAACGGTTATATATGTGAATTACATCACTGTTGTCGCATGACTTCTCACACATCAAACATCAAAAATCAGTTGGTGCTTTAAAAACTTCGCCTTATGTTTTTAGCATAAAGAAACCCTTTTGTGGCCAGAATTTCAACAAAGTATATGATGGAATGCTCGAATATACCACGTGTTTGTTATCTTTATGAAAGTCAATTTATTTTAACTCATCATTAATTTTCACACATACGCTAGTTCAATTATAGTTAGATACACGACGTGTAAGTTTGTGCCGACTGCCTGGTGCAGCAGGTAAGATATCCAAACTAGCCCAATTGATGCCATATTGTTTTCGCAGTCACAGTCTGCTCCGTAAAACAGTTGAACGGCCCCAAATCAAGGCAAGCAGTCGCAAGGCAAACTCAACACAAAACAACAAGACGAGTGAAGGCTACGTTGATAGATTTCTTCGATAATGTATTACACAGGTCACCCGGACTGATAGAGATGTGGCTAGCACTGGCGAGAGCTGCCTCGACTGTGCTGTTAAGGGATATCTGCGTTTCGCATAAGATATTTCGATCCGGAACTTTTGTAACATTATTGTTATTTCTATCAACTTAATCTGACAACACGTAAAGCGATCTATTCAAAAAGCTCGCAACATTTGCTTTTTGTTGCAGTTCGTTTGAGTTGGTGAATGTTGATTCACCCGTTGAAGCGTTACGGTGTAGATGAAATGTTCTCGACATTCACGGCAACACCTGCTTGGCTCTAGTTGATGTACGTCTTAAGATATGGGAATAATGTGCTTTGATGGGCGCCATCTTTGCAAATGGCAGTTAAATGAATGTCGGCGAAGGTAATTGTATGTCATTCAACCGTTAGGACAAGGTGACATTGATTTTGACGACTACAATCTTTAAAATTGGATTTGGATATTGGAAAAAGTCAAATGTAATTATATGAAACAATGGATGGGTGCTATTAATTTTAAAAAGCAAAAGTAAAATTGTCACCCTCGATTTTCTGTTGACTGATACCCTATAGATGACATTCATGCAAAAATCGCTTTTGGCAAGCGACTTTCACAAAATGACACAGGACACCACACTAACCACCCCAACCACCATCCTTACAACCACCACTACCACCACCAACACTACTACCACGACGACGACGACCACCACCACCACTACCACCGCTACCACCGCTACCACCGCTACCACCGCTACCACCGCTACCACCTCCACCACTACCACCACCACCATCACACCACCATCATTAACACCGCTACCACCATCATTAACACCGCTACCACCACCACCACCATCATCATCATCATCATCACCACCACCACCGCCATCACCAACACCACTACTACCACTACCACCACCATCACCACCACCACCGCTACCACCACCATCACCATCATCATCATCACCACCACAACCGTTACCACCCATCACCACCATCACCACTACCACCACTACCACCACTACCACCACTACCACCACTACATCCACTACCACCACAACCACCACCAATACCACTATCACCACCACCATCACCACCACACCCACAACCAACATCACCACCACTACCACCACCATAGGCGGATCCGTGGCACCTCGGGCACCTGCCCCTAGACCTTTGGCATTTGGCGGCGCTATGCCTGCGCTACTGTGACGTGCCCCATCGACCTTTGGAATATGCCCCCGTTAAGTGCCTCCCAGACAGGCTGAAATTATGAACGTCAACAACACCCTATCCGTCTTCCAATTCGCGCTGAAGCTCCGGCTTAGCAATCCCAATATGAATTTTGTTCGGCCATCAGTGGGGTTTTAGCGAGCCTCGAAGGTGCGCACGTGGAAGTTTTGGCACCGTAGACTGAATCCACCATTGTCTATAACAGCAATATCCTTCTCGATCAGTTAATATAGTTCTGTACAATTTGTTTCACTTCATGGCGCAGCCGTCGACCAAGTGTAACGTGATCGACTGTAGGTGGTGGTGGTGATTTCTACGCGGGTTGCTGCTTCATTGTGACGTCACACAGATAAGCAAAGTGACGTCGAAACATGAACATGGCGCCAATGTTATCGGTTCAATTGTGCATTTCACGTATTAAATGTTGACATTTGATATACTTGGAGAAGCTTTAATGCAGTAATGATGTTCGAATGAGTAATGGATACAAAATACGAACAAGCAAGGAAACGGGATGCATGTAAACACACACACACACCACTGACTGTGCAGCGTATTGTTTTATATACCAGGCACTGGTCGGAATATTAACATGCCACTGACTAGACATAATAATGTAACCTCACAACTCGACACAAGGGAGTAGAGGATTTCTGTTTACGCCACAGACGATATGTGGACAGACGTCGAAGACTTGCGTGTAATGTTAGGTTTATGTTGTTTTATGAATTGCTAGAGACTGACAGCAGTGATAGTCACTTGGTGGGCGGTTCGGCGGGCAACATAGTCATGACATAAATGAGATTGTTGTGCCGTTCCACTGTCATTATGCGGTCATAATGCGTGTGTGTGTGTGCGTGTGTGTGCGTGTGTGTGCGTGTGTGTGCGTGTGTGTGCGTGTGTGTGCGTGTGTGTGCGTGTGTGTGCGTGTGTGTGCGTGTGTGTGCGTGTGTGTGCGTGTGTGTGCGTGTGTGTGCGTGTGTGTGCGTGTGTGTGCGTGTGCGTGCGTGTGCGTGCGTGTGCGTGCGTGTGCGTGTGTGTGCGTGTGTGTGCGTGTGTGTGTGCGTGTGTGTGCGTGCGTGTGCGTGCGTGTGCGTGCGTGTGTGTGTGCGTGTGTGTGCGTGTGTGTGCGTGTGTGTGCGTGTGTGTGCGTGTGTGTGTGTGCGTGTGTGTGTGTGTGCGTGTGCGCATGTGCGCGTGTTGCGTGTGTGTTATAGATAAAATGCCCAAATTAAAATGTTGCGTTATTAGCATTTGATGTTACGATTTGTCGACTGGCTTAACATTTTCGTGTTTCGTATTATAATTGTGTCCATTGTTAATGTTAAGGACACTGGAGATACCTTGGTCTGTATATTTTCAAAATAGTTCTCTGCTACTACTTTTGTCTGCGACTACTTGTGTCTGCTACTAGTTGTGTCTGCTACTAGTTGTGTCTGCTACTAGTTGTGTCTGCTACTAGTTGTGTCTGCTACTAGTTGTGTCTGCTACTAGTTTTGTCTGCTACTACTTGTGTCTGCTACTACTTGTGTCTGCTACTACTTGTGTCTGCTACTATTTGTGTCTGCTACTACCTGTGTCTCTCTGGCAGCATCTGGCGCGATAATGTACAGCTCACTGTCGCAGTAATTGTTGTATTAATGAATGATTGTGTCGCCGAGACGCCACCAAACTTGTGAATAATTGAATGGCGTGTCACGGCTTCTCTCGCGAAGACAGACTCACGCGTGCGCTGTCACCCAGATATCGTCCACGACACCGGAGTTCCCGAGAGACCGCCTTCACGTCTCCCAATGAACTTCCATTTGCAAACGTACTTTTTACTGGGCGTAACGTGGCATTTTAGAACTGCGTTTTTAGATGTCAAACAACACTCTTTCTCATCTTTAGAAACCATCTCGACTTCGCTGTAAGCTGGTCTTCATTATCATTGTCGTGCGGTTTTGTCCCTGATATTGTCTGTTCACCTTCTATTGGGTAGACCTTCTATACATATTCGCGATGTCAATGCTTTGCAAACAAAACATTATACGTGGAGCGCAGTGGCGCAGTGACTAGACCATTGGACTCTCCACCGAGAGAACCCGGCTTCGAATCCTGTGTTGCCGTGTCGAACCTATGGTAAGTTCGTTCGCTCTGTGTTGTTCCAGTTCATTCAGCTGCTTTATAGACAGTGGTGGATATGTGTGTGCGGATAGTCTTCGCGCATTAATGTCAGCGTGGCTGAATGCTTCCCATAGAAGTCAATATTGCTTTCGATTGAACAGGTCTGCCAGGGAGTATAATGTAAAGCGCTTTAGCAGTCCCGAGGACTGTATGGTGCACAGTATAAGAGCATACTTCTATTTAATTGAAATTAATCTGTGTCACCGAATCATCGATAACCACTCTTTCATTTTATTGTCATTCAACTTAGATTAGATGTAATGTTTTGAAAATAAATGATCTAGCCAAATATGTATGTATATATATACCAGATGAAAAGTGAGCGATTGCAACTAAAACGTCCCATCATCTATTGATATTTACTGTATACTTTGAAGTACAGGTTGTACATCGTGTTAAATGTGAAGGTTTCACATTGAACATTAAAATATACAATTGTATTTTACTATCTCCAGGTAAAGCGAACGTAAAACCACAGTGTCGCCCTCTAGAGAGTGATTCACCGCTAGCAGCAAACAGTAAGTCAGTTTCTCACAATAACTAGCTTTGTGTTTTTGAAGTGCACCGCTAATGCGAGTCAATATAAAGAATAAAGTGGACCTCGACAGGTGTGAGGAGATACTGTCCAGCTGCCCCAAAAGTTAGCGTATTAATATATTTATGTAGAAGGTGGGGCTTCTTTTGTCGTATTTCATGGTAATAATTAATGATAATTACAACATAAATGTAAGTGCATTTGCAATGTTTAGTCTATAACAAAAACGCCACATTCTGTTTGTACAAGTTTCAGGGGGTACGGATGGAAGTGTTTTGTTTTAGAGAGCCCCAAGAGGGTGCAGACGGAGGTCTCAAGGAGGTGCAGTTAAAGTTGTTTGGGAGCCTCAAGGGCGGGTGCAGTTGAAGGTCACAAGTGGGAATGCAATTGGTGGTTTGTTAAAAACCTCGACAAACGCACACACCAGTCAGCCGTGCTACGGGCCTGTGTACCGAAACGGTTGACCAAGATCCAACGTGAACGAGAATCAACTGACGGTAAACCGACATAATTACCTTGTGATGCGACGTGATACCCGTTGCTTTCACTGTTGGCGATGGCATCCGACTACTTGCTTAATGCGTATAACACTCGTATTTTCGAAAATAGCACGGTCGACATTACAATATTGACAACTGTATCAATGGTAGATACTGTGACACTAACGTACAATGAAGTCACAGGTTGACACATTTCGGACTGTGACATTTCGTCGAGACTTGCAGCGTTCGTCAGCAACCCGCCGATGCATGGGACCAATGTCTATCGCAGACACAACATGATGAAGTAGCTTGCTGACCGGCTCAGCTGCTCATGTTTGTAACCAGTTGTCGCCAAAGTGCTAATGTCATTTACCGCGAAACGTTGGCATGGGACATCGCGTAGCCTTTGCACCGGTTAAATTATGCAGGAGAATACAGGAGAGTGTTCCTTGCAGCGAAACGATGGATAGCACCCGTCGTGACGTCGACGGCATCAGATGCTGTGATGAGCGGAAGGTCTCCTCGCATACCCAATAAGATTCCATGACACCCGTGTATGGTGGACACACTTGTACGTGACGGACACATGGGTCATTATGGTGTAGTAACAATTGTGCGTGACGGACACGAGTTATTATGGTATAGTAACATTTGTATGTGCGAACACGAGTCATTATGGTGTAGTAACATTTGTGTGTGCGGACATGGGTTAATAGGGTGTAATAACATTTGTGTGTGTGCGGACATGTGTCACTATGATGTAGTAACATTTGTGTGTGCGGACACACGAGTCATTATGGTGTAGTAACATGTGTGTATGATGGACACACGAGTCATTATGGTGTAGTAACATGTATGTATGATGGACACACGAGTCATTATGGTGTAGTAACATGTATGTATGATGGACACACGAGTCATTATGGTGTAGTAACATGTGTGTATGATGGACACACGAGTCATTATGGTGTAGTAACATGTGTGTATGATGGACACACGAGTCATTATGGTGTAGTAACATGTGTGTATGATGGACACACGAGTCATTATGGTGTAGTAACATTTGTGTGTGATGGACATACGAGTCATTATGTTGTAGTAACATTTGTGTGTGCGGACATGTTTCATTATGGTGTAGTAACATTTGTGCGTGATGGACATACGAGTCATTATGTTGTAGTAACATTTGTGTGTGCGGACATGTGTCATTATGGTGTAGTAACATTTGTGCGTGATGGACATACGAGTCATTATGTTGTAGTAACATTTGTGTGTGCGGACATGTGTCATTATGGTGTAGTAACATTTGTGTGTGATGGACACACGAGTCATTATGGTGTAGTAACATATGTGAATGATGGACCCACCAGTCATTATGGTGTAGTAACATGTATGTATGATGGACACACGACTCATTATGGTGTAGTAACATTTGTGCGTGATGGATACATGAGTCATTATGGTGTACTAACATTTGTGTGTGCGGACATGCGTCATTATGGTGCAGTAACATCTGTGTGTGATGGTCACACGAGTCATTATTACTGACACATAAGTCAGGGTAACGGATACACGAGTCATTGTGGGTCATTCACATGTGTGTGTGTGTGTGTGTGTGTGTGTGTGTGTGTGTGTGTGTGTGTGTGTGCGCGTGCGTACGTGCGTGCACGGGCGTGCGTGTGTGAGTGTGTTTGTGTGTATGGCTGTATTACCGAGGTAACCGTAATGCGAGGTGCGACTGTATGCCGGCAAGCGCACCTGTGGAAAGTTAACAGGTTTTGAAATATACTATATAACGGTGATTTCGCTGTTGCTTTGTATTACTCAACACGATTATACGCAACTCACAACACAAACGTCTTGTAGAAATAAATATTTGATCACAAGCAACAAGTCTCCGTATACACACGTTATACAATGTCACCGCTTACTCTTTACCCCACATACAGTTCGCTGATACAGGTTGTCCGTGAAAGAATATGCACCCTGTTCTCCTGCTCATTCGTCCGTTACACCAAGGTAACAAAATGCAGTGTACATTTGTTTACAACATCAGTGAGTAGTTCTAGAAACCACCCGCTCTACCACAATCGCTAACACATAAAACAACACACGTTATTGCACTCGCTCGGAAAACATTGGTTAATTGGTACATTTCAAGACCATTTCAACTAACCTATGTTATGCAAACGTTCTGTCTAAACTACGAGCGAGACTATATATATTAAATAAATACTTAAAATACCACCGGAAACACGTAGAGCTTCTCGTGACAAGAACTTAGTGAAGGTCGCACAGGTTTGCAGTCCCCGATACGTATCAGGGCATGTATGGGTCGGCCTAATGAAAGTTCAATCATCACCGCGTATCGCGTGGAAAATAAATTGCTAGAGTGACGCCACCTATCGAGTGGAACACACACGCACACACATACGTATATATATATGTGTGTGTGTGTACATATATATATATATATGTATATATATATATATACGTATGTGTGTGCGTGTGTGTTCCACTCGATAGGTGGCGTCACTCTAGCAATTTATTTTCCACGCGATATATATATACCCTGTATATACATGTATATATTTATGTTACTTTGGATACCAGGACCAGGGGGCGTGGAGGGTAATGTTTGGCAGCCATGTTACATAAGTTGAAACCGGCGGCAACTGGCTGTGGTTTTGAAAGCCATTGGATCGCTCAAAATAATTGTTAAATTCCACCAAAATTATTGGTGGGGGTGGGTGGAGGTTTGACCACTAAACGTTGTTTGAACTTTGCGAACTTCTGAGAAGATCCCTAGCACGTTAATGTGCCAGCGTCGCGTCAACGAGAATTAGTTACAACCCTAGTTCCGGTCATGAAGGTGCAACAGACGGTAGTATTCGCCGACGGAGATAACGGACTGAAGCAGGTCCGACTCATGTACAATTGATCGTTGCGGCAAAAGACTGAAACAAATGGAGCGAGGTCACAGGCGTTCCAACGGCCGTGCTGGTGAAAGATCAGACCGCAAGTATTGGACCATACTTGTGGTTTAGTATCTGGAGTCCGGTGTGTGAATCTAATTCCCATGAAGATAAATGTATAATGCCATAATATGTCAGATGAGTTAAAATAGACGTAAAATCCTTCGCAGGCGAATGTTCCTAGGCTCCATCTTAAATGACGAGTGGGTTAATAGTAATTATTCCAACTGATGTGAAGAATATGACGAGCAGTTCATGCCGAGCAGTGAGCGCCAGATACTTGTTTTACACTTGGCATAATACAGGATAAGCTAACTATGCTAGGAGAGAAACGTTCACGTTTTCGCCATCGGCGAATGTTTGGCCTGTGACCACCACACGAGGTGCGAGGCCGGCGTTCTAGCCTACATACGATTAAGACCAAGAAGCACGTGCATTGCGCTCGTGCAGTTGACAACGCGCCATCGATATGAGGAATCGCAAGAACACACGAAACCGAGGAGGTCGCGTTTAAAAAATATGTGCCTCGGCAGATGTCTGTGAGTATGTGTTGAGACACATCATCTAAATCTTGAGCAATAAACACAGTGGCGTTGCAAGGCAATACTTAGGAACACGACACTGCTGCATATCATATACAAAGCACATGATTTAGGTACACTGTACAATAATAATAATAATAATAATAACAATAGTGACGTATCGTATCTAGATCGCAATCTAGAATCATTGGGCGCGAGTTGCCATCCATTGAATATATTTACCATGCACGCTGTGCGCGAAAATCCAAGAGCAATGTACGGGATTCTACCCACCCAGCCAACCATCTCGTTGAACTTCTTCCCTGTGGCAAGCGCTATAGAAGTATTAAGACAAGGACCACTAGACTTTTAAAAACAGTTTTTATCCGCAGGCTGTGAGTCACTTGAACCGCGAGATGCCATGATACTGTTTTCAGTCTGTTTAGATTTTATGTCGCCATGCTAAATTATTTATTTATTATTTAATTAATTTATTTTGTATTTACTAACTTAACTCTGTGTATGTACAATTTGTTTTAACTGTCAGCTCAGTTTTTATATCGTCAGCAAATTGATTTATATTCATTCATTTATTATTTATTTACTACATGTATACTATTTAACTTTTTGGGTAATGTTCAGACTGTATTAATATTATGTTACCAAGTTACACCTTTATATGTCAATATATGTACGACTGTCTAAATGTGTTGGCAGTTGGCTTTTATTTAAATTTATACTAGTTTTAGCATAGTTTCATAATGTTTCTGATTGTATATTCTGGGGCAGGGGAGACAAGCGTGCATGTATGTTGACGCCACAACGCCAAGAATTCCTCGTACATTTTAAATGTTACTTGGTAATAAATGTCTGAATCTGACTTCCTATGCGCCAATATCCTCGAAAATCAACTTCAGTGGCTCAACAAAACCAAAGGATTAAGCAATCTCGTTATCGTATACAATGCGTGAGTCGTCAACAGATGGATGAAAGTGCTACGAAGCTAAGGAGGATAGGCAATATTACAAAAATAGGTTTTTAGACGACGGCGAAATGAAACTATATTTCCTTCTAATCTAAGGCTGACAGGAAGTGAATTTCACAGAGTTGGTGCGGCAATCGAGAAGGCTCGAGTCCCGGTACGAATATACAGCGTATCTATAAAGACAATATGACATCAGTTGACACCGAGAGATGTCTTCACGCGATCACGTCGTTTGCAAAAAGCGTAATGCACGAACGTGCTTGCGAAGAATCAGACATTTGATTACGGGTGTAAATGTTGTAATGTAATGTAAGACGTCACACAACCAATTAGTTGTCAACACTTTACACGTAGGGCCTGTGTCATACACATCTAGAACAGCATTTAAGAGATCGTGAGGCTGTCTAACCAGGTTTGATAATTATTAATTATGATGACGAGGTCGTGCACAGTACAGCAAATAGCGTTTCAAGAATAAATGGTTGTGACAAACGCTATAAGTAGATAGATAGGCATACATGCTAGTCTTGAACTGTCAAGTATTGCCTCCTATTGTGTTAGGTGGTGCAATAAGAAAATCTGGGGAACGTATAATGTAGCAGACCTTAGCCTGTTAAACACGTTAAGCATTTCCTAAGCAATTTAACAATTTGGTTAACCTGACCGGTGGAATACTGCATTGTGGTTCACACTCAAGAAATAGAGACGTAATAGTTTGTCTAACTTCGTTTTGGCAGAGCCTTAGCAACGTGCCCTATGCGATTTATAAACCTGTTATCACAATTCAGTCAGTCTGGTGACAGCGTATGACCAGATCACCTGTTTGGCGCAGGCCTGTTACTAGGCGGCACCGAGTACATGTTGTTTCCGTCAGCGACCACCATACGATCTCCATCAGCGTTCACGTGGTCGAATGCCAAGTTTATCTGGAACACTCTTTCGCCATTTTCAGTCTTCGCTTCCGGCGGTCGCTGAGCTGTTGCGCGGCTGGTTCCGCCTCGCTGGTCAGACGAAGACCTACAGAAAGACGAACGTAATGCTGCATTAAGATGTGCTAGTGTTTGTCGTGAATACGAGTTCACGACTTATAATAGGGTTCGACTCTCCGCGCAAGTTGTATTCATGAGTTGCCAACATGTGCGACCTTTTTACTTTTGAGTTCACGACTCGTATTCGTAATAGAACACAGTGGAACACAACATTAATTAAATATTATCGTATACAAAAGATAGCAGCCCTCTACAAAAACGGTATTTGTAGGCCTACTGAACATACCATAATTACCAAAGGTTTCAAGTTTTCAACTAAGCTAATGTATAACAATACGAACTAAATAAAAAAACAGTAGGACAGAATTTAAAAAAATTGATTTGTATATGTGTTATCTGCTGAATGGGAAAATCGACAGTGTTATCAGTAGGGGCCTATAGTCAGAGTCTGCTACAATGTTTCATAATTTACCCGAAATTTACTGTCCACAACACATTTTTAAACAAAATACCAATAGCATTGTATGATAAGAAATTCAACAGATTATGGGGAAAATAGAAATCAAACGTCACTATGTCTAGTCCATTTTACTTATGACTTGACTTTTTTAACCACAACACCCATGTCTAACACCAGTTAAAAAGTCAGAACCATAGTAACTTGTCTGGCAGTGGCGACACCGTGGATAGTTGTCTGTCATTCACTATCAGTACAATACAACTTCTCTAGGCATATAGACTCGTCAAGGGGGAGAGGCGGTGAGAAAGTGGCTTTGAGGGGAAAATAGAATATTGGGAACGAAGAGGTGAGGGAAGACGACGGAAATAGGGAAGGAATGAGGGTGACCGAGAGTGATGGGAAAATGGAGATAAATGTATGAGAGTGCGTGGGAGAGAGAGATAAATAATAGGACGAGGGGAGAGGGGAGACGACAACGGAGAAAGGAAGGAGGAGAGAGGAGAACAAGGAGAGAGAGGAGAGTGAAGAGAAAATGTATAAAACGGAAGATCAATGAGAGGATACGTGATAGAGAAGGGTGGAGAGGCTTGAGAAGGGTGTGGAGAAAGGGGAGAGAGAGGGGAGAGAGGGGAGAGAGGGGAGAGAGGGGGAGAGGGCAGAGACGGAGATAGGGGAGAGAGAGGAGAGAGGGGGGAGAGAGGAGAGAGGGGAGATGGGGAAGAGAGGGGAGAGATGGGAGAGAGGGGAGAGGGGGGAGAGAGGGGAGAGAGGGGAGAGAGGGGAGAAAGGGAAGAGATGGGAGAGAGGGGAGAGAGGGGAAAGATGGGAGAGAGCGGAGAGAGGGGAGAAAGGGGAGAGAGGGGAGAGAAGGGAGAGAGCGGAGAGAGGGGAGAGAGGGGAGAGAGGGGAGAGAGGGGAGAGAGGGGTGAGAGGGGAGAGAGGGGAGAGAGGGGAGAGAGGGGAGAGAGGGGAGAGAGGGGTGAGAGGGGAGAGAGGGGAGAGAGGGGAGTGAGGGGAGAGAGGGGAGAGAGGGTAGAGAGGTGAGAGAGGGGTGAGAGGGGTGAGAGGGGAGAGAGGGGTGAGAGTGGTGAGAGGGGAGAGAGGGGAGAGAGGGAAGAGAGGGGAGATTGTGAAGACGAAGGGAGAGGGAAGAGGGATAATTATCAAGTGCTGGAAAGATATAAGGAAAGGCATGAGAGGGTGCAAGTGGGTAGAGAGAATGTAAGGAGAGAATGGGGCGAGCCGAGAGTGGAGAAAGAAGGAAGGGGGAGGAGAGGAGAGAGGAGAACCAGGAGGGAATGGAGACAGTGAAGAGAGAGGGTATAAGAGGAAATATCAACGATCATGGACACGTGATAGAGAAGGGCGAAGGGAGGTGAGAGGGATTTGGGGAGAGGGTGAGATAGGAGAGAGAAGAGACATGTATAGAGATTGGGGAGAGAGGGTGAGAGTTTAGGGTGAAAGACGGAGACGGATTGGTGGTAGACAAACGTACCGTCGGTTGGCGATAATGGCAACGATAATAATAAGTAATACTATAAATGCCGCGGCTGCACCGCCTGCTATAAAACCTGCAACATAAACAAACAAATATGTTTATTTTCATCGGTAAACCATGATGACTACAGTTATAATATATTAATGTATGTTAAATCAGCTACATATTCAGTTATATATTACATTATACATATTTTATAAATATGTTTGTTCTGATTATCAAAACAGGTCACCAAACCCGCCCAATAACGACCTTAATAGATATTATTAGCTCAATAGTGGTGACTACAACGACAATTTAATTTTGATCACGAATGAAATATTGAAAACGTGTAAACCACAGCCTGGCTCTGGTTGTCAAAACGAATTGCCAAAGTCATAAAATGAAGTAGTACATAACTAATAATCACTATGCAAGGACTACCAAACTAAACATTGTGTGTAAGCCTACTTAAACGTGAGTTCTTGTCTGCGGCAGGTTTGTCGGTTGTGTTGGACATCGCCTGTGTCGAGTCGATGACTTCACGTACTTGGCGTCCTTTCGCCACTTGTACATCGCTTTCATCGATGAAATCCAATTTTGCAAACGCTAAAACAAACGTGTGACGGCTGTCAAATTACTTGACATTGTGGTTTTATTGATGTCGGTACATCCAAGCGTGTGACGGCAGCCAGATTACTTGACATTGTGGTTCTATTGATGTAGGGACATCCAAGCGTGTGACGGCAGCCATATTACTTGACATTGTGGTTCTATTGATGTCGGGACATCCAAACGTGTGGCGTTTAAATAACAGATGCTTAATGAGTCTCACAAGCACGCGGGATTGACCCACGGGGAACACTATAATATGCATCGACTACCGATAAATTTATACAACTGACACCCGTCTAAACCAGAATCTCATGTGTTTCAATATAACGTGAATATCAAGTAGACTCAACATAGATTACAAATATATGTTTGCCTGTCTGTCTATCTTTCTGTCTGTATGTCGGTCTGTCTGCATATCTGATGAATCGTCAGTTAATTCAGGTTTTCCAAGATCAAATATTAAAAACAACGTTAATTAATATAAGCATGTTAAGTATACTTTATGCATGAAGGGTATGCGAGAGTTAGCATTTTGCAAATAAAATACAAACTCGGACCTCAATGATATTCGAACTAGACGTTTGTGAAAACTCGTCAGGCATTCTTCAGTATCTAAGCGAACGCTTCCCAGTTATCAAACGGCTTTTATACTGCATAATCTGCATAATCTGTATAATCCTTCACTTTTATGAACATGCAGAGAACAATAAGTAGGAATGCATTAAATAGAAGAAAATGGCATCTTGGCCTATCCATTTAGAACAGTTAATGAAAATTATGGTGGCGGTAACCATTTGCAGCTACAATCAACATGTTATGCCCGTATATAGTTTTATATAATTTGTTATAGAGTCTGACATCACTGAGTTGTATTCTTGCAAGTTTGCCGCTCGCCGAACTGGAAACACTAGTCAACTTGTGTCGCTTAGTAACCCATATAATGTGATCGTTTGTTAACGTCTTGATAGTATTCGATTATGCCACTTTCAAGGATGTAACATTTATATCCATACCCGATACAACAGAGCCGGCAGTTAACAACATAATTCATTGCCACAGTTGCTTTGTTGCTGCAACTTATAAAGAAGCTACAATAAGCTATTTAACACTATACAATGGTGGAACTTTATTCATATACCTATATGTGCATGTGTGTGTTGTCTGTTTGCATATCTCACTGTATACAAATGTACACAGTGGAATTCGACCTTTACCAGACCACTTCCGCCAGATCATACAGCGGAAGCTTTGTCGGCGCAAAGCATTTCGGGATATGTTGATAGAGCTTAATGTGCTTACTACGAACGACAGTCAATGTACTGACACGGTATATAACTACTGGCATAGTAATCTCATTGGCATTGTTGGATTTTCTACAATGGGGCCTACAAAACGTCTTTAGTTTTGTGTTTTATTTGTATAGAAATTTTACAATATGATACGTTGTCCAATAATTCCGAATAATGTTACAATCCCTATAAGCTGCCACATTTCCAACTAGAACAGTATCTGACGTCTCGTCTCTTTCAGACATGGTTCGCGAACAGTCATGGTCGAGTTGTAAACAGGTAATCCATCTCGAAGTCGTCGTGGCCATGGAAACCCGTCCATTCACTTCGGCGTCCAGGTGGTAGTTAGGATAAAAATACAGTAATGTCGCAATGACGCCATTACTGATTGTGAGAGCGCGTTGACGCACTGACCGGTCTAAGTCAAAACGCAGCTACGCGTAACTTCGTGCCGGTGTGTACGCGTGCGCCAATTCCAAGTGTTCTGTTCACGACCACTGGACTTATTGACAAATTCCAAAAAGTAACATAGACCCTACCCACTTAAAATATATACTACATGCCCTAAACGTGTTAATGACAGAAGACAGCTGCAAAATAAATGAGCGTTACAGTCGCATGTCACGTCACAAACAGCGTTGCTAACGGTTTACAGTGTTTGATAATTAATGTTCAGTAAAACACAACCTTGATCTGTAGTTAAATTGATACAACGTAGATACATCACGTACTCATCCATGCCATGTTATGAACATGCTTTCTGAGAAAAAACAAAGTGTTATTACTAAAAATAGAATTTAGAAACAACTAACAGCAGTAAATATTCTTTTCCCGTGGGTAAATTGCTCTCAAGCTATCGGCTTTTGAGCCTTAGTGAGAGCCTCCCGACATAGACTAACTATTGTAAAAATGTGTGTTGCATTGTGTGCTTTTGTTTGTTTATTGTCGAATAAATTGTACCAGTTCCAAATTCCAATTTGACAACGGCACTAAATGATGTAGTTTACAAATTGTAGATTCATTAACCCAGCCATTTCCTAATTCATAAGACAACAGACGTCCAGACCAGTTTATTGCTTTATAAGGCAATCTCTCAAAGGGCATTCCTGCAAACATAATCATATTTCCTCAAACTTAATGTAATGATAATGGTTTAAAAAATATTTAATTGATATCAATATATAAGGTCTTACAAACATTTCCCGCAAATATAAATTAGGAAACATATTCTGATATTTTTGAAAAAGTTAATGCATGCGTTGCTTGTTTCGGTGATGTTTTAAAAACACAAATAATTGTAGACTCTCATTAAGCCAGTCATTTCCTATATTTCACAAGCCACCAGAACTGTAGACCAATCTATCACTTTATAAGGCAATCTCCCAAAAGGCATTCCTATAAAAACAATCACATTAAAAACCAAAAAAGGGTCTTAGAAACATTCCTTGCAAATTAATATATACAACCGATTTAGGAAACATTTTATAATGTTTTCAAAAGATTATTGAGTTGAATGGTTTAATTATGCTTTAAAAGCATAACTGTCAATTGTTAATAAAACGTATTGAGATCTCTTCATGATACGTTTTATCTGTTTCCAGAATATCTTATTTATATATAGAAAATGCTATTGAAATTGTTTTTATAATCACTGAATGACATTTATATCAGCTTTCTAACATGTTATAGACATGTGTTATGTAGGAACGTAATAGTAGGGTAGTACCGTGTTGTTGCAACATGCGGTGTGTGAGCGATTACAATAAGCTGCATAGCTTGATCTCTGCCTAGACTTAGGCTGCAGGACAATGACAAAGAATGTAGCTAGTCTCTGTCCGCCACCAATGCACAATATAGGGGATCTATATGTCTACAAACAAACATATAATTTCTGTTAAAGGGATCGTCTCACCACAGTTTGACTTCAAACTTGTTTGAGTAGACGGCGTAACACCGACAGGCCAGACATTTTACTCAAGCATACACCGTGACTAAATCCGTCTGTGTTTACACCTGGTGTCTCTGGCTTTGAAATGACATTAGCCTACTCACCTGTATCGTCGAAAGTCCAGGTTGGACAGACGCCTTGAAAGATGTAAATACTACACACTGTAACAGGCAGGCTACTACACAGTGTGTGTCCTGCTGAAAGTGTTACGGTCATTACCATTACGACGAGATAACTTTCGTATAAAAGTAGTCGCTGCGCTGCCATGCTCAAGCTATGTCCCAATTACAAAGTCAGTCACGCGTGTCGCTGTCAAAGTTCGTACACAGAGGCGCCTGGTGTCGCCATCTTCTGGTTAATTTAATTTAACAAGATTGCCACCCAGAGAATTAACTCTAGGTGGCAGGTGGACAAGGAAGTCCTTTAGCTTATCGAGAGTCCAATCCTTTTATCTATGTGTATCCCGCCCTTCTGAGGTATGTGTCGATTTTATTTTTAAACATATTCACGCTACATGCACCCACACAATCAGCAGATAATCTGTTCCATTCATTTACAGTCCTTTGTGAAAATGAGAACTTTCTTATATCTAATCTACACTGCTCCTTTGCTAATGTAACTTCATGTCCTCTAGTCCTTCTATCTTGCTTAACTGAGAAAAAAATATTTCTATTAATATTTTCATAACCATTCATTATTGTAAACACTTCTATCTAATCTCCTCTCAATCTCCTGGTCCCTAGTGTTGTTAAACCACATTCTTTTAGACGAATTTCATATCTAAGATCCCTCAGTTTTGGTATCCTCTGTACTCTTTCTAGCATATCTATGTCCTTCTTGCGATATGGCCTCCACGCTTGTATACAATATTCTAAATGAGGCCTCACTATTGCTTTGTACAGCGGTATTATTAGTTATTTTTCCTTATACACTATATTTCGCCTAATTAATCCAAGGATTTGATTTTCCCTTGAAGCTGCAATTCCGCACTGCTCTGAAACCTTCATATCAGCACTAATGGTTAACCCTAAGTCCTTTTCTTTTACAGTAGTACTTAGTACTGTACCCCCATTGTATATCTAACCTCTTCGTTCCTATGTCCTGCGTGGAGGCATTTACATTTCCCAAAATTGAATAGCATTTGCCACTTTTCAGACCATTTGATCAACTTGTCAAGATCATCTTGTACATGTTTTCTATCTCCATCACTTTTAATCCTTCTAAACACTTTTGTATCATCCGCAAATTTCAACACTTTGCTTGTTATTTCATCATCCAAATCGTTGATATATATTAAAAATAATATAGGTCCTAGTACTGATCCCTGTGGTATCCAACTCAATACCTATTTACAGTTTGAAGCCTCCCGGTCAACTACTACACGTTGTCTCCTGTCAATCAGCCATTTTTGTATCCAGTTTATTATACCATTTCCTATGCCATGGGCCTTTAGTTTAAGCAGTAATCTTTGATGTGATACTTTGTCGAAAGCTTTTTGAAAATCTAAGTATACGATATCTACTGGTAATCCCTCATCTACCCATTTAGTGTTGTCTTCCAAAAAACATAACATATTTGTTAAGCTTGACCTCGCTTTAAAAAGACCATGTTGAGATGGGTTTATCAAGTTATGTTTAACAAGAAAATTCACCATGTGATCTTTAATTAGTCTTTCTAATAATTTGCAAATCACTGATGTTAAACTCACTGGTCTATAGCTCTCTGACTTGTTTCTCGAACCTGTTTAAAATATCGGTATAATGTTTGCCTCTTTCCATTCTAAAGGAACAATTCCCTCTTCTAATGACACATTGAAAACTGTTGCAAGCGGTACGCTAATTTGTTCTACAATTTCCAATAGTAGTTTGGGTGGAATACCATCCACTCCAGGTGATTTATTATCATTCATAGCCCTTATTTTCTTAGCTACCATTTCCGGGGTTACAATTAATTGTCCTAAATAGTCTGAATCTGCCCCCTTGACCTTAGCCTCTGGTACTGGCAGTGAACTAATATCTTCCCTGGTAAACACTGAACTAAAGTACTCATTCAGGTCTTCTGCCATTAAGAATCCCTCTGATATTATATTTCCAGCATTATCTTCTAGAGGACCGACCTTATCTTGAACTTTCTGTTTGCTTCGAACATACGCGTAAAAACTCTTGCTGTCATGTTTTATATTACTAGCTAAGTGTTGTTCATAGCTTCTCTTTGAATTTCAAATTTCAGCTGTAGCTTGGTTAAGTGCTTCTTTATAACTGGTGTAGTCTTCATCATTTCCAGTACATTGCATTGCATTGTATTGTATTGTATTGTATTGTATTTATTCAGTTTCCAACAGGTCCAGTGGACCCAGTAACAGGACTGATAACTGAAACAATACATATAAATAATAAAACAATAATAGAACATTAAAAACAATAAGAACAATAACGACATAAAACCACACAATATCAACATCAAATATACCAGGCAAACATCCGTTATACATATGTCTTTGAATTGAAGATCTAAATGATTCAGCTCCTGAATATATATCTCAAGTTGGATCACTTAAATACAATGTGTTGAACGTAGTCATACAACTATTCCAAACATAAGTGTTTTCTAATGTTGATTCTGCTATTGGAAACTCTAAAAGGGATGAAGTTTCGTAGAGATCGTGAAGGACAGTGAAATGTAATAGCCCCTACCAGATAGGACGAGTCTAGTTGGGAGTGTACACACTTGTGTAAAAACATAAGATCTGCAACTTGCCTACGATGTTGAATGGAAGGTTGTCTAAAATGATGGCAAAGCTCAGGTTAACTGTCAGAGGAGTACTGTATTTTGGATTTGTAATATAGATATTTAATGAATTTCTTCCCTTCTTCCATTCTTCCTCTCTCTATCTCGCTCTCCCTTTCTACCTACCTCTTTTCTTTCCCACTCTCTCTCTCCCTCCTCCCTCATTTCCTCTCCATCTCCTCCTTCTCCTAGCTCACTAATAATTTTGCAGAAAGCATAATTTACCTAATACCATCAAATGCCAGAGTGACATAATATTGCAGCAAGTATCATCAAATAAGTGTTCAAGTTGTACATATGCAGTCTTTAAATAGCTAAAATGGTAGTTTAATTCAGATTGCAACTTTAAGCTGAATTATTAGAAGTGAGAATAGCATATTGAATAATTATTTCATTTAAGCTGATAACACATTTTGTGATTATGTACAGTGGAATGAAGTCTTGAATTGTTGTTTCAGTTGACATACATGACATGATCAGCGTACAATGTTTTACTCAGACAGCTGTCATGTCAAATAGACAGTTCCTTTGTTTCTTTCAGATTTTTGGGTCGGGGTTTTGACATTAACCCAAACCATGAAGGTATTCTAAACGGGCTTCAATCATTGCTGCCTTTCACAAAAGGTGATATTCACCCAGTACTTACTACTTAGTTAGATATGAAACATATCGTTTTTATTTACAAAACAATGTAGTAATCAGGCCCGTTGCCAGGTTTTAACGGGGGTTCACAGTTTCATAATACTTGCACCAGGTGGCGCCTCTAATTCACATGGATGGTTGTATGTTTACAATGCAGAGGGCGGCACACGTAAAGCAAAAGTATTGCTTACTTGCCTATTCGATTAGGTGGGGTAAGAACACATTAAGGATCCGAAAGAGTGCCCTTGAAAATACCGTTTTGGTGTCATGTGTGAATTTTGTTCGAGCACTTTGGCATGGCACATGTCAGTCCAGTGAATACTGAATGTACTACTACATTAGATCTTTCACGAGGTAGCAATAAACATACGCAAGTCGCTCGCGTATTCGCACAGTGGCTATTTTGTAGAACGCACCAATATTTCAAAATCCGTCACCAGATTGGGGCGAAATTGAGGGGTGTCAGGTTTGGGTGGATTTTTCTGAAAACTGAGGTATGAGAATTTTACGAGTTTCCCACAGCACTTGTGTCAATGGAGGTTAAATATGCTGTGAAATTTTCAAGAAAATTGTTCGTCAAATTTAGCAGGAAATGAAGGAAACGTTATAATGGCCACCTATGTAAAATTTAAATGTGGTCTTACCCCAGGTAATAAAATACGACAAAAGTAACAGTGAACAATTCTTTTAATTGTGCAGTGCAATCAGATATGCACGCACGCACGCACACACGCAAACAGGCACACAGGCGCGCGCGCAAACACACACACACACAATCACAGTGTTTCACTCTCCTACCACCACCACCACCACCACCTGACAACCACCTGACCACCACCACCATAATCAACTGACCACCATCACCACCACCACCACCACCACCACCGTCACTGCCACTACCACCACCACCACCACCACCATCACCACCACCACGTACCACATCACATGAAGAGCAATTTTTTTAAATCTAGCTTCCTTGGGTACGCCGTAGAGAACATGTTCACAGTGTCGCTCACATCCACTGAGATGTCGTAGTTGATGTGCATTAGTGCCAATGATGCATGACAATCTGCTCTGGCAGATGCTGTCACGCATGTATGTGTGCAGTCGCCTGAGTGTGCTGGCGCTCCTCTCACACTCGCATAAGGTCACGGGGATGGTACACGCCACCTGCAGTAGCACATGCAGGTTGGGGAAAATGTCCTTCTGGCAGACCTTGATCGCTTTCGCGCATGAGTCAGGACATTCGCTTGGCTTCTTGCCCCTGAATTGAGCCTGCCAACGGTGCATTTCTTCTGCCAGCAGCGATGGTGTGGACAAGTCATTCTTGTACAATTCTGCAGTCTCTTATATATATATATATATATATATATATATATATATATATATATATATATACATATACATACTTATATATATGTGTGTGTGTGGTGGTGCATGGTCAGACTAATCAATGTATTTTAATTGGCATGTTAAAAAAATCAATGACTATTAATAATTATTGACTTCTCAAGGGCAGTTATCATAGTATTAGCAGTCTCCTGACTCTACTGTTTTGTTATAACCAACCATGTTTATAATAGGTTTATACATCTGTATTATTTAAAAGTGTAATTTGTATGAATTATTCAAAAGTATGATGGATCAAATGAAAATTTTAAAAACAAATTAATGCCATTTACTCTGCATCGTAGAACAAAACCTGTGCATTTTAACAGAAACCAATGCCTATTTATGTCTGTCTTACCTGAAAAGTTATCATCCCGCTGTATGATCACGTGATCCAGCAGTGGTAAGCAGAGGTTGACTCTGTAGTATTCCTCTGGGGTCGTTGCTGGTGTGTTGCTGCGATGCATTTGCCTGCATGCAACTCTGGGTGATTTCACATCAACATCTACTGTGGCAGCCATGTCACTTGCCACCTTGAAATAGCGGCTGAACGTGCCCTGTAGACTGCCTTCAGTTCATCAATCTGTGTGTATAACCTTACCATAATAATAACATATATAAACACAAAATACATGCAATATACACGATAACACATCAACTCAAGTAGAAAATAACACTTGACTACTTTGGGAATCATTCAGCCATGGTGAAATTACTGCATGAATGCTATACATACACAAATATCCACCACTGGCTATAGCCAGGTTTTTATTCCGACAGCTGAATGAACTGGAAGGAAGTGCTATCTTAGAATACCCTTCACTTGCCCCCCCCCCCCGAGGCTCACCAAAAGCCCCCTTCTTAAGGCTTCCTAAAACATCCAACTGGACCCCCTGAGGATCTAAAAAAACCGACCTTTAGGCTCTCCGATGACATTCAAGTACACCCCCATAGGCTGATCCAGGGGGCCTGGGGGAACGTGCACCCTAGACCATTGGAATGTTGCGTGTCCGTAGAATTTTTTTAATAGGCCCACGTGATTGTGCCCCCCAGACCCTTGGAAATGTACCCCCGTTCAGGTTTCAATAAGCTGAAGTAATGGCCGTGCGGCGGCGAAACATTTTCAACAGAACCTCCCTCCCTCTCTTCCTCCTCCTCCTACGTCTTCCGATGTCATAGTCGTGCTAGCCCAGCTAGCGGAGAAGCTGAAAGCTGAAGTCACGGCAGCACAGTAGATTTTCTACACCATTTGGTTCGGCTGGCAGTGGAGTTTTTGAGCCCCCCTAGACTACCCTAGCTCTCTGGATATGCAACTCCCCCACTAACCAAAAACCTAGCTCCATTTATATCTCCCTCCCCGTGAGACTCTCCAAAAACTCCAATTACACCCCTTGAAGCTCACCCAAAACCTGTAATTGTACCTCAAAATACACCCCCTAGCTTCCATAAATATTGGGGGCTAATCTTATCTGCAGCCCATTAACAATATTGGAGGTTCAGTCCCCAAAACCCCCTCCGGCTCTGACTCCTAAGACGTCATCTATGATTTGTCTTAATTGCAAGGAGGAGTGAAGAACAAGATTGGGAGATAGGTTTTGGGGGTGAGGGGGTCCATTTTCCACGGCGTGGTAAATATACAACGGGCCGGGGTCCATTTATGACATCAGAGAGAGAGAGAACGAAAAGAGAATGAAAAGAATCAAACTGAGAGAACCAACTATCGATGTCCGTCTCGATCCCCTGACTTCAATTAAGGACAAATTGATCGAGTTTATTAGTTGAGAACTGCAGAAAATGTATGAGAAATAAGTAGGGGAAACCCGTGCAAAATGGGATAGCCGGGTAATATGGGAAATCATTATATGCAAAGCAAAGCGTATTTTCGCTTCCAACTAGCGTAGCGGCATCTGCTTACTACTACACAAACCAATTCGCACGCATTTCTGCATGCGGATGGGAATAATCGTAAGTTATCCTTAGCTTTGATCCTTTGCTAAATTGTTTGTTTAATTTTGCTAAGTAACTACTTGTCACATTTCAACTTCGAGTATCGTGAAGCTGTATTGTTAGTTTATGATGACTTCAGCGTTTAAAAGTTTATCGTGAGAGTGAGCGATAATTAAGGTATATCATATTTAATAACCTATGCCTATTACGGGCAAAATGGGATCATCTAATGCGGGCAAAATGGGATCATCGCATTTTGCCCGGACATGATAACTTTTTTTAATGACCAACGCAAGTTTCAAACATGTAATATCTGTGAATAATGGTCAGACACCATAGGCTATTTATTCACGTCGGATTCCAAAACTAGATCTATAGTATTGGGATATCTGATAAAAATTACCGTAGGCCTAACGTTACATAAGAACAGTTTTGTGAAAAGTTGATTTTGGGGTTTGTCGAGAATTCAGTTTATTTGCCTACCATAGCTATAATTTATATAGTTATCCATCTCATGAATGCCTGTATTTGTTATAAATAAACAAAATCCACTGAAATCTGAATATGGACACATTTGAACTAGTCAAAAACTGCGTTTGTTTTTCAGATAACAGGATGGTGTATAAATATGTGAGAAAGTCGACGAGGCAGTCTTGGAAAGAGGATGACATGCTGTATGCTATAGAAGCGGCCACTAATGGGGCGATGGGCATGGTTCGTGCTACAAAACTATTTGGGGTTCCAAAAAGTACGCTGCACCGGAGGTAAAGGGCAAGAACAAACGGGTGCATGGTGTTTGCAAAGGGATGGGATCCCTGCAGACGGCCCTGCCACGAAACATTGAACCGGACTTGGTGAACCATATACATCTCATGGAGTCCCTGTTAGTTGGTTCATCACTCGATGGTGTCCGGTGTCGATCTGGCCGCGATTCTGGCGTATCAGCTGGCTGATGTGAACGGCATCGATCACCCATTTGATACTGCCACTCAGAAGGCTGGGTGGGACAGGCTGGCTGGTTTTCGAGCGCGACATCCTTCGTTGGCATTATGAACTCCAGAAGCCACTCCAGGTGCAAGGGCACAAGGCTTCAATCGTTCAAACGTAAACAAATTATTTGATTTATTGGAAGGACTCTTTGTTAAACATCCGTATCCACCGTCTCGAATCTATGACGAGACTGATGTGACAACTGTGCAAACGAAGCCAAACAAGGTGATGGTCCTGAAGGGGAAGCGACAAGTCGGCTGTCTCACTTCAGCTGAAAGGGGAACAAGAATCACGGTGGAGCTGTGCATAAAAGCTGCCGGAGAGTATGTGCCACCATTGATAATTTTCCACGCATGCGCATGAAGGCGGAGCTCATGAATGGCGCGCCCCCGGGATCGATCTCTACTGGTCACAAGTCCGGCTGGATACAGAGTGATATCTTTGTGGAATGGTTCCATCACTTCATAAAACACACAAACCCAACCGCCGAGCGTCCTGTCTTACTCATCAATGATGGGCACAGGACACACACCAAGAGCCTCACACTCATCGATCTTGATGGGCACAGCACACACACCAAGAGCCTCACACTCATCGATCTTGATGGACTCAGCACACACACCAAGAGCCTCACACTCATCGATCTTGATGGACACAGCACACACACCAAGAACCTCACTCTCATCGATCTTGATGGACTCTGCACACACACCAATAACCTCACACTAATCGATCTTGGTGGAAACAGCACACACACCAAGAGCCTCACACTCATCGATCTTGATGGACTCAGCACACACACCAAGAGCCTCACACTCATCGATCTTGATGGACACAGCACACACACCAAGAGCCTCACACTCATCGATCTTGATGGACTCAGCACACACACCAAGAGCCTCACACTCATCGATCTTGATGGACACAGCACACACACCATGAGCCTCACACTCATCGATCTTGATGGACTCAGCACACACACCAAGAGCCTCACACTCATCGATCTTGATGGACACAGCACACACACCAAGAGCCTCACTCTCATCGATCTTGATGGACACAGCACACACACCAAGAGCCTCACACTCATCGATCTTGATGGACACAGCACACACACCAAGAGCCTCAGACTCATCGATCTTGGTGGACACAGCACACACACCAAGAGCCTCACACTCATCGATCTTGATGGACTCAGCACACACACCAAGAGCCTCACACTCATCGATCTTGATGGACACAGCACACACACCAAGAGCCTCACACTCATCGATCTTGATGGACACAGCACACACACCAAGAGCCTCACTCTCATCGATCTTGATGGACACAGCACACACACCAAGAGCCTCACACTCATCGATCTTGGTGGACACAGCACACACACCAAGAGCCTCACACTCATCGATCTTGGTGGACACAGCACACACACCAAGAGCCTCACACTCATCGATCTTGATGGACACAGCACACACACCAAGAGCCTCACACTCATCGATCTTGATGGACACAGCACACACACCAAGAGCCTCACACTCATCGATCTTGGTGGACACAGCACACACACCAAGAGCCTCACACTCATCGATCTTGATGGACACAGCACACACACCAAGAGCCTCACACTCATCGATCTTGATGGACACAGCACACACACCAAGAGCGTCACACTCATCGATCTTGATGGACACAGCACACACACCAAGAGCCTCAGACTCATCGATCTTGATGGACACAGCACACACACCAAGAGCCTCACACTCATCGATCTTGGTGGACACAGCACACACACCAAGAGCCTCACACTCATCGATCTTGATGGACACAGCACACACACCAAGAGCCTCACACTCATCGATCTTGGTGGACACAGCACACACACCAAGAGCCTCACTCTCATCGATCTTGGTGGACACAGCACACACACCAAGAGCCTCACACTCATCGATCTTGGTGGACACAGCACACACACCAAGAGCCTCACACTCATCGATCTTGATGGACACAGCACACACACCAAGAGCCTCACACTCATCGATCTTGGTGGACACAGCACACACACCAAGAGCCTCACACTCATCGATCTTGATGGACACAGCACACACACCAAGAGCCTCACACTCATCGATCTTGATGGAAACAGCACACACACCAAGAGCCTCACACTCATCGATCTTGGTGGACACAGCACACACACCAAGAGCCTCACACTCATCGATCTTGATGGACACAGCACACACACCAAGAGCCTCACACTCATCGATCTTGATGGACACAGCACACACACCACGAGCCTCACACTCATCGATCTTGATGGACACAGCACACACACCAAGAGCCTCACATTCATCGATCTTGATGGGCACAGCACACTCACCAAGAGCCTCACACTCATCGATCTTGATGGACACAGCACACACACCAAGAGCCTCACACTCATCGATCTTGATGGACACAGCACACACACCAAGAGCCTCACACTCATCGATCTTGATGGACACAGCACACACACCAAGAGCCTCACACTCATCGATCTTGATGGACACAGCACACACACCAAGAGCCTCACACTCATCGATCTTGATGGACACAGCACACACACCAAGAGCCTCACACTCATCGATCTTGATGGACTCAGCACACACACCAAGAGCCTCACACTCATCGATCTTGATGGACACAGCACACACACCAAGAGCCTCACACTCATCGATCTTGATGGACACAGCACACACACCAAGAGCCTCACACTCATCGATCTTGATGGACACAGCACACACACCAAGAGCCTCACACTCATCGATCTTGATGGACTCAGCACACACACCAAGAGCCTCACACTCATCGATCTTGATGGACACAGCACACACACCAAGAGCCTCACACTCATCGATCTTGATGGACTCAGCACACACACCAAGAGCCTCACACTCATCGATCTTGATGGACACAGCACACACACACCAAGAGCCTCACACTCATCGATCTTGATGGACTCAGCACACACACCAAGAGCCTCACACTCATCGATCTTGATGGACACAGCACACACACCAAGAGCCTCACACTCATCGATCTTGATGGACACAGCACACACACCAAGAGCCTCACACTCATCGATCTTGATGGACACAGCACACACACCAAGAACCTCACTCTCATCGATCTTGATGGACTCAGCACACACACCAAGAACCTCACACTCATCGATCTTGATGGACACAGCACACACACCAAGAGCCTCACTCTCATCGATCTTGATGGACACAGCACACACACCAAGAGCCTCACTCTCATCGATCTTGATGGACACAGCACACACACCAAGAGCCTCACACTCATCGATCTTGATGGACACAGCACACACACCAAGAGCCTCACACTCATCGATCTTGATGGACACAGCACACACACCAAGAGCCTCACACTCATCGATCTTGATGGACACAGCACACACACCAAGAGCCTCACACTTATCGATCTTGATGGACACAGCACACACACCAAGAGCCTCACTCTCATCGATCTTGGTGGACACAGCACACACACCAAGAGCCTCACACTCATCGATCTTGATGGACACAGCACACACACCAAGAACCTCACTCTCATCGATCTTGATGGACACAGCACACACACCAAGAGCCTCACACTCATCGATCTTGGTGGACACAGCACACACACCAAGAGCCTCACACTCATCGATCTTGGTGGACACAGCACACACACCAAGAGCCTCACACTCATCGACTTGATGGGCACTGCACACACACCAAGAGCCTCACACTCATCGATCTTGATGGACACAGCACACACACCAAGAGCCTCACACTCATCGATCTTGATGGACACAGCACACACACCAAGAGCCTCACACTCATCGATCTTGATGGACACAGCACACACACCAAGAGCCTCACACTTATCGATCTTGATGGACACAGCACACACACCAAGAGCCTCACTCTCATCGATCTTGGTGGACACAGCACACACACCAAGAGCCTCACACTCATCGATCTTGATGGACACAGCACACACACCAAGAACCTCACTCTCATCGATCTTGATGGACACAGCACACACACCAAGAGCCTCACACTCATCGATCTTGGTGGACATAGCACACACACCAAGAGCCTCACACTCATCGATCTTGGTGGACACAGCACACACACCAAGAGCCTCACACTCATCGACTTGATGGGCACTGCACACACACCAAGAGCCTCACACTCATCGATCTTGATGGACACAGCACACACACCAAGAGCCTCACACTCATCGACTTGATGGGCACTGCACACACACCAAGAGCCTCACACTCATCGATCTTGCCAGAACCATCATGTCACCATCATATGTCTGCCTCCACATACCATACATCGGCTTCAGCCACTTAATGTGTCCTTCATGAAGCCGCTCAACACGTACACTGACCAAGTCATCACCAAATGGCTAAGAAACCATCCTGGTCGTGTCGTCACCCATTTTCTACTGGCTGATAATTTCGGTAAAGCATACATCAAGGCTGCAACCATGCGCACGGCCACGAACGGCTTTAGACGAACCGGAATATATCCAACTGACCGTTATATATTTCAGGACATAGACTTTGATTCAAGTCTCGTGACAGATATTCCCGAGGAACACACCTCGTCAGCGGTCGGGCAGACATTGTCATCGTTGGGCCAGGCCTCGTCAGCGGTTGCACAGATCTAGGTGGACCAGGCCTCGTCAACGGTTGCACAGACCTCGGTGGGGCACAGCACACACAGTCAGCGATGGGGCAGACATTACCGTCGTTGGGCCAGACCGCATCATCGGTTGCACATACCTCGGTGGGACAGACGTCATCGGCTATGGGGCAGACATTTCCGTCGTTGGACCAGACCTCGTCGTTGACGGGGGAGGCTGCACGGTCACTAACATATTTTAATAGAGCCACCTGTGTGCTTGCGAACGAGCTTTCACCGATTCCAAAACAGACACGCACTGGAGTTCGCAGCGGTGGAGCTCGTGGGAAGACCGTACGTGGGCATTACCATGCAGTAGCCCGTACAAGGCGGATCTGTCGTCGAAGGCGCCCATGGCGAAACGTCTGCCGTGCAAGAAAACGCAGAAATCAACGAAGGTTAAGTCGGTGGCACCAAAAAAGAAGAAACTTTCGTTTGGACACAAAAACCGCTGTCTTTATTGCGACGAGTTTTTTTAAGAGACGCCGGCTGACGATTGTAGCCGGTGCACCGTCTGTCTCCGCTGTGCACACGAGCAGCGTGTAGGAGTAAATGAAGAAGATCACTATTTCAGATGTGACCTTTGGTAAAGATCCATAAGATACTTAATTGTTTAATGTTCGTCCACTGGTTTGCAACAGTTGTGCATGTTATGCCGTTTTATGTATTTTTTAAATAAAAAACTAAAATGCAATTGTACTCTGACAACATGCCTATTTCTGTAGGTCGCTTAAACCTAGCAGCACACTAAGCTACACAACGAAGTAGGGCAAATGCATGTCTGTGGACGATATAATTATACAGGAATAGTAAGCCACGACGTGGGCTGTCAAATTAACAAAAAAAACGTGATATATGCTTATATTACCTTACCATGTCGCATCTCTTGGCTATTCTTACTACAGTTTACTAGGTCTAATATATCGATTACTTAAAATAACAATTGTGAACATAAAGGCCGACATTACATTAATGAATTACATAACTAAATCTGCATCCCATTTTCCCCGGATCAAAATCCCGTTTTGCCCGTACATGTGGATAAAATAGGATATCTGAGGGTAAAATGGGATAGTCCCCATTTATCAAATATTAATGGTGTCAACAACAAAATAATATCATGCCCTGTTGTGCTTTGGTGTATTTGGCAGATACACAACAAACTGTTTCCCTGGTGCGCAAAATGTGGGTGCGGCGTTTTTTGTTTATCACTTTCGTAAACTATTAAAAAGTTATCTCATAACGGTTTAATAAAAAACACAAGTAGACCCCCTAACCATAAACTCGCTGGCTCGACTCTCGGTGTGTCTAGAGACCAAGCCCATGTTTATGCAGTTGGGGACGGCGGGAATGCATTTTAGAGTGACGTGGGACACCCATTCCCTGACTTCACGTATCCGTCTATACAACTAAACTGAGTGGCGAAAAGTAATTATCATTTGGCTCGAGTATACATTCACCCCCTATCTACTCTGCTGCCCACTCGCCACCTTCGGAGCCACTACGCGAGGGCGGATACCGAATGAAGTATGCGTCATTATAGTGCTTTGTAAAACAATCGTCTCGCATCACTCCTTATTAATAAACTACATTTATGACAATTCTGTTACACCCGAACATTTCTAGTTACCTGCGTAATGCATTCACATATCAAATAAACAATTCGCGTAATTTATTAGACACTATACATTTAAATCCAGCAAATTTAGCGCCGGCAATTTATCCGTGCCGAACTTTTGTGTAAACGGGTATCGGTATTACTCGACGCACTATAGAATTCTTTGCCACTAGTTCACGGACTACGGTGCGGGGTTGTGTACGGTTGTCGCTTTAGTTAGTCGGTGAGCACGAACTGTTTACCTCCTACAGACTCCATTCAAGAGCGACGTTGATTGTGTACGATCCGGCAAATATGGCTTTGCGAACTATTGGCGTAATTAACCAACACTGACAGGGGAAAAAGGGTCGGAGAAGGCGACAACAAGTCCGCGACTCGAGTGGCAGCATCATCGGCTCCACTGCCAGCGCTTGGTCACTGCGACGGGGGCCAAGCCCAGGGACAGGGTGACGGTAAGTTGACCGAGAAGTCCGATGTGGGAGTAGATCGCTGTGTTGTCGATGTATTACTATGAAATTTATATACAAGTGTGGTTTATGATTAAAGGTAGTCTTACAGTTAACTAGGTTGAAGTATAGTTATGGTTGGGGGTGCGGTTTAGTCAAACTTCTAGTTCTAGTCTTCCCAAAGGGTGAAAGGCCAGAACTTAGCCTCTTAGGACTTAGCCTTAGGCTTAGGCTTAGCCTTAGGCTTAGCTTAGGCTTAGGGTTGAGTTTAGGAAATTATGGTTAGTACAAAAATGCAGGTACGACACTCGAAGTACAGCCCTAATAATTTACTAAAACAGTCATCTTCGATTTCACTACATTGCTGTTAACAATTGTGGTTGTTGCTACTATTCGCAATCCAACTTTCTACTAATTGTCACTATATCTAACTATAAGTGTGGGAATGAGGTCAGTGTATGAAGAGCATTGAAGAAATTTGGACCCATCCCCTCCTGGTGTGGTAAACTATACAAATGCTCTAAATGTGTATAGCTAAAGGTTTACTTCAGTGGATTTTAAACGCAACATGTTCACAACATCTTTTGAGTTTTAGTTTAACATACAAGTATTATGGTGCATTCATTTATAGTATATATATGTTGTCATCGATATTGTGGTGTACATTTTCAAATATGACTTTTTGTCACCCACATGCCCTGGTTGTTAAGAAATAATATTTTAAGAAAAATATTGTAAGAGTAATTAATGAGTGGACAGAAACACTAAGGAACCTATATGGCAAAAACAATACTGAATATGTGTCTACACAGGAACAATAAGGCAATGTATCCTGTGTACGACAATTACAAATTTTTTACAATAAGGGACATTCTTGGACAGGAATAGTACTAAGGAACATTCTAGTGTGGGACTGTAACAATAAGGAACATGCCTTTATAGATAACGTGACAGGAACATTCTTGTATAGTTTAGGAACAATGAAACATGTGCCTGTATAGGAAAGTCTTGAACAAAAAGAACATAGGACAGACTGCTAAGGAACATTCCTGTATTAGGAATGGAACACAGAACTGGAACAATAAGGAACATTTCTATTTATAAAGGACAGGAACAACATGGAACATTCATGTAAAGGAGAGGACCAATAAAAACATTCCTGTATAGCACAGGAACATTAAGGAACTCGTGTAGTGGCATTTCAATTCAAATTGTAACAAAGTTAATGACAAGCCAAAATAAACCATGCTCCAGTATCAACCTGCCACCACTACACAAGTCAATAGGCAACATATTCACATAGGCAGCATTGCCTTGTTAATCCTGCAGTGTTTCATTGAGCAAACATTGTCTGAAGCCACCAAACACTCAACTCACATATTGTTTGGCCAACTGTAGATGTGTATTGCTTCCAGCTCCCTGACAGTTACCAGGCTTGTGGTATGCAACAGCAGTAGGAATAAGCTCTATGGAAACAATTGAAATGAACTTTATGTTTTGTATACATTTGTTGACTAAATCATCTATTACTTTAAGTAGGATATGTTACTACAACAAATTACTTTTGAACAAACATTGTATAGTAGTACTCTTACAGAAGAACTATTATTATCATGGCCACCAATTTTTATTATCTCGCTGTCTGGCAAAGACAGTAGAGGAGGTGTGTGAACGTATGCATTTTGTGCAGCAATCGCAGTGTTGCTGAACTCTTGCTCTACTGAAATGTAAAAAGCTGGGATTGTAGAAAGGACCAGGTTTGCCGTGGATAACTACATTTTGCATGAGGGTAAGTATCTGTAACATTACATACAAACATTATTTTATCAGTGAGGCAGAATCTATAGTCGGTGACCTTAATGACCAGGGTGACCTTAATTGCGAGGATGCTGTATTACCAAGGTGACTGGAAATTGAAGTTTAACTCTATTTGGAATGGTCTTAATATGGGTAACTGGGGGTAGCATTGGATTCAATTGAGGTTTGTCATGTTAAATAATAGAACTCTCCCACGCCAAGTAACCTGAACCCCTGAAGGGCACACTGAGATTTATAGTATGGTATTACAAATCATAACAAAACATTTTTGTACCAAACATCATAATTATTTCTTGTACAGTTAAAACTTGTTCTCAGAACAGCCAGATTAGTATAAAAAAATGCAAATCAAACGACAGACAACTTACATCAGTGTACTTGGGACAGTGATTGCAGTTTTGTGCATAGCTATTTAAACTGGATCTGTATAATAAATTGTCCAATTAGTTTGCAAAATTTGAAGTGCATCTGTGTTGGGGCAATGTATTTGGTGTGTTTTGCTCACGCCAACACCAAACCACTGCAGGCGACAAATTAAATCGCAAGCAGGCATTGTGGAATTATTCACTTTGCTCATGCAAGACGGTGGTGCACCCACCACATGGAACAATGGTAGCTTTTGTGACCCGTTCAGACTCCCAGAACGTGATTGGATTATAAACTGTTTTTCATTGTATGTGATTGATAATGTCTGCTTAATTTGAAACTTTTTTTCGCTGAATACTCGTTGAAAGTCTGCAGGACAATTTATAAAATTTCACATTTAAGTATAGCAAGTGCTTGTAAGTCAAAGGTAGACAACATATATTTATATGTATGCTACTTTGTCAAATTGATGTTGTGAATGCCATTGACTAAATGGGTCCAATCATCCGTACAGCGTATTACATAAATATTATGTACAAAAACTCCATGGAGTATAGCTGCAGATAATTGCTGCTTGAACCAGCTTGTGTTAGTATTATGGGATTGACAGAAGATAGGTGTAATTTGTCATTCTCAGTAGAGTCCACATAATTTTTTTTATTTGAGATCATCTAAGTGTAATAAAACTTGGAATGCTTTCCTTTAAGTTAAACAAAAAAAAATTCTTAAATCAGTTTTCCATCTTTTGATCCCACCTAACTTGAATGAAGAATGTTTCATTACAGTCATAGTACGTTTGCATCTAGAGTAAAGACACATTCGGTTAAAACAACACTTGTAAGAAAACATTAAGTTTTATAATTGATCACTTAGGTTTAGTCTACCACGAGCTGGTTTCATGAAGCATCCATATATATATACATGTGAACCTTCGTTGTTATAATGTACACATCTTCACAAAGCGATGCAGGTCTTCTACAATTGTTCTGAGTTACGCAGTCTATGTCTGACAACCCTGTAAGTTCCTGCATATTGTATGAAAGTTTCATGAAATTGGCCCCAGATGTGAAGCCTACAAGGTTAGAGGCCCATGCAGATGGCTGCTCAACAGACTAATATATCAGTCAATCAAAACAATCAGTCACTCAAAATAGACACAAGCGTAACAGTCTTACAGTGAACTTATAGAGCTTGTGGTAAATTGGGTTACTTACAAAAACAACCTCAGGGAGACTGGTATTTGGATATATAATAATAACAACAAAATATATTTGTATAGCGTCTGATCACAAAAGTCTTCTCCCAGGCACTTTATACATGCAGTGGCTAGAGCTATGGACTTTTAATTGAGAGAATCCGGGTTCAAATCCTGTGCTACCGTGTCGAACCTTGGGCAACTTCGTTCAGTCTACGTTGCTCCAGTTCACTCAGCTGTATGATTTAGTACCTGGCTATAGACAGTGGTGGATATTTGTGTACGAATAGTCTTCGCACATTAATTGCAATGAGGCTGAATGCTTCCTAGAGAATTTCAGATGGTGTTCGATTGAGCGGATCTGCCAGGGAATAAAGTGTAAAGTGCTTTGAGCAGTCCAAATGACTGAATACTGTGCTACATAAAAACTTTGGGGTGGGTACCGCAAGGATGTTGGGAAAATTTAAAGTATTCCAGGGGATCACTTGTTCATAAAACTATCTGACATTGGAAAAACATTTAATATGAAAATTTCATTATAATTAAAATGGTGCTGGATTCCTGGCCAACCAGTGGCTGGGGTGGGGCTAATTGTGGCCAGGCCACTTATCACCTTGCAATGACCTGTGCTGAAGCTGTTGTTGAGTTGATCACAGAAAAGAATCCGGTTATTAAATCAACTGAAGCGTCATGGGCCACATACATTCAGGTCTTACTGGGACACCAACACTTTCTCTTGTAAACAGTCTTGCGTAAGAACTGCTCTTGTCCTGAACTCATTGTGGGCCTGTCGTCTATAGTGCTGAAAAGGTTATGGTAAACGCAGACATATTGTTTGGATAACTTAAAAAGAGGCTAGTTCCTAGTTTTTCATTTATTAATTAATATAATAACTACATTGAAGGTATATGGCCCACCAAATTGTCATGTGTTTAGTAAGCCCATAACAACGGTCACAATTTGGAAGGTATGAATCAGGAGCATGTTTAAATGGTAAACAAAACATCCAGTTTCAAAACGAGTTTTATTGGCAATGTGGCGGTGTCAGGGTGAGTGAACTGTAATAGTCTGTGATGTTCAACAATGTCCCATTTTCTCATGTTAACACAGCAGACTTCCTGTTACAAATTACTACGCCTGCTAATTGACTGGTTCCCTTTAAACTATATTTGAGACACATTGACTACGTTAGCCACTAGCAAGAGACCACTTCCCTGAAGGCTGGTGTGAATCCTCTGTATCAGAAATGAGAGAATATTGTGTTTTAAAGTATGGCCGCTTTCTCAAGTGGTTTAGCCCGTAATGAATCTGATTCTTTTTATCCAAACGTGTAATGTGTGAATAATTTAAATAATATCCAATTATTTAAATTACGTACACAATTATAAAAAGTTGTGTACATTTGTTTAAATGGTAAAACAGTTGTTTGGTCATTCCATCTGGCAACTTGCCAAAGGTAATGAAGGTCTCAACCCACTATTTTTTGGTAACATGATTTTGAGAGAACAAAGAAAGTCAATAACATGTACACAGAATACCTGGTAATCGTATCTCGCACTCACGTGAAGATTCCTGTTTTGAAAATCACTTGAATTCATTCCTGTGCAGGATACTATGTGGTTTTTTGCAGAGTTTACGAGTAAAAAAATTAAATTGAGGAAGGACTTAAATTGGCGAAGATTTGACAAGTTAACTAGTTCACCAGACCAGATTGACTTAAGTTTCACCTGTCATGAAAAGTAAATGCATGCTGTGAATCCAGGCTTTGTGTGCAATATTCTAAACACGTCCTGTATCGCCTGTGTCAAAGTTAAGTTAATGTAGGATAGGATAAGTAGGCAAAAACTACAGCAGTGCTAACTAAATCTACCGGTACATGGCTGGAGTTAATCAACAACATACAGTGTACTCCACATAACTCGGTTAAGTCAAATTTCGCTTAAGTCTAGTCTTCTTCCTCAGTCCTGGCTGTATTTATTTCTCATATGGTATAAAATAATCGACATAACTCAGTATTAAGTCGACACCTCTATTAAGTCGAAGTTTCGGTTAAATCGATTCGATTTCACCTGCACGCTCATATTTCTTTCATTCAGTTTTGGATTTGGTTTCTCTTACAGTCGACGTTTCTTTCTGACACTGCATTATTTGTGCATATTCTAGTGTGTCGATTGGGAAAGCGTAGACTTCATTCAAAGTTAATCAATAACAACGTACAAAACAAAACAACGATCCTGATAAGTGGAACTTCTGATAAGTAGAAATATTTCCATGGGTCCCTGCAGGTTGGACTTATCCTGAGTGCATTGTATATCAATTTTTGTGCTTTTATGGAATTTCATTGATTTGGTATATATACCAGTAATTATAAAACATAAGGTGGATCTCTATCATTCTTGAGGTATATTTTAAAACTTGAAAGTATGTATGCCTGGACGAGCATGTAAGTTTCACATGTATGGGACTGAAATTTTTTGTGTGCTTGTGGGCCGGTTAGGGTGGTTTGTAGATTTAGTTTTTTTTAAATTTCACCCTGAGTGTCCCTGGGGATAGTGATCTTGGGCAGAAACAGTACTGCCTATCATTGCCTATTGCTGATCACAGTTGCCAGTGGTGTGTGTGTGTGTGTGTGTGTATGTGTGTGTGTATGTGCATGCTTTTTGCCAAGCAACAAATATCCGTGTAGCATTATATAGAAATGTAACAAAAAACTAAAATATAGTACTGATGTTTACCATGTAAAACGTGTTGAGCGATATGTAAGCCCTTAATCAGAAATGTTGTTTTGCCAGTCTTGAATTAATAAAAAAGTATGCCTTTTAGCACACAATGGCCTGCATGGAAGTCATTCACGTCAATCACAGCTATCATTGGCCAGTTTATTTCTTTCAGTGACAAACCAGTGTTCTTTTAGCCATTTATTTAATTATTACTGATCCTTTCGATTCGTTTCAGTGCCAGTTGTGCCAATGATTGTCATTACTCTGGGCCCTTAGACTTGGAACTATTAGATATCCTTGTGGCTGTCTACCCCCGCTAAGTTCCACCGGTCTTATCTGTTGTAATTACCTGTCTTGGCCAGTCATCTGCCAGTTTTGAAGACTGGCAGACAAGTCTCTCGCTAAGTACCTGTATAATTATGTTCTTAGGAATTGACTCATAAAGTGACTTGATGTGGTTGGCTTGCAGATGGAGGTGACAAGAAGGCGGCATCAAGGGGTCGTGTGTTGCATCGTCATTGCTATATTCTGCACTCTGCTGCAAGGTGGCAGCACTGATGAGATAGGACACTACACGAATGACTTCGTGGTCGAGATTGACGGAGACTTGGCTGTAGCAGACTTGGTGGCCGACACTCATGGATTCACTGTCGAAAAACAGGTAGGCTCATCTACATACTAAAATGAGGCAGTCTGTTCCTAGTTGTTCATTTATTAAGTGATATAATTTTCTTAAGACTATACAAACTATGTTGAAGGTATACTGCCTGCCAAATTGTGTTTAGTAAGCCCTTAAAAACATTCTCAGTTTGGAAGGTACGACCTCGGAACATGTTCAAATAGTAAACAAAATATTCAGTTTCAAAACAAGCTTTATTGTCAATCGGGCTGAGTTAACGGCAATACCCTTTGATGTTAACGATGTCCCACATCCAACAAAGCAGACTTCCTGTTACAAATTACTACGCCTGTTATTATATATTGGACCGCTAATTCCAGGTACAGGAACTAACTGGCTCTCTTTAATACACTAACTATGGAGTATTATAAATCATCTCCTCCCGGGTGCCGTGATCCACTCGCCTCTTCCTATGTACACCCGCTCCCTTGGACCACTGGGTTCTGATCTACCAGTTGGCGATGTTCTCGAAAGAACACAAACGTAGTTATTTGGAGTTATGTACTTTTCAGTGGGAAAAGTGAGTTGTCAGTCATTCCACAGGTGGCACCACTGTGGAGTTATGTTAGAGTTATAGTCTGGTGCATTCAGTACTGTAATTGGTGACGGCAGAAACCAGTGTGTTATTGGAGTGCGTTTCAGTTCAAACACTGTAATGGTAATAATTACAACCCTTGCCTTGTTGCACCATGGGTGGGTAGAAGCTAGCGTCATACAGTGGACCACTCTTGGCACTGGGCAAGGGTGACCTGAATAGCGAGGTGACCTTATTAGCGAGACTGATTTCATATACTTTACTGTTACATAAATAATTTGGGACTGTCCCAGGGTGACCTTAATTGTGAGGTGGCTGTATTACTGAGGTGACTGTAAAGTGACGTTTGACTGTACATAAATATTGCAGATCGGCTGAATTGCTTTCTTTCTTCAAAATAATATGACACCACTGTTATTCTAACATAACATCAAACTCATCAATCTATAACTGTTACGTTTATCTAGATACATATGTTTATATTTAAACAAGAAGAAATTACAAAAAGTTTAACTCCTTGTCCAAATTTGTGATATTCGATATTTATCTTTTCATTTTTACATGAAACATTCTAAAGTTAACCTTCAAAAATGAATCATGCCTTGTTCTTTTTATGGCTGGATTTAAGTCGTTCAACTTTTGTTTGTTCTAATTAGTTTTTGATGCAATAATAATATAAAATAAGCATTTATTCCAGACATCAATGTACACAACAATATACGTTATGTCCATAGTAAAGTAAATTAAACACACACCTACAAACACATTATAAATGTAATGCACCTATCCAAGTTCTGTGCAGTGCAGAGGCGGTATATATGTCATTGTTAAGGGTACACGCACAAATAAAGTAGTGGGGGTCCATAATTTACTCATTAAACTGTAAATGAGGCTATGAGTGTTGCCACAGTCAACAAGCCCAGGCAGTGGCAAACATAGGACTTGCAATGCATCTCATAGGCAGGTTACCGTATTTGTTCTATTAAGCGTACATGCCCTAATTAGCATACACCCCTCTTCTTATCTTACGCAGTGACGGCAATCTTTAATGCCAACCTTGCCTGTTGAATCCACTACTGTCATTTAATTTCTGCCAATGTCACACTAAATTCAAAGCTCAGTGATAAAAAGTCATCGAAAGGTCCAACTAAATTATCAGACTTTCTGATATGCTTTTGTTCGTATATGGATGCATAATTCGCGGGCCAGTCACATGTTGAGACGGCTATAATCAGGAACCCCAGATAATGGGTGTACGCCCCTGTACGCTTATTGAAACACAAATTTAACATATTTTTGCATCTCAAATATTTGCTTAATAGAACAAATAAAGTATGTAAAATCCTGACTGAATTATTATATGATATAATGACACTTTTCTTCAACATGTCCTTGTCTGTGTTGTACAGCTGACAAGTGTTGGAGACGGCATCTTCCACTTTGTCCACAGCGAAGTATCTGGTCGGTCAAAGCGCAGCGCCAAAGACCTGCTTGTCCGATTACTTAAGGATCCAAGTGTAAGTTTACTCTCTTTCACCTTCGGAATCATATCAGAATATTGATGTCCGATATCAGACTTACTTTCATCTGGCCTCAGCCCCCCATTCCCAGATGAAAGTAAACATTGATATAAATGAATGTAATTTCACCTGTCTAATATCAGATGTCAACATTCTGAGGTGATCCCTTAGGTTATTTCAAGACTCTTATTGTTGGTTTTATTGTAAATAAACAATAAAGTAATAATCGTCGTTTTCCAAACAGTTCCATTGATTTGTATATTTTAATGATATTACATATTTATGCATGTTGCTTTATTCATTAGAAATGACGGGTCCTGTTAATTATATTGTTTTCGCAATGTTTATGTACGTTTATTAAAATTCTCTTTGAATAGAGAGCATAAAGTATCTAGAGGTGGATTTTCTGTGTACAAAAAATAATATGATGCAGACTTTTGGTAGAAATACAGATAGATGCCATTTTAGTACGGATTTGCATAAAATGTAAAAATTGTGATTTATAAAGTACGCATTTTTATGTATTCGTTGCATGTAATTTTAATCACGCTATTGCATATGTGTGTTTTGTTTGATGTTGTCATATAAACTGTTGTTAGAAGCCAGTAGATGGCGACAGTTGATTGGAACAGGAGTGCTATTAGGGGTCAGACCACTGTTAGACTTCCTGTTGTGTGTCACAAAATCGAGTGTAAGTATTAATAAGTTAATAAATTGGCGGTACCCGATTTGACATGGCAAGTTATAGGTTCAGGTGCACTAAGATTCGGAGTGAACGAAAAGCAGAACGTAACACCAGATATGTATGTACAAGAAACCAACTAGCGTTCCCATTTAATACAACAACATAAACATATTCGGTTCAGTGATAGTTGGCCAGCCGTTACTCTGCTATATCATTATGACACCATACATTGAGCTCGATAAGTAGGCATCCAAATACGGATTTACATGGGAGACAATTAAACAGTTGATCACTTACAAGTTACATGAAGACGGGTGTACACCTTTGTAAAGTCAGTCAGCTGTGCTCATACAATCTTTAAATTACGTGAATTATTTATAAAATTAATATCACTGGATTTCCTGTATCGAGCCGGATACCATAATGTTAATCGTACATTCCAACTCTCACGAATTAATCGATAATTTTAATAAAACACATACTCTGTTCATAAGCTAGGTGTGATCCCGGGGTGTAAACAACTATTGTAAGTTCATAATATCATCTTATAATCACAACATAAGTAGTTTGCACAGTCACCATATTACCAGTCAGTTTAAATCATTTCTACTGATATCAAATTTGGTATATCTAACCGTATGATTAGTGGTGAACACTACAGATGAAATTAGTTAAATTCTAACTCGTCGGTAATTAAAACGTTACACACCTTAATTGCCAGAGGGCGCCGTCACATACCTCAGCGACAGTACATACCAGAGATGGACTTTGTAAACAAATACACTGTTCTAAAACCTGATTGAATTCTATACAAACCACTTCGTGACATTGTGTCAAAGTAAAACATAGTCCCCTGAAAATGATATTTTAAATTTGAGACCCTTTTTTATGTGAACTGAGTGCACTAAACCGGACATATGAACAGGTTCTGTGGTAGAATGTATTGAAAATGAAATGACGCATATCTGGAAGAGTGTAGTTGGCGGAGTGATTTTGTGACATTTTTCCACATAGCACACGTGGGTGCAGAAAAACATGGTTATTTTGGTCAATATCGATGCGCACCGTGTATGCATACGTTTTAAAAGAGCTGGAGGTATGTGATTTTGACAAAATTTCATCAGTATATCATTGACATGATAGCAGTCGCTGTGAATGAATTTCAGATTTTTGTCAGGTACAGTTTTCTTATTATCTGACAAAACGTTAACATGGTCGCCGATGGGAAATCTAACAGTGATCTCACCCCTATATGCCGAATCGGCGATTAACAACTAAAAAATGTGACACAAATTTCAAAAAAAAAATTAATAATGTAGATATCAACCAAGAAAAGGAGGACTGACTGTGTATTGTTATTTGCGCACAGGTGAAGCGAGTTGAACAACAATGTGCATTGACGCGCGTCAAGCGTGAAATTATCCACGACAAGCAACAAGAACTGTCGATACGTACGTACGAGGACAAGTCAGTGTACCAGCGATTCAGTTCACCACAGATCACACGGAAGGATGAGATTCCTAACTCGAAAGATCGCCATCTGATGTTCAACGATCGATACTTCTCTGACCAGTGGTATCTGGTGAGTTGTACAGAGCATGCTCAGTGGGTCACATGAAAATACACAGAGGTCCCAACTAATATCGCCCAAAAAGCAGTAGATATACTGGTTTTCATGATGTAATGACGGCAGATGAGGATCTGGTACCATGAGCACGGTGCAGTTGCAAGGGGGGCATGCTCCATGGTTGGGTAATTGTTTAATTTTTGGGTAAATTTACTTATTTTGTTGCATTCTCGATGCAATATGTTGGCTAGATTCAAAAATTTGTAATTTTGTTTTTAAACCTTGACATTCACCGATTTATGACAATTTTAAATCACCAAAAAATACTACCATGAAATATTGGTCTGGCAGTAGATTTTAGCACTAAAGCGATATCACCAAAGCAAACTCGGCACCTTTGTATACGCTGCTCACATTTAAAAACGCTGGACATTGTGTTCAGGGCACTGTTTTACTAACATTTTTGGGAGCTCTGTAGCCGATTTTGCTCTTTAAAATCGACTTCATTCATTAGTCGTGATCGTGTGTACGGAATACAGTGACATGTGCCACCAAGACAGTTTCGCAGGTGTGTCTTGGAAGGAGTGTTCTTGGTGGCACAGCGGCAGCTCCGTAAATTTAGCAGCGGTTTCTGTTTAGTGATGCACTTGTGAGCTCTATCCCTTAATAACATGGTCCCCAAATCTCTGGGAGGCCATTTCTCTCCTTCTGTTTTCAGTAACTGCCTGGTTTAAAATTTCAAATAATTCTGTGATATTTCATTTACTGTTTCATAGGCTCTGGGCGTGTGTCTTTTCTATACTAGACAGCCACCTCGCAATTAAGGTCACCCTGGGACAGTCACAAATTATTTTTGTAACAAAGTATAGGAATGAGTCCCACTTACACGGTCACCTCGCTATTCAGGTCATTTTTGTCCAGTCGCGAGAGTGACCTTAATAGTGAGGTTCCACTCTACAGATATAAATGGTGATTGTGAATGTATAAAGTTATGTATTTGTGATAGAAATTAGAATGTATTTTTGACTGGGGTTCTGCTGTTTTAGGTGAACACAGGCCAGAGTGGGGGACCAGTTGGGTATGACGTGAACGTGGAGACTGCCTGGAGAAAGGGGTTTACAGGGAAGGGTGTAGTGGTGACCATCCTTGACGATGGTATTGACCACAGTCACCCCGACCTTTCACCTAATTATGTAAGTTACTTGATGTTTTGTGTGGCCAGTTTGGGATAATTTCAGAACGTCGATGTCCGTTATCAGGCAATACAGATTTATTGCATGTTCCTAACATTCTTCAAGTACATTCACAGTATGTGAAGACGAAAGTTTGTAAACATTGATATGATGATACCAATATATTAACAGTATCGGTCAGAAGCATAAAATATCGATGTCCGACGTCACATGAAACTGTCTCGGACCCCTCTCCTCTAAAAGTAAGTCATTTAGTCATTGGATATGGACGTTCTGAGGTAATCCTTTAGATTGACAAAACTTGGTTGTTGTGGGGTCTGAAAGGGGTTATTATATGGCTAAATATTCTTTAATGGCATACCTGAAAATTTGTAGCAAACAGGTCAGGTTGATAACCTTGATGATGGATGGACACAGTGTATATGAAGATTACTGATTTTTACAACACAAAATGTTGTCATAAACCTTTGAACTGTTTGAAAGCCATTGGGAAAGTCGCATTGAACTGGTGATTACATGCTAAGAAATAATTGTTGTTAGTTAACTTTTACATTGAATTATGAAATTATGTTGTTATGATTATAATATTTAACTATATTAGTATTACAATGATACTTAGTGTTATGAAGCTTATAGCCATTATCCCCCACATCGTTTACTTTAAGCTTAAAATAAACAAGAAACAACAGTTGCAAAATCAAAATTCTGAAGCTTGAAACAATACAGCCAATTCTATGCACACTACGAGCGTAAACAACTGGTGAGAGATTAAATTAAAGAGAGAAATGTGGGCTCTACATCCCAAGGCCAGGCCTGTGACTGAGCCCATACTAGTCTCCTGTACCTCAGGTTGACAGAGCCCACATTTTGGCACATACAACATTAGCAGTATTGTTATAGATATATAAAACAACAGCATTACTAATGTAATCACAGTAGACCTTAGGCACTGTACCGTACTAACCAAGCACACCATTCATTCACACTAACTATAATCCCAACTACCTGCTGAAGAGTTACATTATATCAATATTTAGCCTAAACCTATAAGTGGGGCCATTACGCCACACCTTGGAAGTGGAGCCATTATGCCACACCTTAGAAGTGGGGCCATTATGCCACACCTTAGAAGTGGGGCCATTACGCCACACCTTGGAAGTGGGGCCATTACGCCACACCTTGGAAGTGGGGCCATTATGCCACACCTTAGAAGTGGGGCCATTACGCCACACCTTAGAAGTGGGGCCAATATGACACACCTTGGAAATGGGGCCATTACGCCACACCTTGGAAGTGGGGCCATTATGCCACACCTTGGAAGTGAGGCCATTACGCCACACCTTAGAAGTGGGGCCATTATGACACACCTTAGAAGTGGGGCCATTACGCCACACCTTGGAAGTGGGGCCATTACGCCACACCTTGGAAGTGGGGCCATTACGCCACACCTTGGAAGTGGGGCCATTATGACACACCTTAGAAGTGGGGCCATTACGCCACACCTTGGAAGTGGGGCCATTACGCCACACCTTGGAAGTGAGGCCATTACGCCATACCTTAGAAGTGGGGCCAATATGACACACCTTGGAAGTGGGGCCATTACGCCACACCTTGGAAGTGGGGCCATTATGCCACACCTTGGAAGTGAGGCCATTACGCCACACCTTAGAAGTGGGGCCATTATGACACACCTTAGAAGTGGGGCCATTATGCCACACCTTGGAAGTGGGGCCATTACGCCACACCTTGGAAGTGGGGCCATTACGCCACACCTTGGAAGTGGGGCCATTATGACACACCTTGGAAGTGGGGCCATTATGACACACCTTGGAAGTGGGGCCATTACGCCTAACTTACTAAAATCACCGGTGGAAGAGAAGCGAGCTATCTTGGCATCAAAACCCCGTGAACACATTGTCCACCTGCACTAAGAAAATGGGGAAAGCGTTGAGATCTGCCATCAACCCTTCTTCCACCAATGATGTACATGCTGTGTCCCTAACGCTATCAAAAATTGGGAGGGATGGGAGGAAAAAAAATGTCTATGTGACCACTCCATCTGCTTTCACAAAACGAAGTGACCAAGAGCTCGTTGAAATATGCCATCGTGCGCCACTACCGCGCGGTGATTGGTTCCTTGTGCCAAAAGAGCGCCAAAGACAAAGGGGTAATTAGCATAATAATTGGCATCAGACATTTGGCCAATCATCACTCATCTTGCATTGTTGCCAGCACAACAAAATACATATGCAGCACGGTGCCTTGGCCACATATTCTCATTTATTCGGTATTATTGCAACTACAAAACAGATATCAGTGGACTGATATGATTTAACAGAATAATTCAGTTCTAAGCTGTTATACAAAGCATGCTGCAAACATGTCAGCTAGTGTAAATATACACATATCTTCATGTTTGGGTCACTATATTATTTTGATTATGATGAGTTGATCATGATGTTTTGCAGGATCCTTTAGCAAGTGCAGATTTTAATGACAGGAATGACACTTTGAATGATCCGATGCCAGACAAAACAAAATCAACAAATGGGTAAGAGAATTAATAGTGTACAATATTATCTCAGTCATTCTCATATTTCATGTACATTTACAAATCAGTTCTGCTGTTGTACAAATTGTTAATTCATGACTTTTTGTGCACCAGATGTCAGCACCAGTCATGCGAGGAGGTAACGTTGACCTGTTGTGGCCTTTTATTGGCCCGTTGTGTGTGTGTGTTTCATTGATACCGTTGTGATGCGTTCACGTGTATCGATGTTGTATTTTTATTTGTTGATTTATTTCTGTTGATGTTCTGGAATTTGTTTTCCAATTAAAAATTGTTCGATTTTATTTTAATACCTATTATTTCCTTATATATTTTCTTTGTGCCCCCCATTTTGTTGGTATGTTCTTCTGCATGTGTTTAGTGTAATAAACCTATTATTGTTCGCCTGTTACCCCCAGGGTACGTAGTAAATGATAATAATGTGAATTGTTACTCAAGTATTTCTCATAAATACACATATTTCTTACACAATAAAAAGGTAACAATGTGTTATCGGTTTTTGATGAAATGCATAAGCATCTAAACTTTATTATGTATACATATTATGTACTATATTCATAGTAGAATGTGTATTCACAGCATGTTTGTGACATAACGAATTCGTTGCTAGGTAACTGTGGCATGTTTGGTTTTCGTAATGAAATAATAACAAGACAAAAACGTTTTTGTAATATTATTTTTATGGAGTTGGTTTTATGGGGAAAAAGAACACTTTTTCGTCATCAACCCAAACTTCACACATGCAGTGTAGATCAGTGGAAGTATAATACTATCACGCTTCTAACATAAATGTGAACGGAACGTCTTTTACCAATTATTTCTTTTTAAAATCTGCCGTTGTTTTTATCCTAAAAAGGGACTTTGAAGTGTACACAGCTCTAGAAGGCCAGTTTGAGTTTCCGGATGTTTCTGTACTTACCGCCCAAGTTCTACCATTTTTTGCTAGCCCTTAACATCAGTCCGCAGTGCTACGCATGTCTTTTACAGTTGTATTGTGTTATGTAAATCTACATCAAACATCCATGTAGGGTTGCAGAACTGTCTTTCATGCACGTCTAGAGGTAAACATTCTTTCTATCGATTATGCAACATTAGCTGCTAGCATTTGTACTTGAAATTGCTCTTGATAAGTTTATGTTTCAAAAGTATTTTTATTTGATCTAATATACTTGTGCCTGGAATTGTACTTGATAAAATGTACTTGCTCCAGTTGTGGGTTATAAGCAAGGACAGTGTTTTATGGAGGTGTACTGTTAGTAAGTAAGTTAGTAAAAGTTTTATTTCATGATGGTGACCATTCATGTATTACATCATGATTTTCAATCTGCCATCACTCAGACACATACACACGTACATCCACATTTATACAGCTTTTGTTAGAATATACAATTCATAACGATAATAAACAAATTTCAGTAATACTAAATAAATAATAATTAATATGCCATTGCAATTAAAACCAAAATCATGAAACAGTTGACCAATTCTAGACATAAAGAAAGAAAACACTGATTTACCATTAAAATGTAAACAGTTATACAGGCAATTAGAAAGTGCTCAAAATTGTAAACACTCTTCCGAAGAAGTATTAAAAAAACAATATTTTAAAGCTCTCTACAGTGTTCGCATTTTTATACGTTCTGGAATAGTGGCCCATAGTTTCGCACTCGTTTAGACAAATGTGCGCTGGCCTCTGGTCAGGTTGTGATTTTGAAAATGACTTGTTGCAGTCACGGCACTCGCTGTGCAGGCGAAGTGGCCGCAGTCGCAAACAACAGCCACTGTTGTGTTGGCATTGCTTACGAAGCCAAGATTGGAGGTAAGTGGGTTCATGCACTGGTGCTGCACTGGTGCCGCCATTTACACTTTTCTATCAAGTGTTACTGTAAAGTAGCATTCGGAACATATCACATTTCACTAAGATATAAAGTGCCACGATGATAATGTACACTGATGATTTGAATTTACAAGCTGTTTGGCAAGTTTGTGTCATGATACAGTCACAGTATGATTGTCATAATAGCAGTGTTGGGGATGATCTCATAAATCCGTGCAAAGTCTAAAAAAGTGATGCATTTGGCATTGGTTTAACCCCCCCTCTCCCCTCCAATACATGGTTCGGGAAAATCCAAAATGTTTATTAACATGAATTTGCATTAACATGTTTCCCTCGTTATGTGCTGTGACTATATCAATTTATTTTCCCTGCAGTACATTGTGATGATCAAACCCCCTAAAGTAATGCTTAACATACTTTGGAACTTTGCAAAATGTTGCGACCACCTTAGTAAAAAGTTTGGGTAATATGAAAATGTGACAAGCATAATACAATTATTTAATTATTATTATACACTTGTTCATCCATTATGTTTAATTATTATATACACATTCATCTGGTAATAAAATCAGTAATCATCAGATCAGTTATGTTACTAAGATAACATGGCCGTTGTTCTCACAGTATTGTGACTGTCTGAAGTTCACATAATATTATGCTCATCAGAGCAGTCATTGTTGCTATGACAACACATGACCACTAGGTGACGCCACTGTCGTCCTGTTGTAGGCGTGCGTATGTTGGATGGCACGGTGACAGACATATTGGAAGCACAGGCTCTCTTATTCCACAATCAACACATCGACATCTACAGCGCCTCCTGGGGGCCAAAGGATGATGGGAAGACAATGGAAGGACCGGGAACGTACATGCGGCAGGCATTACACAAAGGAACCACCAAGGTGAGAGACACGGACAGAGAGGAGTTACGCTTTATAACCAGCTGTGTGCGTTGATGAATAAATGCGGAACTATTACTGGAGTAATTCACCTATCAAGTACGTCATGGATTCCTTACGTTACAATCCAGTCACAGTTACGCGCGCAACCTCCGTCGAGCTTTGCCGTGTCCAACAGTGTTGTTGATGGTTGTATGTACATGGATTACATGGATTACTTTACTAATGCTGCATGAAAGCTCATAAATAAAACATTCCCACATACAGCTATCACCTTCACAATTTTATCTTTTGTTTTTGTCATAAAGAAACACTTTTATGGCTAGAATTTCAACAAAATATACACCAGAATGAACGCATCACATTTGGCATCCAGTTTTGATGGTTTTACAAAGTTTTTGCTAAGCAACAGATTGATTGACAATTCAATGAAATGATTGCCCAAAAATGTGGTATGAATCCAAACTTTGTGAAAAATCAACTATCATAAGAACAGTCAGATTAGCATCAACTGGATCTTTTAAAATGATATCAAAATCATTTATAAAAAAATATTGTATCAGTAAGATGCATCACAAAGTGAACCACATTTCTGATTTTACCGATTGACCCAAGGCTACATTTGAAGAAAACAATAATATGAATTGTGTTATTGAATATGTTCGTCCAGGGCCGCGGTGGGAAGGGGAGCATCTTTGTATGGGCGACAGGAAATGGGGGCGTAAATGGAGACGATTGCTCAGCGGATGGATACGTCAGCAGCATCCAATCGATCTCTATTGGCAGCATCTCGGACCAAGGCTTGAGCACATACTTTTCTGAAGTGTGTCCCTCCACCATGGCAGTCATCTTCACCGGGGGGTCTCACGTGCCCCCCACTGATGCCGACTATGTCTCGCCAAAACTCAAAATAGTATGTTGATTAAATACTAGTAGGACTGGTAATGGAACTGCGTGCACTGCTATGTTTATATTTGGGACATGTGGTAGACACCACTTCAGTCCATAAGGTAGAAGAGCCAAAATAATTTTGCAGGGGTGGAAATATAGATTTTCCGTTTTTGCATTTTTAGAATCAATCTATGTACTACCAGTGTTTGTAATGCAGGTTGGAATCATTATCTTGAAAAGTGTTATTGGTGTTTGTTTAGGTGATTTCAGACGTAAATACCTAAACTCCACGTCATCTGTCTCGAATACCTATACATGTACTACAAGCAAACATACTGTTTAACACTCTTGGTACAGATACACTACAATGAGACAGACCGTATTTAAAAAGGTTATATAATATTATAGATACAAGGTATATACGAAGAGAGACCGATTGTAACATTTTTTTGATATAATGAGTGGTCCCTGTGATAACTGATCCCTATTCACTGTTCTTTGTATTACTGCATCGTTTTTAATTAGTTATTATGAGTTTAATCATAGTCAAAGTATACACGATAGTAACTTGTGTACCTTTAGACTGTACACTGTAGTTTAATATGGGGTCTAATAAACATCTTGTTCTTACAGGTGACAACAGACTTGAACGGCAAGTGTACCCTTGGCTTCCAGGGCACATCGAGTGCTGCCCCGCTGGCGGCCGGCTGCTTCGCCCTCGTACTACAGGCCAAGTGAGTGGGGTGGATAGTGAGGGGTGAAACGTAGGGGTGGTCAGACACCTTTCAGGCTTCAGAACACGGTGGCCGATCTCCTGCAACATTTCAGACATTCTTTGGGGTTTATTCAGAGTTTGCACCACGCCGCGACATTGCGGTCTGCTGTCGGAAGTTGAACACTTAAATGTTATGTACTGCTGCTTTCGCCGCATTCAAAATGGCGTTTGATGCTACTGATTTTGAATGTATGTTTCAACGAAAATGACACCATCCGTACCATTAGGAACAAATTGGTTTTATATAAAAAGTACTTGTCATGCTTGAATATGAACTGAAGCTCTCAAACGCACCAAACATACTGTTAAAAAGAAACATCGAATGCGAAACTAACTCTGGAGACCATCTTTGTGGATGCACTGGCGTCAGCATGATGTAACTTTGAATGACAAAATTAACTTCCGGGTTAAAAGCAATATCATGGTGCGGCATAAAATCTGAATGCGGCCCTGGTCTGTAAGGAAAAAAGCTTCCGTATATCTCGTAGTTTATGATTTTATCTGTTGATTTTCAGTTTTATGGCTTGATTAAGTTTATATACATACAATGAAATATACATGTAACTTATGCTGATAAAGCCAGAAACCTGAAAAATTTATTTATTTGGAAATGTAAGTTTTTTGCGGGTGTGCTGAATGGAAATCACAACCTAATTTGGGTCTAAGACAGTCTGTGTGTCGTGCTATCAGTGAACAGTTTTTCAATAACCTCTTATCTCTTGCTTTTCTTTTGCGTATATTATTCTGTCCACTTACCCATTAAACAGAACGGGACAGGCATAATTTATCAGAGGTTATGAGCCTGTGGAATTGGGTTATATTGCAGTGAATTTTGCCAACACTGATTATATCAGTATACCAAATATGGGTCTGATTTCAGTGGGGTGGATTGGATTTCAAACGAGGGTGTGTGCTCACTGTGCTGATTTCTCCTGATTTATATACATAATGACTGCCCCCTAAAACTTGTATCTGACACCCCTCTTGAGTCAAATAAATAATGACTGCTCCTTAAATATTATTCATATCTGTTTAACAGCCCTGAGCTAACATGGCGAGACATGCAGAATATAGTGGTGAAGACGGCGAGAATTACAAACACACAGGAGAGCGGTTGGGTGAAGAACGGTGCTGGTTACCACGTGCACCACAAGTTTGGGTTTGGTGCCATCGATTGTGGACGAATGGTCGAAGCGGCGCAGAACTGGCGCACAGTCCCGGAACAACACATCTGTGAGGTGGAACCGAACAACGATCAGGTGTAAGTGATGGTGGTGTTATCAATGGATTGGGGGACCATTTTCACTGAGATTACGAGGTCAGCAAAAATCCATCACTGAACATTAAATGTTCAGTGATGGATTTTTAAACTTAAGGTGCTTTCTCAGAATAAGGCCACAATAAAATATAGTTGTGTTTCCAGTAACATTGATTTTTAAAATAGGGTAGGTAGGTAAAAAAAACATTTTATTGCCAGCTTAACCTAGGCTGTTATTATTTCTTCAAGTTTTGTTTTTCGAAACCGGAATCTGTACACTTATGTGACAAGTATATTTAATTAACAACATGTCTTCAATGCGTTTAGCGGACAACCAGACAACGATCACGAAACGGTTTATGTTATATATATATCATATATAGAACATCATATTTAGAATGTAAACAGAGAGAACGATGCAAGCACTCATGGTTTATGTCGGCACCTTCTGCCCGGGTCCGTGTTTACGTCGGTTGACACGAGGTATGTAGGGGGGGCACCATGACACTTTGGAACGATTGACACGGAAATCCATCCAATACTAGGGACGATCGCAAAATTTCTTTTTTGAAAGGTCAATTCTTGTTACTTTTCCGGACTTTTGCAGTGATTATGTGTATTTGTTATCATGTTGAATGATCGGTGTAATAGTCTTTTACCGGAATATTATAATGTTAAAAGAAAAGTTTTTGGTCAGAGTCAAGGGTCGAGGGTCGGCATCATAAAAATATTTTTCTTTTCTTGAAAAAATGCATATGGTCGCACAGAAATACTAGGGACGGTCAGGTTACTGGAAACACAGGTATTATTTTATTTGGCCTAAGCACTATTTCCCTGACAAAGATGTTTCTGTAATGAATCGTTTAACATAGCCTCTATTGTGGTGATAATTTTCGGTTTGCAGTCATTTGTGTGAACAACAGAAGTGTGAGAAAGCTCTGCTCGTACGAAGTTTGACAATATAAAATTATTTTATACATTTAGCATTGGTTTAAATATCCCCTTCCCACAAATACGGTACAATGTCGTGTTTTTTGTGTTATCCAAAATTGCTATTAGCACCAATTTGCATTAACTTTTTCACATGCTAGGAGGTGCCACTGTAGTAGTTTGTTTTTCCTGTGATCCGTTGTAAGAGCAAAACGACCATACACAATGTTCATATTTTGGGAAGATGTTATGCAACTACCCCTTAGTTTGAGCATGTTAATTTCTGTTTCTTTTTGTTCGCAGGCATTTCATCAGTAACCAGAGTGTTGTTCAGAAGTTGACTGTCGCTGGTTGCCATGGTGACCCAGCGAGTGTCATCGGTCGGTTAGAACACGTCCAGCTGCACTTGTTAGTGTCTCATCCCTACCGTGGTGACCTCACAGTCCAACTGACCTCCCCTCATGGCACAGTGTCCGAGATCCTCAAGCCGAGGCCGATGGATGCTTATAAGGACGGTCTCAACTTCACATTCATGACGGTCCACAATTGGGGGGAGGACCCACGCGGGGTGTGGACCATCAACGTCACGGATGTTGCGCCACACGAACGCCACAACCGCGGAGTCCTGCGTGATTGGTCCCTTACGCTTTATGGGAGCTCGCCGCAGTATGACGATAATCGTAACCAGCGCGTGAGCGTTGCCGATGAAGGGAAGCCAGGGAGCGAGAATGCACATAATCTCAACACGCACCAGATGAGGAAGGTCATGGACGTCGAAGAGGAGTCGTCAGAAAACGTACAAATCGCCAGAGATAATGAAGTCGCAGCTGACCGAGCTGTGAAGAAGATGGCTAAGGTTTTGAGGCAATCACTCAAGGCGTATAAGCGTGACAGAATCGGACTCGATTCCAGCGCTCAGTTGGAGCTGGATGTTCTCGCACGGCTCTTAGTTGGAGACAAGGCCCCACACCACAATGACAAAATAGCCAGTTCCGTTCAGGCAAATGAACGGCGTGCTAAGGCGGAAGTGAAGGATAACTCATTACGGAATGATGTGAAAATACGTCAACTTAAGAAGACGACTGAGAAAAGGAAGGTTGCTCGAGATCAGGATGATGCTGAATTTAATTATCTTATCAGTGAAATTAGGAAGTTTGTGGATAAATTAGATAAATAACAGTATAATTTCTATCAAAATATTGGTCACATCGTATGTAATCAGTTATGAGTGTCGCAGTCTAGGATACAATAGTCATGCTGCCAAACATTTGAAACAAACGTAAATTTGCTGCGAGATTTCGTTATTGGTAAGATTGCATGTGTGTCACATTATTATTCAATGGAGTCAAATTTACATGTTCCGCACAAATACTGGATCATGTTTAGGAACATCATTAACACGATAAATCAATAACAGGAAGTTAAACAAATCATCGTATTTAATATTTTGGGAGAAAAAATAGATTTGTGAAATATCTATATGTACAAGTGGTGTCTTTCGAAATTGCCAGTGGCATCTTTTTGATAATTGTAAACATTTCACTCGAAAACAAATTCCTTAACAATCTGTTTGCTTTACCAGTTTATCGTTGCAATGTTATTTCAGTCCTTTTTAGGCATTGCCTACTACTGAAAGTAATGCTAGTGTAGCCGAGGGCAGAGCTTGTCGTTACATGTTAAGAAAGGCAGCAGTCGCACCTCGCGAACTGTCGCTCAGATACCACATAATGTGCTATACTGTGTATTAAGTATTTAAAGCCGTGCCGTAAATCCCGACTTTCCTTGGCGCCCCTTGTTGCAAGTAAAATCCTTATTTAAAGCCGCACCCCCACTTTGAGGCAGGACTGTTTTGTAACTGTGTGTGGGCATGGCTAATGTATCCAGGGTGGCGACTATTGCAGTATTTAAGTTTTGTTTTTGTTCGCGCGAGAACATTTTGTGATGTTGGAATCATTGAATCTCATTTCGAAATTGGAGAGGTGGACGATTTTACAGATGTAATCATTCCTCTATGCTGTGCACTTGTAATCAGTTGATTAGTTAGAGATAAGGGTAAAGCTGGTGTTCTTTGTTAATTAAATGTTATGTATGATTATAGGCATATTGTATGTTATACAGCATACTATATATTTGGCTAATGTGGGAACAGATTGTTTTAATTTTGGTTTTTGTAAATGTTGAATAATGATGCACAGGGTGTGTGAGTAATAGTATTACTGTATACTTTTATGAATAATTATCTGTGTTCCTTCCACTTAGTAGAATCAGTCTTCTTTCTGATGATGTGCAACCCGGAAAGTTCCGTCAGCAAGAAAATGCTTCGGATTTGATTTGAATGTGGACTAAGATCAATGATACCAATTAATATCATCAGATAGTTAATTACAGGGTGGAACAGATTATACAGGTTCTTAATTCAGGTGGTAACCACTGTTATTTAGACAGACCAGGCTAAAGACTTCTCATTATGAAATAATGAACATAATTTATAATATATTAATAATTTATGTTTAATAATAGGCTCTACATTACATATATGATTGCCACATTTTCCCTGCACATGTCTTCTAAATAGTGTTGAATTATCAATACCGTTCTAGTTGTCCGTTGTTGATATCGTATCATCTCTTCGGTACCAGTGAAATAATGTATTACTGTCATATTGATTCACTCTGGTAGTTGATATTGCTGCTGCTCTATTTTCGTATTACTTTGCACAAAAAGAAAGTTATCATGATAATAAATGGTGTTCGAATGGCAAAAATTTGTCTTTATATGAAAGATATTGTTCAAGGCTCCAAGATTCCATTAGACAGCAAGAAATAAGCTTACTTAGGAGAAACTGTTGAAACATGCAACGTTTTGACCCATCTACAACAGACCTTGTACATGCACTGATGTCATGTGATGTCTCCTATTCCTGTTGGAGATAATTGTCTGGCCACAGGACACTCGGTACCCATGATTAACACCAATGTCATGGCCCGATAATAGAACTGGCACAAGAGGAAAGTAAAGGAGGCCATATACATCAAACAAAGGGCCCCCACCATGAACCGAGATCAAGGTTACCACCTGCCTGCCAATTACAACCAGATTATTCTGCCAGAATCTGCGCTGCATCAAATGACATGAATAAGATCTACTGTAGATGGGTCAAAACGTCGCACATGTTTCGACAATTGTTCCAAAGTAAGTTTATTTCTTGCTATCTAAGTCTATGTTGTGAGTTTGATGTTGTTTGATTTGGAGCTGTATTATGGAACAACCATAATTTATTGGGATGGGCTTGCGGAATCACCAAACACTTCGATCCTACTCATCATAAAATCATTTTTATTACATATTTTCTGTAGTTCTTATTTTGAAGCGAGACATTTGTCGTCGCCATTTTTGACCTACAAACTGTTGCTATGCATGACTTAAACTACCCAGTCACCGACTGGTCCATTTCAAAATACCTTCGGGCCTTCCCGGTTTCACTCGGGTTACGATCTTTTCACTTCGGCATCAGCTAGTCTATTACTGTCGGCTAAATTCTATGCATTGAAAATTGATCCATCCCTGAATAATGAACATGCACATGAAATCCAACACATCGTCAAGTCCTAAACACACAGTCCATCTAATTCCTCCGAAGTTCCCCTGATAAATTATGCCCACACGCCTTCAGAGTAAAATAAAAGTAAAGGTAAGTTCTTATATAGTGCAGTATCCAGTCCTCAGGACTGCTCGAAGTGCCTTACAATTTACTCCCTGGCAGACCTGTTCAATCGAACACCATCTCGCCTTCTATGGGAAGCATCCAGCCACACTGTTCACTCACTCTTTCATACAGCTGAGTGAACTTGTACAACGTAGAGTGAATGAACTTGCCCAAGGTTCAACACTGCAGCATGAACTTGCCCAAGGTTCAACACTGCAGCATGAACTTGCCCAAGGTTCAACACTGCAGCATGAACTTGCCCAAGGTTCAACACTGCAGCACAGCATTTGAACCCGGGTTCTCTCGGTCGAGAGTGAAGATCTATACACCACCACTGCGCTCCACAGTGACATCAGGTGTACAAAGGATAATGCCAAGACCGGTAACTCATGTCTAGTCTACAGATGTCCATTTTCTCGCAAATTAATACCGGGTACCTCACAGTCCAGGTTTAAAAACAATACGTACGGATGTGTACAACTTTTATGTACACACATGCACACAATGTGATACACAAGCAAAATGAACACAACATATTCTTTCATTCCTTTATTACACAGTTGCATTTACGAGTGTCTACAAGTGAAATAAATAAACAAGTGTACGGCGCTGTGAGTTACACATTAAACACTGGCCTCGGCCATAAATGTAGAGTAGAAGAATAGACCAAATGAAAACATTACTGATAATTTGTATTTGCACTACAAACTAATATAATTTATAGTTAATAATCTGTTCCGATACAGTAACCTGAAAGTAGTAATATATACTCAAACATAGCTGATGCATAAACTAATATGTGCGGTAATAAAATAGTGTGCTAAACAAGTTGGCGTGTCATTGGTAAACTTTTATTTTTTATTATTTTTTAACTCTGGGACACATTTATTGGCAGATTACATGATGATTACCTATACAGTTGTAACAAAACCAACCAGTTTCATAAAGTGGACCACACCCAATGTTTCAGACATTACACGACCTTGCTGTAGTGACTTTTGTTTGGTCGTTTTTATACCTTTGAATAAAATAATCTCACATTTTTTTACGAAACTTTCACCAGCTGTGAATACTACTTTTCAACACAATTGAGATCCACAGAAACAAAGTTTTGTAGGATCTGCTCTTTATGTAGCCAAAATTATTAAATGGCTTCTACAACAGATGTGCGACATATAAGCTGGGGTTGATAAAAAACCTAAACAACGGAATTCCATTTGTTTCTGTACCATTGCATTTGTCAGTTTAATTCTTCAGATAATCAGGCAGCGAGTTCTGTCGGTTCGAATGCATTCGCTAGAGGTTGCTAGGTTTAATTGGACTTCAGATTTCGAATGATTCAAAACTGCCTCCAACAGCCAATGGCGGACAAGACATGGCAGATATCTATAATTGCATCAACGTACGCTAATATATGTTCTAGTCGATAGGTGGCACCACTGAAGCAATTGATGTTACCAGCGACATGTCAAGACGACCAATCCACTATCGACAACGCTGGACATTTTTGATACTATACAAACAAAATTAATACAGCCGTTGCAGTAACTTCAAAAATATGAAACTGGACTTCTGTTGTTTTGACTTTCCAACAGCGATGGTTTCCTAGACAACTAGGGAGTGCTCGTAGACTGGATGGACTTGTCAGAGACATGTCCTACATCTCCTAACATGCAATGATGTAGGAGTTGGATGGCATTAAGGCACTTTGCCCTGTGGCTGCTACTTGAGGCTGTGATTCATGGGTGTAAATATGTGGCTGTGGTTCAAATGCGAAAGGCTTTGGTTGTGGTTCGGGCACAGACAGCTGCGCTTGTGGTTTTTCCACCGGTGGTTGTAGCACATGTGTGGACTGTGGTTGTGCATCTTGTACAGGTGGCCCCAGTTCAACCGCAGATGGTTGCGGTTCAGCCATCGGTTCAACCACTGATGGTTGTCGTTCAACCATGGATGATTGCGGTTGTGGTTCTGCGTGGAGTCGTGGTTCGTAGCAGGGCGGGTGTGGACGTGGCTGGCCTGCGGGCGCCCTCTGTGGTCGTGGTGCGTGTGAATGTGGAAAGTGGCGTTTCTTCTGCAGTTGGAGTTCCTTGTCGACGATCTCGCGACTGAGGGGGGTGCGACTCCACGCCCCAAAGTCTATTGAACTTCTTGTGCCACTGCTGTGCATCCGGTGCCTGTAACACACACGGTAGGGTGAGGAACTGTGACATTCATTATGTGTGTATGTATGTTTGTATGTATGTATGCATGTATGTTAAGTTTTTCCTCCTGGATGCTTTTGCATAAAACATCCCTAACTGATTGATGGTCAGTTTACGTAATTGTCAAAAATCATAAAAAAAACACTGTCTAACGTCCAGTACGAACCCATGACCGGTAAGAACCCTAACAATGGGGAATTTTTAAAAAGTGATACTTTTCAACCCTGGGGAGACTGATGAATCCCTGAAAGTTTGACACACCAGATGCAAATTGTCTAGGAGGAAAAACGTACGTACATAGCATAACAACTTGTAATAGGCATAGCGTTACCACGTTTGTGTCTCAAATTTATGTAATGTTCATTAAACATAAGTTACAAGTATTTTGGGAAAGAGTTTTTTGCATCTGTGTACATAGTGACAACTGGAGGATGGCAAGTTTTGCTAGTTGTTATAAAAAACAGGGCAACAAATGTAATATAATATGAAATAATCATCATTTGGATTACAGTAACAAATGCACTGGGCCTGTGCTAGTAATAAAGATGCAGTAATTCGGCCTCATTTGTATTGTGACAATGATGCGATACTGTGATTACCAATGTAACACAAATGTAATACAATAATTCATTACGAAATGGTGCATATATTCTTTGGCTAAATAAACTGCACTGACTGATGATTTGTGACTCTGTAACAGATGCACTATTTATATGACACTTACAGGTGCAACATGTGTACGGTTGTAAAACAGGCACTGACTTATGACTAAAGTAGTAATCAAATCATGACTATAAAGCAGGTGACAACATTTATTTACATGATTTATACACGATATTTGAATCTACTCAATGCACTAGTTATTTCAGCTGCAAATGCACCATGAAGAATGCATTACACTAATGTATGCGCTAGAGTTAAACAACTGTAACAGCAGTTGCATAATTGTATTAGATGCACAAGTTGTAACAGGTGGCCAGATGCACTACTTGTATAATTTTAAGAGCTACGTTAAGTGTATTATAATCATAAGATGCACTATTTGTATAACTACAAGATACACTAATTGCATAAGTGCAATAGGTGCACTGGTTGTATAATTGTAATACATACTAGTTGTATAATTGTAATACATACTAGTTGTAACACTGTCTTAGATGGTAGATGCACTAGTTGTGTTACTCTAATACAGTGTATATACACTAGTTGTATAAATGTAATAGCTAAATCGCCAAGACGCAATAGTTCTACACCTGTTGGTCAGAATGGACCATACCGACTACATTTGCTATAAACAATACACAAATTTAAGCTTAATGCATTACTGTTTAAATATTTAATGTGACCCACTGATAATAGACAGCAATGGTTAATATATTAACCTTATTAGTCTGAATAGCACAAATGATATTTGTCTGATGCCCAAATATGGTCAGACAGGATTAATGTTTCAACTAAAGTATGTTACAATTTGTTTTCTACCTATATACCACAAGATCCATAGTCTTGGACACTGCGCCTAAAAGTGAATGTTCTCAGTCATAAGCAGCAAACCGAACAACTTTCCTCTGATTTCATGCAATCAAAAAGGCAATTCAATCCCACCAGAAAACCAACAACACTACAAAAATTAATAGAAGACCACACTGAAGTTGTTTGTGCTGACTAAATGTGGACAACTTTGCCTCAAATTCTTGTTTATTCACTAAAATAATAATTACAAAATTACACTTGCTGTGGACATTTTGATGTTGTCCTGTGTTCTCAACTGAACTAACCTACTTACAACCCTTACAGAGAAAGTGAGTACAACCAATTACAGTTTTAATCAATTAGACATCTCAATTTTTACATAAAGCGATAATTAAACAATAATTAAATTAACACCCCAAACAAACACAATGCAGTTAGCCTTATGCTTATGTGAGTAAACTCAATACACCTGATAGGCATCTGTTTGTTGGTAACAGTTGTCAGCTTAATTACAACAGATCACTGTTGTTAAATAGATAGGTAGACTGTAATTATTTTGTTGCTTACAACTGCTGAAAATAGTATGATTCAGTGTCATTAAAAGAGGTCATGCAATCTGATTCCTTAGACTTACCAATTTCATTTAATGAGGTGCTGAAACTTGAAAGATACCATAGTTGATACAATAAGTTCAACATTAAAAAATATTTTGAACTTACCACCATTTCATGATTATTAACCCACTAACAAAAAAGAAATGTGTTATTGAAGTTTCAATTTGCAGTAAGTTGGTGGAATATTATTTTGTGAAAAACAAATTGTCTCCTGTTAATTATGATGTCTAAACTACATGTTTAATTATATCACAATAATGGAGTCGTATTAACTAGAGGTATTAGGTTTCAGTGAAACCCAGTTGTGTCATGTTGCATCACGTTCCAAAGATATTAAAAAAACTGGTATACTTTACTTTTAGAACTAAAACATGTTAAAGTTGATGGTTTGCACTGTGAATGTTGAATACTATAAACACAGTTTTCAAGAAGAAGGCAGTGCGAACCACAAGATCTTGGAATTTGCACACAACCAGTCTGGTTTACACAAATAAGACTGCAAATGGGACGAAATACAACTGATTCAGTGAAGTTCCTGCTAATGATTATAATTTGTGATGAGATGATGATGGTCCCGGAACAGCTAACCCTTATTAAAAAATTCATACTACAATGTTTCACAAAATGGCACTATTAGAGGGGTCAGAGGCAGTTTTTGTCTGGCGACGGACATCAATAATTTACGCTTCTGACCGAAACATTTAAAGTTTTGTTTCACTTAGTCTTTAATGTATTGATATCATCATATAAATGTTTACAACTTTTGTCTGAGGGGGGTGAGGCCAGGTGAAAGTAATCTCATCCGATATCAGACATCGACGTTCTGAGATGATTCCTAAGCATGATAAATTGTTAAACAGCAGAGAAAAGTGCTGGTCAACTCACCGACTGGCCCTGCGGTCTGAACTGTCAATGTCCATCAAAGGCATCCTGACCCACGAGCTGGCATTGACCCCTTCCCGACCGAGAGGGACCAGAGGAACGGGGGGAAGGCGGATCTGTTCGATGTCCTTGTCCATGAGGTAAGACCCACTCACACATCGCATCTCGACGCGGTCCTCGTCATTACGAGCCCGGTACTGGGCCAGTGTCGGATCTCGCAGGCGCTTTGTCTTAGCCTGCAGGATGTCATGTGGTGTGTTAACAACAGGGGTGAATATCGGGAATAGTTTTACTATTGCTATAGCTGTAATTACTATTGCGGTACTATAGTCTTATGATTATCGCGTTACTATCGTGATAGTTTCATCGAAACTGAATATGAAATATAATACCTGTAATCATTCGCCATATTACTGGTAAACACTGAACAAATAGTCAAGGAAGACCTGGTGACTGGTAGCTCCATCATGCCTTAAAGTTGGAGTCAGTTGCTTAACATTGGCAATCTGTAAGTGATGCTGATTTGATCGACAATAGTCGATGCTGGGTGGGTGGACTCGGTAAATAAGTAAACATTACTTGAAAGTAATAAAGTTTAAAAATCACATCTATGAATAATATTACAGCTACGATATGTTTGGCCAAGCATTGTTATTATCGATAGTTCATTGTGCGATCACCGATAACTATCGTTTGTTAAATTTACTATCAATAGTATTGCATCGTCACGTCAACTATCGCAATGTATCGATAGTTCGAAGTATCGTTACAACCCTACTTAAAAAATGTGTAGTTTGCACTTAAATTTCATTTTGACAGGATGGAGTTATGAGCATCATGTTAAAGGGTAACCTTTCAATTTTATAACAATAACAGTGCCATTTGTGTATGTCTACCTGTTGCCAAGTTATGGCTGGTTGATTTGACACACCTGAAGAATTCAAGTTTTGAGACAGACAACATCAAAGTTAGGATGCTCCTAGGTATGTTTTAAGTACAGAATCAACAGTGCCCCTAGTTGAGGGAAATGTCCCAATAATAATGTCCCAAGTGGGGCATTCGACTATGAATATACCAAACATGTTTCTCACCTTAAGTAGAAATGGCTGCATGGCCTGAAGTGCCATCGCATAATACTCTTCGGGATCAATGACATCCAGGAACACGTGACCCTAACAACAGGTCAAAAGGTCGACATCACATTTTAATAATGCAAGCTGCAAAACTGTAACAACATTATTATTATTATTATAAAGCATTTATAGAACGCTGTGTGCCAGGATGACAAATCTGCTCAAAGGTGCTGACAATCGTAGAGTATAAATAAAATACATTAAATGACCTAAAACATATTAAATAGAAATATTAAATAGAAAGGTAAACGAATATGATTAAAAAGTAGCATAAAAAATTACATAAAATGTCAGTTAGATAAATCTGAATAAAAATAAATATTATACATCAATTAAATGAATTAGCCATTTAAATACCTAAAATAAATAATGTGCTTAAATAAAATAAAATAAATACATATAATATGCTAATAAAAAAAAAAAATAATACATAAATAAATAACTGCAACCTAAGTACATAACCGAATGTCAACATTGCACAAATGTCACTGATGCGGACTGCAAAGTTCTTTGAAGGCTTGTCGAAATAAGTGTGTCTTTAAGAGTGATTTGAAAGTGGCAACGCAGTTTGCATGCCTGACTGCATGAGGCAGGGCATTCCACAGGATCGGGCCAGCCACCGAGAAGGAACGACGGCCATAATGTCCAAGGTGATATCTCGGAACAGTCAGCAGACCTTATTTGGCCGATCTAACATCAGATTAAATCACAAAGTTCAAAACAAGTTATTCGTTTAGCATATTGGTTCAATTACCCCCCCCCCCCACCATTACGTGGTGTGGGACTTGCCATTTTTATCATCCAAAATTGCTATTAATGCCATACTGCACGAACGAATTTCACTTGCTAGATGGCGCTAATGTAACAATTTATTGTACCCACAATGCATGGCAACAACCAATCCACCACCCTTACACAATGCATAATGTATTTTTTGAATTTATGCCCCTAACCACCTGATTACTTCTGTTAACTCAGCCATATAATTAAAAACATTTACATACATTGGTGAAATAATATGAACAAATAGTCTTCAAGCACTGATCGCAGCATGGCAACATTTAATTGATGTTTGAATTAACACATCTGTGAAGCGCAAAGCACTTTGAGAAGTGCAGTTAAGGACTGGATAATGCACTAATTAATGCACTACATAAGAAACAACTTTACCTTTTATCTGACTCAAATTCGACATGTCTTTCTTACTGCACTGATTAAACGAAATAATTCTAATTATATGTCAATGTTTCTCATGGTCCCTGATTTCTTGTATGTAAACCAAAAGTATAAGAGAGATTTGGAGGGAGCGAGAGACGAGTGGAGAATGAGAGAGAAAGATAAAGGGACAGGAGGTGGTTGATGGAGACAGCAGTGCAAGATCAAAGGGGAAGAAAAAAGAAAACATAAGTCGAGGATCAGTATCAAGGCCAGTCTCACCCCTGACAGGCAGGGAAACTACATGTAATATGTTAAACGATGATGATGTCAACTGCATTACTACGGAAATCACTGTATTTTAAAGCATGTTTAATTGCCATTTTAATATGCGAAAATAAAGATTTTATTTATTCAGAGAACAACAAGAAACCAAACAACTGCGGCCGGTCTGTCCAACTAACCTTTCTGTTGACATGAGTGAGGTAGTCATCGTAGAGTTGTTGTTGTCGTCGCTCCAGGGCCGGTAGGTGGCGACTGTGCATCTGTTTGTCGATCTCTCGGCGGATCGGCTCCGCGACTTGCTCTGCCCACTTCTTGTGAAGGTTCTCTTTCTTCCGCAGCCTCGTCATGTCATGGTACTCCAAGAAGGGTTCAAGGTCATCCTGGGTGAAAGACAAATTTCACTAGAATTAATTCATCCAGTTAAAAAAAAATAATTGACTGTGACCCGTCTGTTGTTATGAACGATATATAAATATTAAACTTCTGCTTTCTCCTTTTCCAGATCAATAACTGTGAATTAACAAAAATCATGTACTTATTATATTGTTATTGTGGCTATAAAATCTATTGAATATATATCTTTGCTTATGATGTCTAAACTGAGGAACAATCTCATTGTTTTCATTTCAGATAGATGAGCCTGTTAAATTTAGGCAGTGTCTGCAGAACAGGAATACAAAAAAATGAAATCATCAGTAGAATTCTACTCAAATAATTCTTTGCAAAATTTCTGCAAAGCTAATAATTATGATGGATGATAGTAATAATATACGTTGTTCCTGCAAGGCAAACAATGAATGATATCATTAATGAGCAACGCAGTCTGATTCGAGTTAGTGATTCTGTCACTAGGTGGTAGCACTTAATGGTTAAGCACAGCAGACATATATTAGAACAAAGGTTAATGGTAAAGGTTTTTTATGTTTACAAGAGTATACCTAGCGTAGGATACTCCACACCATGACAAACTTTCTGGAGAAATGTTACATGGCTCTTGGTTATGTGATTATCGCAATAACAAAGAGCCATAAAATAAATACATCTAATCAGGAAAAGTACACCTTTTATGACATACACCAATCACATTAAGGCCAATGTTGGGAACGTGGGAGGTACTGGTAATAACAAATTGATGATAGTATAGCTATAACTATTCACATGATCTCAGAATGGTGTTGTGTTTTATTGTAAAGTGATGCGTTCATGATGATGAACAAACATTTGGGACAACACTGTCACCTTGACATAAGCTTGTTCCCTCTTCAGTAACGACTCGTAAGCCTCCTTCATTTTCACAGCGCTCGGGTCTTCTCGTTCCTGCAAGTCATGTGGCACATCTTAGACGAGGACAATATCGAGACTGGTATTAACTTTAAGTACACCCAACATACAACTAGGCTTCAATGCCTGTAGTTGAAATGTAACTAGATTTGAGCTAGTGTGTATGTGAGCATGCGTGCAAACATTATCCTGTCAATGATTTTTAGACAAAATGGATAGGTTCAATAAGCACATCCTTCACGTTTTTCAAAAGAACAGTAGAAATTCTGTCCATACCATAGCTCAGTTTAGCATGAAGATGATCAATTGCATTTGCAATGCCTACTTGGTTGATGACGTGAAATGTGAACTCTAAGCCATTATTTGTAGGTAAGAAGTCTCTGAAAGATTTTTTGCCAGAGGTTTTGATTTGATTGGCAAGCTTAAGACCAATATGGTCAAGGATTCATTAAATTGATTTAATTTTTAATGAATATGCTCCAAAAGAAAATAAGGTGTTTAGAAAAGATCTACACATGGTGTTTGTGGACCTAGCTGGAGAAGGCATATGACAGAGTTCCTAGCCTCCGAAAGAAGAGCATCATGACAAATGCTGGAAAGACAGAGGAAATCAAGATTGAAGATGGTCTACACCAGGGGTCGGCCCTTTACTTTTTATCATTACCCTGGGCTATGTTGTTCGCAGATGACCTGGTGTCGTGTGATTCAGATGGAGATAGAATAGAAGAGAGATTGGACAAATGGAGAGAAAGAATGGAGAGATGTGGGCTAAAGACCAGCAGAACGAAGACGGAACACCTTCCGCCAATTGGACACACGGACAGAGCCAGAGAAGATGAAAAAGTATAGGTCTCAGGAAAAGGTAAACCTCCCAACTGTACAGACTTTTAATTACCTTGGCTCTGTCATAGACAAGGAGGGAGGTGTCAGTAAGGAAAAAAGTGAAAAAATAAGCCCATTTCTGTTCAGAAAAGTAATATTTTATTTCAAAGTTAACTTAAGTTAAAATAATACATTCTGTCAAATATTTAAAGAATAACATCTCTGCATCTAAATAATACTGTTTACTGTGTGGTTAACTTTTCTAATAACAGGTTGAATAACCACATCATTTGTGAATGAAATCAAAGTGGCAATACTATATGTCATTTAGAATTAAACACGGAGAAAATGTAAAGATTCTAGTTCTATTTACTATCTAGTTATTATACCTGAAACTTTGCCAAAATTATGTTTTTCACATAGTAAGTTACATGCAAAAACAGGCAGACATAATGTTATAATAGCAACTTTGTCTCAGAAACCATTGGGAGTAGGAAGCTAACATTTGAGATTTGCTTGAGTATTTGTGGGAATTCTCTAATAAAAATACTGAATAAAGAAATAGCCGAATACAAGAAACTAAGTTAATGTTTAATGATGTTAAAAATATAACATAAAGATGGTATTCCTTAGTCAACCATAAACAGCTTTCAACAGCAAAGTCAAAATTGTGTGCAATAAATAGTAAGTTTAACTAGTACAGATCCGCAGTACTGCAAAGTTTCAACTCTGGTGTCTGATTTCCACAGAGATAATATATCAACAGTGCACTCCCAAGATAGCAGGATCAGGCTGATCATGACTGCCTGGAAGGCATTCAACCAAGACACCTACTTAGATTAGACACCCATCAAATGTAACACCTACCCATAACTGCTCTGCAATAGCTGCTGGATTCGTTGTGCGGGACAATCTTGATATCGGGGTTTTTCGTGAAAAAGTTTCCCCTGCCTGATTGCTAGACACAGCCATTGTAGGACAGGTGAAACTACCATGCAAACAGAGCTCTGTATCACTGTGTGGCTAGAGCATTGTTTACATGTTGCCATTGGTAACCAGGCAGCCATGTAAATAGATCAATGACCTTGTGTAAGAGACCATTCAATACTGGTAAGCACCTGTCTGACTGGGAATTTTGTTAAATGCACTTGAGTAATTACCCAAGGAGTTCACTCCAAGTATTATAATTTGTAACTATGCAGTATCCTGCATTTCAAAAGAGCAACTGACAATATTTCTAAAATTAAAAGCCATCATAAAAAAGTCTAAATTTTTTTAATGTATTTGTGAAACTGAAATGACATTTTGTGATGATTTTTTATGTGGAATAAAATGCTTTATCACAACTATCTATGTTTTAGATGATTTTTTTATTAAAATAAATTTACATTTGCAAAAAAATTTAATATTATATTAAGATCTCAAGATTCTTCACTGGAAGCATAACATTAAAATGTCCTCTTCTCTCTGCTCTGCAATATAATTTTTAAAGGTCTTCTGTCAGCAATATTTGCTTACAAATGTATATTTATTTATGCCAAGACTGCACATAAAGTATCTGACTTTTGGTAAACACCTATCTCATCATAGTACAGTAATTACATAGAAGATGATTATTGAACGGAACACTGTTTCTAGTGAGTCATTCTGTGAAAGCCACCAGTACAGTTTCAACATTTAAAAACAGAAGTCCCTGACAAATATAACATTATATAATGTTCCTCCCTTGTTGTTCTCATTATGTTATTGTATATTACTTGTCTTAATTTGACTTGTATTGTAATGCATTCAATACATTTTTGAGTATATTTTTGAATACTTTTTTGAATATCTAACAAAGGTAATTTTGCATAGGCACAGTGTGGAATCACTGATGCAATGTAGCTTCTTTTAAGGTATACTATTACCTAGCTATTAATTTTCATACTTTCAAGCATGCCAATCTTACATGATTACCTTGGTAGATTCTGGTGATGATACTGCTGTCACTTACCTCAGGTTGGCCATAGATTAATCGATAATTTTTGTTGCCACATATCTTTCTAAATGAGTGTGCTATTACAGCTTCCACGTCGATGTGTGACGGCAACTTGAGAGACTCGGAGTTGGTGGCAGCTGGCGCTGAATGCAGACGTTTCCTTGCTTTCTTCCTCAGCGCTTGCTGCAATAAATAAGCCCAAGAGTTGGCACACCGTTTTATCATGGGCAATTTGCACTTACCATACAACATAATAAGTACCATCTAACATGCATGTAATTATTTTAAAATGTAATTTAGTATAAAATAAGTGTTTTCAACTCGGTTGTTTTGTACAACATAATCCTTTGGTTGGTCTGTAATACTAATAGCCTAATGGGGACATGTACACAATTATTTAATGATGTATTTTTATAACTACTCAAAATTTAGCAAACCTATAGGGCTAGGCCTAGGGAGGGCTTTTGCAATGGAAGTTTTAAATATGCAAAATATGTGACAAAAAGGGTTGATAATTATATTATATATATATATATAAATAATATAAATATATATAACTTACTTGGCTTAAGCCTTAACTTAAGTTTACTTTTATAAACTAAAGTATATATATGCAAGCCTCACCTGGTCAAGTTTCCAATATTTACATTCCTTGCATATATCTTGCACAAAGTATGTGAAAGGGGGGGTTTCTTTTTCATTGCTAGACCGAGTCCGTGATAACTTGCTAAAGCAGAGTGCGGCTTCATGGTTCAAGGCAGAGCAACCGTAGGTCGAACCCCGCCGATATATCGTCACGGTTCCATGCAGGTTTTCGCGTCGCACAACGACGACGTCTGAACCGAGCGCGTCCCGTGAATTAAGATTACGCATATTCCTCACTTGTTGTGTCAGAAGTATCGTATTAGCGATAACTTAGTTGTTTTAGAGCTATAGACCGCAATCAATCTCATATCGGACGGCCATATTTTTTTAAATTAAATAGTTTATTGGACAGTCAGGTGTCACAATTTTAGTGTTTGATAACATGCAAATCGAAAGACGCCAACATCAACAGACCTACGAAAACATAGAATATACTGGAAATATGTAAATTACATACATTATAATTGCGTTTCTCCTAAAATATTAACACGGTGGCGTTGCGGTCGAATTTTATCGCCATGGTAACGAATGCTTCCGGTCGATCCGGCAGCGTAGACATTCTAATTTTTTGATACAGGAGAAATATAGGTTTTTTGTAACAACATGAACATCATAAATACGCATCGTTGAACAAACGACACTCAGTGGTATTTGTACAGTGTAAGTATCCGATTTAGCTTACTAATTTATACTTCACTCGCGAAGAGAAAGGGAAGATGTAAGATGTAAATTCTCGCCAGAATTGAGGCAGTTAGTAACGCGTCACATCTGCATGACATCATTCTATTTTTAGCACGCGCGCCGCAACGCCGCAACGTCGAAAGCACAGGCAAACAAATGCTTCGTACAACAGTAAAAATGGTGGGATCGCGCCTGTAAAAAAATAAGTTACACCTGTATTAGAAAATGACATCCATGTGGCGAAACTGTATCCTGCAAAATGTACTAGAAAGATATTCGAATACATAATAGTTAACTTAATATACACGTCATAAATACATAATACAGATATTACAGTGGCTGCAATATCGCGGCCTTCCTTCGACTTCGAAGTTCGAGCGAAGTTTGTTTGAAACTGGCAGAAAAGTGGTCGTCTAGTACTAGTAGACTAGTTTCCAATAACTAGTGTTGTCAACAGTGACAAGCGTAATAGTATTAATTCGATAGCAACACATACCATACTAAATTACTTGTATTCTTCTTTCCCCAGTAGTAGTACCATTCGACTTTGGAATTCCCTCCCTCAATATATTGTTAATTAGAACAGCCTGGATGCGTTTAAAAGCAACATCCAGACTTTATACTACCCCATATTTTAGACGTTAACTAGTTCTTCTGCACGTAATTCTGTTTATTTACACGATAATTGTGTTTTTACATATTGCATTATAAAAAAAACCACTTTTCCGGTTCGCCTGCCATGCCACGTACCACCTGTATCCTCAGCATGTTGAGCTAGGCGTGTATCGGAAGAAGAAGAAATAAAAACGAAATAGGCCATTACATCAATACAATACATCATAGATGTAGTTTAACGAATTAGCTCATTAATAATAATAGAGTAGGCCACGCTGTGGTAAGGCCATCAAGAAATAGAACATTTTGGGAATATACATATTTATTTGCAACTTTTAATATAAACACCTATTGACGCAGCAGCCTCATTGGTCTTGGGTGATTTTATTTGTGTGCTATCGTTTCGATGCGAAATTCCGTTGCAATGCTGTATTGTAATTTTTCTCAAACCTAAAACTTACACTGAATGATGGCACCAACCAGGTTTATTAAGACTGTAGCTTCCAGTTTAACACAAATTTAGGACGTGCAACTATAAAACACTATGGATATAGTATTACAGTCTCAAATTTCCATCGACATCCCTAGCTGCAGTAAGGTTTAAATTGTCCCTCGGCTTCAGGAGCATGACATTGGTTGTAAGTTGGTGAAGCCTTCCCTCGGATCAACTGCAATTAAAAAGGTACAAGTTGTGTCGTGTCGTGAGGTGTGCATACTTAACTTGAGCTAAGTTTAGGGAAATGAGAGAAATAAGCACCCTGCGGGTGCTGTCAGTGAACGTATCTTGAATCATTGTTGCTAGTCCCATAACTGCAATGCTTGTTAACCATGCTGGACAATCAGTGTTATACTTGGGACCTAGAATACATGAATACAGTAGCGTTTATCGCCAATGATCCAACATGTAAACAATGCCGAAACGTCAATGTTTGCCCGTCTTTTCCGGTTTTTGTTCGCGTACATACAAAAGCACCACACGTCATGTACTACCGGGTATATGCTATGCCTCAATGCTGGCGAGTGCTATTATCATCAAATTATGTTGTACCTAAAAGCAGCGAAGAAATAGTACAAACAGAAACCTGGTGTTGCTTGAACACTGTTTCAGGAAGAAGAACTGTAGAAAACAACGTGAACACCAACAGTGTCAGTGGCATCTTTGTGGATGATTTCAACTCTTTCTATTGCCGTTTTGACGTGGAAGATACTACTCTATCAGACCAAGTGTCCGAAGGCGACATCAAAAAGAAAATGCGGCAGATTAAAGTGAGCAAAGCCAGTGGTCCAGATGAATTATCTCCCAGAGTACTGAGAACATGTGCAGACGAACCCACACAGGTTTTCTGCAGTATCTTCAACCTATCCCTTCGAGATTGCTGCATTCCAGCATTATGGAAAACAGAAAAGATCGTGCCAGTACCAAAAAAGAAACACCTGTCAGAACTGAATGACTATCGACCTGTGGCACTGACACCAGTTATAATGAAAACTTTCGAAAGACTCGTTCTTGACCACCTCAGTCGTGAACTCTCTGGCGTCTCCACCCAATGCAATTTGCGTACCAAAGTGTAAAGAATGTACTTCTCACCGTGCACCACTTGGTTCTGGAACACCTGGAGACTCCTGGGATGTATGCAAGAATCCTGTTTCTGGACTTCAGTTCGGTGTTCAACACCATACGCCCATCATGCAGTGCTACATGACATACTTAGCAACCCACCACTGAATGCCCCGACAGTAGATCCATTACTTTTTTGTGGGTCGTCAGCAGTACATTGCCATTGGAATCACCTATCCAGCATGCTGCCCCTGAACACTGGTGTGCTTCAAGGAGTGGTTCTTTCGCCAACACTCTTCTCCATCTATACGATCGATTATACTGCAATATTTTAAACATGCCTCCTCCTCAAATACGCAGTTGATAATGCCTGCGTAGGCTTGATCTCCAGTGAAGATGAAGCCACCTACAGAAATGAAATCCAACAGCTTACGACTCTGTGCAACGACAACCATTTGATACTGAACACCAAGAAACCAAAGAGATGGTGATTAATTTAAGAAGAAATGCTGCATCCCTACAACAGTGAAGATCAATGAGGAAGAAGTTGAAATTGTTCGGTCATTCCGATACTTGGGTGTGACCATGCATGATGATCTCACTTGGTCGATCTCACTTGGTCCGAACACGTGAACAGCTGTGCAAAGCGATGCAACCAGAGACTGTACCAACTTAGGATATTCTGCAAAGTTTCCAGATCGACAGAACTATACTGGAAATCTTCTACAGGTTAACAGTAGAAAGCATCCTGAAATTCTGCGCCGCGATGTGATGCCTATGCACGAAAGCCGGTGACAGAAAGATCCTTGGAAGAATTGTGAAAAGAGCCCAGAGAATCGTAGGCAACAGTCTAACATCAGTGGACGATATCTGCTCTGGAATTGTCCTGGCTAAAGCAAAATCAGTTATGAAAGCAAAGATCACCCATTGTCCAAGTGTTTCAAGTTCCTGCCATCGGGAAGGCGACTGCGTGCTTACAAGGCAAGGACAAGCCGAATGAGGTGTTCCTTTGTGCCAACGGCCATTAACTCTTGAGATAATCTGACAATAGTAAATAAATTATGATTTGTGTATGTGATGTTTTGTATTGAACTGCCCATGAAGTGTACACCAAATTCCTTGTAAAGGCATAATAATCTATCTTATCTTAATTTAATAACATTGTTTAAAAATTAAAATGTAGAAAAGGCCGAACGTACACTTGCAGAAGATGCAGCTCGAGTCAAGTCAAACCTTGAATCTGACTTCTTCAAGTTCAAGTTCTAATCAAGTCTACTCACGACCGGAAAATTTGTGCCATTTTAACAAAAACCTAATCAAATTCTTCCGTAATATGTCTATATGCAAAATACCAATCTCGTCAAAGACGCCTGTGTCAAAAACCGTGCGTCCTATCTGCACTGTGTATATCGTTTGCATATCACATGAATCACTGCGAGATCGGGCAGCATTAAAATAGGCCTTAGAACAGGAGATTTCAGTGACCCAAACTTTAGCCTGGCATTAATATTAAGGTCTTGAGTATATTGTAAGAAGTATTATATAGGCTGTTGATTATTTAGATGGGATATGTTAAAGTTCTGATGGCTGAACAAATAATTAGGAAAATTTTTATAATTTTTTGCAAGTTTAATTATTTATATTTTATTTAAAGAAAAAGAAGCGCCTCCTTGACATTTAAAAAATAATTTGTTAGCACATGTACTGGATATTATCAACCTCACGCACGATTGCCTGCAAAAGCATAATAATCATTGATTTATTTGCTGCCTTCTAGATGATACCAGTAGTCAATAATACCTTTTGAATTGTGCATTTCTATTCAAGCCATGGTCATGAGTATCAATTATCGAATTACTATATTTTGAGGCGGTCCCTATTGAATACACAGGCCTATTACTGAATGCTCGACAGTGAATAGAGACTATAGGTGTGTTGTGACTGTGTGAATGCAATGTCTACTGCACTAGTTGAGACTTGTCCCTCTCTATGGTGTCACCCACACCAACAAGCAAAATGGCTGACCTACACATGGAGAAAGATGAACGTCTGCAAGTGCGAGGGGTTCCTGTAGGTATTGTTCTGATCCCTGATTACGTAACAGGGTCAGCTATAAGCAGGCTCAATGAGCTGGACTGGTCAGTCATGATTGGTTGGCTGGACACATGTCCAAGCTTGCTGCAGACCTGAAGTGGGTTCTCACACCAGGCTCCTAGTCAGTTGTGTGTTTTTGTTTGTTGATTTGGTTATTTCCTTGCAGGAGGTCAACAATCTTCAAGATGCCACATGAGGTGGGATTTTAATTTTTATCCCGGTATTTAAATTCCCAATAATTTTACATGTCACCGGCATCCTCGCAAGCGAAGGGACCTAGTTGACTATCTACCCCCCCCCCCCGGCAGATATCCTACGCAACTTATGGCAGTTCACTGAAGCTGAATTGTCCTGGTTTATGTGTTCGCTGGACATGATTACTGTGAACCATGCCGATGTCTGTGGTTCATATCAAAAAGCATTACCAGAACATCCCAATTACTACCAGTCCAGCCATTCCCATGAGCCAGTGCATTTTCTAGTAATTCTGCTTACCAGACATAATATGTTCTAACAGCCAAGATCAGCCAAAATCCAAACTGGCCAAAGTTAAAAGACAATTAGATTATTGGATAACGGGCTCGGCCTTAAACTTCCATGTTTTGATGAGACACGCCAGAGGGTATTGAGCAGCGCCCAAGACTTGCGAGGATGGCCAAAGGCAGTACAGGACAATTGTTTTTTTTTATGAAACTTAATGAACTGTTACCTGTGTTTATTATATAATTGAAAGAAGTATAATCATTTTTATGACGTAATAATAACAGTTACTGGCTTACATCTGGATTCTGATAATGGAACAACAAAGCAATTAAAGGTAGCAGTTATCACCTTTAAATAATTTTTTCACATGCCAATATTTCCTGGTGTTTGAAAATTGACTTCATATTCATTAGAAGCCTAACCATAAATAATTCTAACCCTAACAGTACTAACTAACCCTAACTGACTATAGTATAATCATAACTAATTATAAACGTTATCTTGTAGTTAATAATTACTGTAATCCCTAAGTAAGCACTTTGTGGACTGTCACTCACAAGTCACTGCTCAATTTTGTTCCTCTGTTTGCAACTTTCTCCGAAATGTAGAAAAGCATATCGGGTGCATGTAAGTAAATAAGTCTGACTCTCCTAGTGTTTTCTAATACATCGAGCCATTAGCCAGTTGGTACACCATAGGCCAATGGTCCACGGAAGCAAATGGACATAAAGGTGAGTGGACCGCTGCATCTGGGAGGAGATACTGTCACGCTGCCCCCAAAGGTAGCATATTAATATAATATAAATATATAATACAAGTAATACTCAATTGATATTCTTGTTTTCGGTCTGTACACTTATGATGTTTTTGATAACTTTTGACTGGTATTTTCACCGGATTTGTTATAACTAGAGTTGGGTTTTTGACTGAATGGTGAGACTTTTTATAAATGTTTGTCTTGATTGTGTTTTTTACCCAAATGGAGTTACAGACGAAGACAATGACAAGTTTTCCTCACTAGAGTGACCAGGGTTTTCTTTAATCCCCCACAGAATGACCCCATGACATCTAGCCAATTAGCTGTTTGCAGTCTTGCTGTACAGCCAGGGTCCTTTGCTTCAGGACATTGTCAAGATGAACCAGCTGCAGAATCTACTGCATGATGCACTCATTGCTACAAACCATGTACAGAGCTGTGCCATCCTCAAACGCAAAGACGCAGTACTCCGAGCTAGTTCTGTAGGCTTCACTGTAAGTACATCGTCATCATCGTTATTATCATCAATTGCCATGTCTATTTCCTGCGATCCTAGGCATCTAGTAACAGTTTTGTTGTGCTTCTTCCTTGCCAGGCTGATAGACTTTTTAAGGATTTTAATTATCTGCTGACTCGGGCGTCTTTTCCCCTCAAACTTTCTCGTTGTCTCAAGAAGCTCTTACATTCTCTCACTCATCACATGGCCTGTAAATCCTGCTATGGTAAGCAGTCTACACTAAACTGAACATTTACAGGAACCAGTTCTCTTAGAGTTTCTTCTGATCAGCATGTTTTAAGTTTGTTTCAGGATGCTATAAATACTGTTGATTTGAAATAATTAGTGTTGCTTCATTTCATAGTATTTTCAGTTTTTAATTAGCATAATACATAATTAGCTTTAGTTCATTATGCCAATTTGTTGCTCTAGATATTTGTTGTTGTTTACAGTTTAAATGTCCTTTGGGTGAATGTACTATTTAAATCAATCTTTATGACCAGCCTTTTATTTTATTGTGTGTTATTACATAATAAATAATAATTCATTATTATACATTATCTCTCATGATATGTAAATTTTTGTCACTGAAGAAGATTGAAAATCTACAGAATACAAGTCTGCCAGGGGATAAAGTATAAAGAAGTTTGAGCAGTCCAAAGGACTGTATGCTGTGCTATATAAGAACTTGCCTTTATTTTTCTTCTACTCCCTTATTGCAGATAGCCACGGAGCAGATCCACCAACTGTTGGATGCCTTCCGGAGTCCTCCCCAGACCAGAGAAGACGGGCTCTACTTTGACGGGAAGCACTATCGCTGTGTGAGAGCTGACAACAGCTCCATCTACGGCAAACATGCAAGTACAGGGTGGGGGGTGGCATACAATTGGGGGCATGGTTTGTCAGTCTACTCTTTGTTGTTTAATAACAGGTATGAGTATTTTCTGTAATGTAATTCACATTTGTTAGTGATATTTACAGATTTAGTTAGACTAGTTAATATATATTATATATACACACACACACACCCTCTATACCGTATTATCCCCAACAGATGCAAGGGCTTGGGTGCGCATCTATTGATTTATCTTAAGAAATAAGTGGCACAAGCTGTGAGGGGTGGGCGGACACACTAATTGCACACACGTCACACACATGCAACTCCTAGGTAGACAACACGTAGCAAAGACAGATTCAGCAAATCCACCAATATTTCCATCGCTCGATCGACAGAACACGGTATACAACAGGAAGGGCGAGTAGAGACCGACTGCGTCGATTATGCGAGCGATGCTAAACAGACGATCATTGCGCTAGCCAGATGACATCGTTGAATAAATATCATTTGACAATGCAGGAAATCCTATGTGTTGAATCGGCACTCAGAATAATTCAAAACCGTGTGCTTTGCCAATGTTCGGGCAATAATACAATGGCAACACCAACCGGGCAACACCAACATACTGCAAGCTCTGCACAAAGGGAGCGATTCCTGAAGACGTTAAGTCGGACATCCAGGCGCTCTTCGTTCTTCTGATCCATCCTCACGGCTACATAGGGTTACATAGGCCGACTTTGAGAATAACGCGAAACTGACAGAAACGTAATGTCATCTTACAGCTAATGTAGTAATTTAGAAAGTATCTGTAAGGTGGCGCCAGCGATGTATACAAAATTTGGTATTATTAAAGCGCAAACTCACACTTGAAAATATGTTTTCGTGCACGGTTTTACTTCTGTAAAAATGGGGTGCACATCTTTTAGACAGTGCTTGTCTATAGGGAACAATACGGTATTTATTTTAAATATTACTTTATTAATAATTTTTATTATCATAATTGTTGTGTGGTGCTATGTTTGTTTTTAAATAATAATAATAAGTAGCAGTATTTAAGCTATTTGTTTGCTTATTTAGCAATTCTAGATAATTGTTGCTGTGAACGATATGGAGTCTGGCACAATTTATCGAACTAAATGTATTATTAGTTATTATCACTTGTCACTCAGTGGGTAGGAGATATGTCTGGAGTCATTTCACTGAGAGCATTGACTGGTCATTGGCTCCCTCTGACAGAGAGTAGGAGTTGCAGACCGAAGTCATTTCACTGAAAGCATTGTGACTGGTCATTGGCTCCCTCTGACAGAGAGTAGCAGTTGCAGACCGAAGTCATTTCACTGGCAGCATTGTGACTGGTCACTGGCTCCCTCTGACAGGGAGTAGGAGTTGCAGACCGAAGTCATTTCACTGAGAGCATTGTGACTGGTCACTGGCTCCCTCTGACAGAGAGTAGGAGTTGCAGACCGAAGTCATTTCACTGAGAGCATTGTGACTGGTCACTGGCTCCCTCTGACAGAGAGTAGGAGTTGCAGACCGAAGTCATTTCACTGACAGCATTGTGACTGGTCACTGGCTCCCTCTGACAGAGAGTAGGAGTTGCAGACCGAAGTCATTTCACTGAGAGCATTGTGACTGGTCACTGGCTCCCTCTGACAGGGAGTAGGAGTTGCAGACTGAAGTCATTTCACTGACAGCATTGTGACTGGTCATTGGCTCCCTCTGACAGAGAGTAGGAGTTGCAGACCGAAGTCATTTCACTGAGAGCATTGTGACTGGTCACTGGCTCCCTCTGACAGAGAGTAGGAGTTGCAGACCGAAGTCATTTCACTGAGAGCATTGTGACTGGTCACTGGCTCCCTCTGACAGGGAGTAGGAGTTGCAGACTGAAGTCATTTCACTGACAGCATTGTGACTGGTCATTGGCTCCCTCTGACAGAGAGTAGGAGTTGCAGACCGAAGTCATTTCACTGACAGCATTGTGACTGGTCACTGGCTCCCTCTGACAGAGAGTAGGAGTTGCAGACCGAAGTCATTTCACTGAGAGCATTGTGACTGGTCACTGGCTCCCTCTGACAGAGAGTAGGAGTTGCAGACCGAAGTCATTTCACTGAGAGCATTGTGACTGGTCACTGGCTCCCTCTGACAGGGAGTAGGAGTTGCAGACTGAAGTCATTTCACTGACAGCATTGTGACTGGTCATTGGCTCCCTCTGACAGAGAGTAGGAGTTGCAGACTGAAGTCATTTCACTGACAGCATTGTGACTGGTCATTGGCTCCCTCTGACGGAGAGTAGGAGTTGCAGACCGAAGTCATTTCACTGACAGCATTGTGACTGGTCATTGGCTCCCTCTGACAGAGAGTAGGAGTTACAGACCGAAGTTATTTCACTGAGAACATTGTGACTGGTCATTGGCTCACTCTGACAGACAGTAGGAGTTACAGACCGAAGACATTTCACTGAGAGCATTGTGACTGGTCATTGGCTCCCTCTGACAGAGAGTAGGAGTTACAGACCGAAGACATTTCACTGAGAGCATTGTGACTGGTCATTGGCTCCCTCTGACAGACAATAGGAGTTACAGACCGAAGACATTTCACTGAGAGCATTGTGACTGGTCATTGGCTCCCTCTGACAGGGAGTAGGAGTTGCAGACTGAAGTCATTTCACTGAGCGCATTGTGACTGGTCATTGGCTCCCTCTGACAGAGAGTAGGAGTTGCAGACCGAAGTCATTTCACTGACAGCATTGTGACTGGTCATTGGCTCCCTCTGACAGAGAGTAGGAGTTGCAGACCGAAGTCATTTCACTGACAGCATTGTGACTGGTCATTGGCTCCCTCTGACAGAGAGTAGGAGTTACAGACCGAAGTTATTTCACTGAGAGCATTGTGACTGGTCATTGGCTCACTCTGACAGACAGTAGGAGTTACAGACCGAAGACATTTCACTGAGAGCATTGTGACTGGTCATTGGCTCCCTCTGACAGACAGTAGGAGTTACAGACCGAAGACATTTCACTGAGAGCATTGTGACTAGTCATTGGCTCCCTCTGACAGACAGTAGGAGTTACAGACCGAAGTCATTTCACTGACAGCATTGTGACTGGTCACTGGCTCCCTCTGACAGAGAGTAGGAGTTGCAGACCGAAGTCATTTCACTGAGAGCATTGTGACTGGTCACTGGCTCCCTCTGACAGGGAGTAGGAGTTGCAGACTGAAGTCATTTCACTGACAGCATTGTGACTGGTCATTGGCTCCCTCTGACAGAGAGTAGGAGTTGCAGACCGAAGTCATTTCACTGAGAGCATTGTGACTGGTCACTGGCTCCCTCTGACAGAGAGTAGGAGTTGCAGACCGAAGTCATTTCACTGAGAGCATTGTGACTGGTCACTGGCTCCCTCTGACAGGGAGTAGGAGTTGCAGACTGAAGTCATTTCACTGACAGCATTGTGACTGGTCATTGGCTCCCTCTGACAGAGAGTAGGAGTTGCAGACCGAAGTCATTTCACTGACAGCATTGTGACTGGTCACTGGCTCCCTCTGACAGAGAGTAGGAGTTGCAGACCGAAGTCATTTCACTGAGAGCATTGTGACTGGTCACTGGCTCCCTCTGACAGAGAGTAGGAGTTGCAGACCGAAGTCATTTCACTGAGAGCATTGTGACTGGTCACTGGCTCCCTCTGACAGGGAGTAGGAGTTGCAGACTGAAGTCATTTCACTGACAGCATTGTGACTGGTCATTGGCTCCCTCTGACAGAGAGTAGGAGTTGCAGACTGAAGTCATTTCACTGACAGCATTGTGACTGGTCATTGGCTCCCTCTGACGGAGAGTAGGAGTTGCAGACCGAAGTCATTTCACTGACAGCATTGTGACTGGTCATTGGCTCCCTCTGACAGAGAGTAGGAGTTACAGACCGAAGTTATTTCACTGAGAACATTGTGACTGGTCATTGGCTCACTCTGACAGACAGTAGGAGTTACAGACCGAAGACATTTCACTGAGAGCATTGTGACTGGTCATTGGCTCCCTCTGACAGACAGTAGGAGTTACAGACCGAAGACATTTCACTGAGAGCATTGTGACTGGTCATTGGCTCCCTCTGACAGACAATAGGAGTTACAGACCGAAGACATTTCACTGAGAGCATTGTGACTGGTCATTGGCTCCCTCTGACAGGGAGTAGGAGTTGCAGACTGAAGTCATTTCACTGAGCGCATTGTGACTGGTCATTGGCTCCCTCTGACGGAGAGTAGGAGTTGCAGACCGAAGTCATTTCACTGACAGCATTGTGACTGGTCATTGGCTCCCTCTGACAGAGAGTAGGAGTTGCAGACCGAAGTCATTTCACTGACAGCATTGTGACTGGTCATTGGCTCCCTCTGACAGAGAGTAGGAGTTACAGACCGAAGTTATTTCACTGAGAGCATTGTGACTGGTCATTGGCTCACTCTGACAGACAGTAGGAGTTACAGACCGAAGACATTTCACTGAGAGCATTGTGACTGGTCATTGGCTCCCTCTGACAGACAGTAGGAGTTACAGACCGAAGACATTTCACTGAGAGCATTGTGACTAGTCATTGGCTCCCTCTGACAGACAGTAGGAGTTACAGACCGAAGACATTTCACTGAGAGCATTGTGACTGGTCATTGGCTCCCTCTGACAGGGAGTAGGAGTTGCAGACTGAAGTCATTTCACTGAGCGCATTGTGACTGGTCATTGGCTCCCTCTGACAGGGAGTAGGAGTTGCAGACTGAAGTCATTTCACTGAGCGCATTGTGACTGGTCATTGGCTACCTCTGACAGGGAGTAGGAGTTACAGACCGAAGTTATTTCACTGAGAGCATTGTGACTGGTCATTGGCTCCCTCTGACAGGGAGTAGGAGTTGCAGACTGAAGTCATTTCACTGAGCGCATTGTGACTGGTCATTGGCTACCTCTGACAGGGAGTAGGAGTTGCAGACTGAAGTCATTTGACTGGCAGACAAGACAGCAGCCAAACTGTCACATTCACAGTTTCCGTCATTGCGGATTAGCTTATTGAAAACACTGTGTTCTCGTTGATGATCATAATTTTTAATGCATTTTGCTTCAAGTTACCATAATTTTGTTACTATTTTAAATTTCCATCATACCTAAAAGTACAGAGAATTCAGTCTCTTATATGGACATTATTGATATTATCTTAGCAATGTCGATAAATAGATTGACTCCATATAAAGTGATCTCATTAACACTAGTGTCTTGTTGAAGGGCGTGACATGGAAGCAGCTATTATTGAATGCCACATCATTTCGGGGTGTGACTTGAATGGATGATCCTTACATTAACCCTTTCCTTTGCAGGGGAAGCGAGGGGTGATTCTAGTACGTACAGCTACACTCATTTTATTGGCAACATACTCAGACCAGATGTGTCCTAGCGTGTGTGTGGAGGCAGTCGAAAAACTTGGTGAGTGACTACTTAATATGTCATTGTAACCATTCTTGGTGATATTCTCAAAGATGACAGAAAAGTGACAATTATCAAAATTATGATTATCTTGAAACTTATATTTATTTACATATTAAATTTACAGTGTGAATGTGTGTGCATTTCTATTGGCTCAAGTTTAATTTTTTTTTTATGAAACTAACACCTGAGACAGGCAGAAAACGGGGACAGGCAGAAAACGGGATTTGTATAGCTGCTGTTTAAATAAAATCCACTCTACAATTAAATATTATATTTCAATTTAAACATGACAATTAAAATAATAAATAATTGTACCTTATAATTAGCTTTTTGGCCATTTTTTGGTCCACCCAATCCATAGTATCCAACGCTTTAGATACTATGGACTTTTCTCTAGATGTATATATCAACATTTTCCCTAGGTGTCGGCACTTATTACTGCACTGGTTCCCCAGGTGGAAGCACTATCTTAGCACACATTGGCAGTCCAGCCTCCTACGACACTGCATGCAATACATAAATGTGGACAACATTCTTAAAATAACAATGTAAAACAGTCGGCATGTTCTTCTCCCACTAAAATGATAGGATACTGTTTGAACAAAACAATTTGCTGTTATAGGTATGATATTATTTGTGCACTTATTTAGTTTAAAACAGTTGAAACAAATCTGCCATTTAAGTCAATTTCTAAGTTTTATATTGTTCTTATTTTCTTTAAGTGGTACCGTTTTATATATATGTATATACATATAATATATATATATATAATATGTGTATAGTTGTCACCAAAACTCACCATACTTTGTTTGATAGGCACATTAAAATGCCAATATGTATTACTCGTAGAAAGCTAGGGATTTCAGTCGGTTATTTTATCATCAAGGGTCTGCATTATCATAGCAATTACATTGGAAGTTGGATAGCCGAGTTAGTGTGCTTTAAAGCGATTCTTTGTTAGCTAGTATGCATTCGAGCTACCGGGTATACTGCATCAAAACATGATAGTTTCCCTTAAGTACTTTGCATGTTTATGTCTTGCATGTTTATGCATATTTTGGGTTTATCTGCACAAAAAGCTGATAAATAATTGTGTTTATTTTTATCATTTTGAGCTCGCTGCCAGGTGGATGATTAATTCTGCAGCCCAAATATAATTAATATTCATGCATGCGCAGTGAACCACACAGACCGTTGACGTCACACACAAAGCTAACATGTCTGATTTTGAGGTGAGTTGATTCAAGCAATGGCATTGTAAATAAGCAATTTGTAGACATATGTATATTGACAGCTATAACATTTATAAGTGTAGGAAGCGTATGCACTGTTTATTTATCCTACTTCCCAATGCTGTCAGTAACGTTTCGATTACATAGAATTATAACGTACGCCAACGCGCACGGTTGCAGTTGGTGTTAGCTGTTGCTGGGACTGTCACTGAGTCTGTCGAGCCTCTACTACAGTAACTAACCTAGCCTTAGTATTTGACATGCAGTGAACGAAAATGCACACTAAAATATCAGTATTAATATCATTCAATGTAAACGTTTTAGGTTTGTTAAAAAGTACACAATACTGTGTTGTCACGGAATTTTGCGATGCACAAATTTTTGACACCAGCAGATCTGCACTCTAATATACACTTGTACATAAGTTTTTATCCATGAATATATAAAAAAAAATCTAATAATAGATCAGATCAAGTTGCGCTGCTTCATGTGAATAGCACATTTGATAATAATAGTACTCGCTAAAAACAAATTAAACATTTATTTTTTATTTGTTACTTTACCGTTACTGTACACTTTTCACGAGAATGGCCCATATGTATAATTATATACAACATTAATTATTAGAGCAAGAATAAAGGAAAATATACAGTGCACTCTGGATAAGGTCGAACTTCCAGGGACCCATGACAATACCGATAAGTGGAATTTCTGATAACTAAAAAGTTATCAGAAGGTCCCCTTATTGGGACCTTTGCCCTGGACCGAGGACAAGATTGACTTAACTTAGCGAATATTCAATTATGTGAGTTCGAGTTATCTGGAGTGCACTGTATATGACCAATGCATACAGGTAATTATGTAGAAGCAAATTAAAAGTTGACCAAAGTAATGGATTGGGATTTTAGTCTGACTGAATCAGCATAACAAGGTTCTCTTGTATTTCTTTTCCATTTAGTCAGCTGTACACTTGGTGATAAGTCCCATAATCTAATATCTAAACTGAATTAATCTGCACAATGTTGAATTAGTTAACTCATATTTCGGCTCAGTTTCCTAAATTCAACAGTGTTTATTTGCAGGAACATTGGAAATAGCTGAGCTGATGGAAAGAGGAAATTGAAGAGCTCTACTTAACAATGCCATTAATTGGACAATGGGTTACCTTACATAAGATGGTGCCTGACTTTGTTCTGCCCCATTCTGTTATGTGCGACATCTACTGGGAAGTTGTACCTCACTTCAAGTTTCAAATGGATGTGTGCATCTAATAGTTTTGTGTATCAGAATGCATAGCAGTGCTATAAATAGGACAACGGTTCAATCCACGCCACGCCTTTGTGCCACTACACAATATTTTAACAAATGACCCACAAAAATTTCACGAATGCGCCCAAAGAGCACGTAAATGTGGCATCTGACGCCCACAAATTTAGTTGACGCGCCCTAAAAATAAGTCTACATTAATTGATGAAGGAACGCACGCGACCCGAACCCCCAAATATCCACAAAAACGGCTACATAGTCACCATATTCGGCATTTCGCTAAACTTCTCATGTCCACTGTAATATATGGGCCACGTTATCCAAACATGTATCATCTCCATATAACGATACAACTTTACCAATACTATTTTTGGTAGCTTCTACGCAAAGCAAAAGAATTAGCTTCACCCATGTCCGTGGGGTGTCGCTACCAAATTATAGTCAACTCAATCACCGTAGTTTAGTTGGGAAAAACAACGTGTCATGCCATGCTTAAATTACTTGAGCAATAATTTACATTTTCGCCAACATAACCGCTATTTTAATTACTTGCAATATCTTATTGCAATTTGTGGCAAATGTAACTACCCCTTCTCTGATTGACAGCTCAGTTAGTAGAGACACCTTGTGAACTTGAGTAAACTGTTGCTTGGAGCTAGTTGTGAACACCTGTAGACGGATATATGAAGAGAGTTACTAGTTACATGAAACTTGACTATTACAATTTGAATGTACACAATTAAATACACACACAAATATATTTATTAAATATGTTTTATCAGTTGCATTATTGTAGAAATATAGTACTTTTAATAAATGTTATGTTGTGCTTTTCACTGTGGATATTAAATTATTTGAATAACTTGTGTCTCATAAGGTGAAGAATCAGAGAACGAAAAAGAAGGTGACACAAGTGGGACAGTACCTAGTAAACAAGATGAAGGACAACTGGCCAAGACAGACTACAAGGATCAAGTGGCCCATACTAAGAGAGACAACAAGGATTAAATGGCCCATACTAAGAAAGATGACAAGGATCAAGTGGCCCATACTAAGAGAAACGACAAGGATCAAGTGGCCAATGTGAAGACAGACGACAAGGACCAAGTGACAAAATCGAAGACAGACGACAGGGATCAAGTGGCCAATACGAAGACAGATGATAATAATCAAGTGGCCAATGTGAAGACAGACGACAAGGACCAAGTGGCCAAACCGAAGACAGACGACAAGGATCAAGTGGCTAGTGTGAAGACAGACGACAAGGACCAAGTGGCTAGTGTGAAGACAGATGATAATAATCAAGTGGCCAAACCGAAGACAGACGACAAGGATCAAGTGGCTAGTGTGAAGACAGACGACAAGGACCAAGTGGCCAAACCGAAGACAGACGACAAGGATCAAGTGGCTAGTGTGAAGACAGACGACAAGGACCAAGTGGCCAAACCGAAGACAGACGACAAGGATCAAGTGGCTAGTGTGAAGACAGACGACAAGGACCAAGTGGCCAAACCGAAGACAGACGACAAGGATCAAGTGGCTAGTGTGAAGACAGACGACAAGGACCAAGTGGCCAAACCGAAGACAGACGACAAGGATCAAGTGGCTAGTGTGAAGACAGACGACAAGGACCAAGTGGCCAAACCGAAGACAGACGACAAGGATCAAGTGGCTAGTGTGAAGACAGACGACAAGGACCAAGTGGCCAAATCATATTGAATGTTTCTCGGCTTCAGTAAGCTTCTGTTATCTAAACGTTTCATTAAAACTTCACTTCAAAATGTATAGCCAGATGTATCTAGTGAAAAAGGAACATGATAGTACCATAGTTTTTATATTCCAACAAAAACAATGCCAATCATTTATTCAAAGTGTTTCTTCTTTTAAATCAATCCGTCTGTCATGAACTCAATGTTCAATGTTCAATCTCCGATTATTCCATATATTTTCCTTCTTTCCTTTGCTGAATTTGTAACAAACAGCAGCTGGTCCACGTTTCATTTTGATAATTTTATTGGTCATTCGCATGGCGGTGGCTAATCCAAATACACACATGTTAATGACGTATTTCTTGAATCTATTAACTCGGCGTAGCTAATCGAAGTCTGACGGACAGTCCCAAATATTCATGAGCATGCTTTATACGTGTTGTGAAGGTGGGGCCAAAGGTGGAAACTAATTTTTTCAATATATTGTCAGGGTCATTAGTGATTAATAAAACAAAATTCTAATGAAATAAAGGCATACAATTACATGAAATAATCATATTAACAGGATTGTTTAATAATTGCATACATTAGAAAGATATTAAAATTCTCAAAGAATCGCTTTAATAATGTAAATGTGTGATACATGCATCAACCAGAAAACAATAATTTTCCGTAACTCACAATTGCAGCAAATATCTTTATTGGTATCAAAACAAATCAGTAAATGTGTGTGTGTTCTGAAAGATAAGAAAACAATTAAAAAAAATTATAAAGCTTTTGCATTTTTAGATTGCTTCTATGGAGACGTTATTTGCAGTTGTTGTATAAAGTATATATAATACAGTGTATATTTAGTTTGACCTCTTCTGGAGGTCAGGGATCAAACAAAGATAAATTAAAAAAATACTCAATTTAAGTATAGGACACTTGTTCTGTCCAAGTATTATTCATAACTGATATAGTCGTCAGGACAATGTTTTCATCCATTGCTTAAAGTATCCACAGTTCTGTATAAAACGTTATGCCTGTAATAGTGATGTCACAAAATAATTTTTTGACATTTTGCCGAATAGTTTCCATAGAAATCCAGATTGTATTGAATGACCAAAAGTTGAGTTCATGAAGTATTTCTACACTGTGTGTTAGTTCATAAAGATACCTACCATCGTTTACAAAGTCCTGTGTTTTTTTCCAGTTGTTCTGCATTATGTAATCTTCACCAGACGGCTGCATAAGTTCCTTTAAAAAAAAATTTGTATATGCCAAAATGTGGGCTCTGTCAACTTGAGGTAAAGGAGACTAGTATGGGCTCAGTCACAGGCCTGGCCTTGGGATGTAGAGCCCACATTTTTCTCTTTTTAAGTTAATCTCTTTAATAAACGTCATTCATTTGGCCTTTTTTCATCACTATTCATGACGTGTGTTGGTGCTTGCATAAAAGTTCCTTCTTACACTACAGACACTTTGTGAAACTGGACCCAGATTGGTCTTGGTAAAGAGAGCAGCACCTTTTGAGCCAACCTTTATGCTGATCTATTATAAATAGACTGTGCACAGATGTAGGCTACGCTCATATGCCTTTTCTATGTCACCGGGTCAGTGATGAATGTGCTCAAAGATTGCACAATGTATGAATAAACCAGGTACAGGTTGTCATCATTGAATTAACTGACTCGTTCAATAGATTTCCAGTTTGTGCTCCGTTTTTGCAGTTAATATCAAAGCTCCAGTCCAGATGAAAATTACTGACTATTGTCAACACAACTGAACAGAGTTCTACTTTGGATTTTAGTGTCTAAATAAAGTTATTATTATTATATTTATTATTGTATTACTGACATGAAATATTACCTGCCTATGACACCCCCCTACCCTCTCTCCACTAATCCACAGGCCTTCACCACAGACCCAATCCCACCCTCACCAGGAGGCTACTGCCACACCACTAATCCAGGCATCTACACCAGTAATCCACTGCCCATATCACTAATCCACCCACCCACACCACTAATTAAATTACCCACCCACACTATTAATCAGTAATCTATGCCACTAACCCACCCACTCTCACCATGAATTGAGTGGAGTGTGGTGGGCATTGGTGGCACAGTAGATAGAGCATCGGACTCAATCAGTTTGAATCCTGTGCTGCTGTGTCAAACCTTGGCCAAGTTCACTTCATTACTCTATGTTGCTCCAGTTCACTCATGCAGCCAGTACCTCAGAGGTGTCAACTAGTACATTTTAGCCATAAGCCTTATGGATTTTTGCGAATTGTATGGGCATACGAAGCAATCCTTACGGATATTTATGTTTTGCCAAAAAAATGTAATCGTGATCTGCATGAAGCATTAAAAAATGGCACCGGTTTTTATCGAGGGCCACCTGTCTTTATTGAGCATGACTGCTGCGAGAATAACCTGAATGCATCCCAGCGTACAGAAAACGCTCTCCTGAGGACGCGAAGCACAAGATTTATCCCAGCCTGCCATTCTGAGCATGCGCAAAACAGTTTTGGTAGTTTCGGAAATCGGATTCAAACTGGAATCATACCACGCTCTACCTTCGGACGAGATGAATGTGATAGGGATAGTTGAGCCGCCTACGAGGAAGCAAAAACAGTATGCGGGCCATTACCAGGATGACTGGAAACTGATTTTTAATGGAATAATTGCACCGATTGTTTGCAGATCTTATGGATTTTTCTCATGATCTTACAGATATGAGTTGTCCCAGGTTGACACCTGTGGAGTACCTGGCTATAGACAGTGGTGGATATTTGTGTACGAATAATCTTCGCGCATTAATTGCAGCATGGCTGGATGCTTAATTCCCTGAGAAGTCGAGATATGGTGTTGATTGAACATGTCTGCCAGGGAGTAAAGTGTAAGGCACTTTGAGCAGTCCCAAGGACTAGATACTGCGCTATATAGGAACTTACCTTTAGTTTTTTATAAATCCACCCAACCTCACCACAAACCCACCTACCCATACCTCTAATCCACCCACTTTCACTATAATCCACCCACCTACACCCTAATTAATCCACCCAACTAATCCACTAACACATTAAAACTCTTAAATGTCCTAGCTGCTCCATTCATATAAGCTACCCCACTTAGCCACCACCAGTAGTTACCCCTATCCACCCAGTTCTGTACTATACCACAGGTAGTGTGAGCCGCATTGAAAGAAAGCTTCAGACATCCATTCACCCACTCTGTTCACCCGTTCCCTGGGACATTACTAACTGAGACATATATCACTCTCGTCCGCCCAACAGTTCACTTTCTGAGCATGCGGTTTATGTAACACTAGCTATGTATCGGCAACCATTGTACAGCCGGTTCACACAGGGGATTATGCTTACTTGCATGTGAGGGGGTAACTACAGTTAGTATGTACACAGGGGGCTTTGTGGTCCACTTGTGGCCTTGTTACATAGGTAGTCAGACATCAGAAGCAGCCTTGGATGTTATCTGGTTCACTTTTCGCCCGTTTCCTGTGATCAGCTGACACCAGACACAATTTAACAGTGACCATTTATGTTTTAAAATGTGTGTTATAAATATGTCCGTTTGTTAATATATAAAATATGAATTTAGTACAGTGGTCATTAATTATAACTTAGATCTACTGTGAGTTGGAAATACATCACATCCTCATAACATTTTCACAACGAAATGAGGTCTAGCTGTATTTCAAAGGGATTACAGTGTGACATGCAATTGTTCGTGTGTATGAAGTCGGAAACAATTGCCTTGTGGTCTTATTATGAACGTGATTGTACTCGGTATAAGTTGGTAACATGATTTAGTTAAGTAGAATAAGTTTAAATGTCAGTAGAAAGTGGTGCTATTCTGTAAGAGTTCCTATGTGTTACTGTGAACAGGCGTCACGCCTCAGTGGTTTCCCTACTGAATGGAGTTGTTGGGCACATTCTGAAGTACATTCAGTCAGTTTCAAGAGGAATTATCATGCATCAGAAGTTGTTCTCATGTATGGCTCATGGCTTGAATAGAAAAACATTGCAAACACTTTTCCAAGAATGCTTTACCATTGAATTACTTAGGTTAGGGGGTACCCCTAAATGTATTAATAAAATTGGGTACAGTGTACATTGATTAGTTAAGAATTTTCTGCTTAACAGGTCACTTTAATTAAGCAAAATGTTACAACTAAAGATATCAGTTATATCAATGATTTTTTGCAATGTACTGCAGTAAACGTAAAAAATCTACAATAATTGTTTTTGCAGGTATGTCAATAAGAGTCTGTACGCATGAAATACAGGTGACTTATTGACATTCCCAGACAGTGTGTATAAAATATGTGTAAAATAGGGGAAAAAAGCATTGAGAAGTTTTTATTAACTGCAGATCATCTGAAGTAGTAATTGCTTTGCAATTACAGAAATTAGTTTGTGCAGGAAAGGTACTAAAAGATGACATTCAATTATGCGTACAGAATTTGGCATAAATTTGACACCTTCCCCTGAAATTCCTGACCCATTTTTAAAATCTTTCCTTTGCCTTAGGTCATGCAGATGAAAACAAATAATTGGAAAAATCAACTAGCTATGGACATGCATGCAAAGATAGATAAATAGATAAAAGATGGAAAGGGGAATGGAGAAAAAGAGCAAAAGACCGAGGAGAATGGAGAAGGGTGGTAGAGAAAGTAGTGCAAGTGCAATGTTGACGTATCCAAGCCAGCCTCACCCCTGATCGAAGACGGAACGATGAGGAGAACAACAACATTGAGGGGCACTGGATTCTGCTGATGTACTGTAGTAAACAGGCAGTTGCTGAAATAAAGTAGCCTTATGAACTAGTACCACTGTGTTGAGTATTGCCTTCATTGTTATTGTATGATGCAGCGTTACTGTGTACTAAGTGACTATGTAACACTAATAGCAAAGAATATTTTGTTATACCATGTTGAATTTTGTTTTCATGTGAATAATGACTTCTGACTTTAAAATGGACTTTTCTCCATAACTAATTCTTGACGGGTGCCCTGTTTAAATTCTTGTAACTTTGGTTATAGTGCAAATATTTCAGTAACTATCTCTCATTTTGCAAAGACATTTTATGTGGTAGTGCCTATATACACAACAAATTTGTATTTGATTGAATAATTCTAACCCCCCTGAGCCCCCCAAACTCCAAAAGACTTCAGGGCCTCTTGGCCCATTTTTTATTTTAAGGGAAGCATGTTACCCTTCACCGCAAAATAAGTCGTCTATTGTTTTCTGGTTATTGGTAGTAACAAAATGCCCATCCCCAGATGGCACTGCATACACACACAGTCTGAAGACGTTTTCCCAGAGTGTTCATAATTATATGATGTTTGGTATGACGTTAAATAAAAAAGCTTTTTGTGTTAACGAAAGATAAGTGTTCTCATCTGATCGGCGGTCCTTGTTCAGTACAATCCCTTAAACCAGTAAAAAACCTTAACCCATTTGGAATTTTGCAAAAATAAAGGCGTTACTGTTCTACTGTGGGGTCATAAATTATTCGTTGAAATGTTCACACCTGAAGTGCAAGCCATCTAAAAGGAAAATGTTCATGAATCATGGATGAACAATAAATAATGACCAGTCCCTGCAGTCATGGTTTATTCCCTAATGTCATATTGTTAGAAAAGTTGACAATTCATCAAATTTTTTCCCCCAACACTGGGTATTTGTATCTTGAGAAAAAGTTTAAGTGTGGCAGAGTATCCATGAGCAAAACCAGATCAGTACTTTGCACTTCACCTTCATGTAATTATACAGCTGAATGAACTGAAGCAATGTAGAATGAACAAAATTGCCCAAGCTTCAAAACAAGTTTGAATCCTGGCCGTCTCGGCTAGTCGAGTGTTTGATACTCTAACTGCTGTGCTGCCGAGTCCTACACATTCCGATCTATCAAAACCAGGCTGCAGTTCTAGATGTAGATTTTACATGTTCGAGGTTTTAGGCTGACGTTTTGTTCTGATGTGACATAATGAAAAGGGAAAAGCTGAAAACGTACAAAATAACACACCACCGCAGTCAGCATGGCCTTGCGTGGCGCTATTATTCCATTCCCTGTCATTTGAGCCATTTGTTCTGTCGTCTGTTCGTTTTTAACAACAGGTATGTGGCTGAGTTTGCACAGATCACAGTACATGTGTCGACATGTCTATGAACCCAGTGTTAATGATAGGCGTAAATGTGGTTTGTTTGGGTTGCGGAGGCATGCAAACATCCAGGTCAAAGCACATCTTGGTTCTGATCTTGTATCGTTATTTAGTGATGGTGGGTGAGGCCGTGTCTGACGTCTCTCACACCCTATTGTCTGGTCTGTGTTGGTTTGTCACCTATTGAGGACAACACACTACTGGCTACACATTACTGGGGGGACAGAGCATTATTGGGGGCAGACCAATATTAGGGGCCAGACCACCATTTTAATTCATTGATCAAAGCAATAATATCTGTCCCTCTGTTTTTAAATGTAATGTTCTTAATACTGTAATAAACATGTTGCAGGTGGACTGCCCGCCAAACTGTGTTAAATACACCCAAAACAGTGCTCACAATTTGAATATTTTGACTATGATGTGTTAAAATGATTTTGCCCTCCCCATTAAATGCGAGTGTGAATGTTTGTTTTTGTGACGAGCGTGAATGGCGGATGGAAATGTAAATTTTCTGAGATGATTAATGTGTATTTTGTCGACTGTGAAAGATGTGTGTAATTGGAGGGCAGACTTATGGTTTTCTGCCCCACCCCCCCTCTGTCTTCGGATGTCATCATTTCACGAGACAGTGGAGAAAAGCTGGGGAAGGTAAATTGATTGCAGCGGCACGACGTAAAGAATCTAATTTTCAACAGCACTGTCCCCCTGTATTTGGATGTTGTGAGTTGACAGCCAAGACAGTGAAGAAGCTGAATTGATAGTGGCGCCGCGGCAAAAAATGTTCACATCTGCTCCACCCCGATGTCACAGTCGAGCCCCCCAATATGAATTTCGTTCCCGTGCCACTGTCTGTTGGACAGTGTTTTCGTCCATTCCAGTTGTTGTTCTGATTTCTGAACAACATTTTGATTAGAAAACAAAATCTCTGTCTGCCTATAGACGCCATGTGATCTTATGTGTTGTGTTTGTTTTCTTTCAGCTGACTACTTCAAAGAGAAGGGCAAATAACAGAACCAGAAGTCTAAAGGGTGACAAAGTGATGCAGTGTCGTTGTATTGACACAGATCCCAGGTGACAGCGACTCCAACTACACAATATGTAGGCGATTCATTGATCTAATGTCACTAGTGACACAGTGACATTGGAATGTACAGAAGCAACATAGTGACTTTGTCTCACCCGTGTTATGACACTGCAGCGATGTCACTTTACAAACATGACACTGACAACAGATCGACACTGGTGACATACGATCTCATTTAAAAATGTCATAAAGACAGATGTCAGTCGACGTTGACGTTTGTCGCAACTGAAGTGTCATACTTACTAGAGGTCGCCACTGTTATCTAGTCTTCAAGTTGTGGTCAAGTCGAGTTGGTTGTTTCTCCCATGGGAATCCAAGATATGTCCTTATGGCAGTAACTTGACAAGAATAATGTTCACATAATCTGACCAAATCAAGACAGTCTACTTGGTTGGCAATGTTTGCTAACTAATACAAGGTTGTCAAATCATAGGTACTTTTGCCATACAAATTGTGTGCAATGACTTCCAGATTAGACCTTGTTTAGAAAGGTGATAAATGTGGAACACATCTTATCAGATCAATAAAGAAGTGAACAGTTCATATGCTTTTTTAACTGCCTTTGGCATTGACATTTCTGATATTCCAATACAGGCAGTATTTTTTTCGGTGACTGTTTATTATATGACCTGTGTTATATTATAATTAATATTGTAACATATATAATGTACCGAGTGTTGAATATGTAATATGGAAATGTGATTTCTATTGTAAATACATGTAGAGAAATACAATGCTGTGTGTAGCAGTGTGGTTTATTGCATGGATAATACCACAGTTTATAATGTTGTTGTGCCACCATAAATCTGCCTGCTCATGAAATGTTAACATTATTTGTAAATAAAACTTAATATACACGTGTTGGCTGGTGTTGTTTAACTGGCTGGCTCTAGCCTAAAATATGGTTTGTTTCTCTCTGACTGGAAAAGATGTTGCATATTACAATTCTTCAATCCACTTGGTCTATTGTGGGATAGAGGGCCGCATCACTTCATTCTTCTACCTCTAAGAGTTGTCGCCATCTATCATAATCCTGACATTTTCATCCACCCTTGGCTGTTCACTTCTGCTGCACTTTTGATATCTATCTTGATTCAACCTCACCATCTGATTTAATTTTCCTCTTCTACAGGTAGTCTCTTTTTTATGGTCTCTTGGTCAATCTCACCTCACGTCTGTGTGTGTGTGTGTGTGTGTGTGTGTGTGTGTGTGTGTGTGTGTGTGTGTGTGTGTGTGTGTGTGTGTGTGTGTGTGTGTGTGTGTGTGTGTGTGTGTGTGTGTGTGTGTGTGTGTGTGTGTGTGTGTGCATGTTTTCTGCCAATCCTATCTCTGTTGGTCAATCTCATGTCACATATTCTGTGTATTAGTGTGTGTGTGCATGCATGAGCTCATGCAAGCATGCTTGCATGTCGCTGTGTGTGAGTGGATGTGTGTGCAAGGTGGTTTCTGTATGTGAAACATAACTTTAATTACAGTGCCTTTAAGCAGTGCTGGACAATAATATGACACCTGGGCATAAATTCCTTAGCAGTCAAGTTCATGCTCCACCTTGGGCTGTGATTACCACTGTGATTACCACACAGGCACTCTAGTGAAGAGATTTGATCCCAGATTAAAGAGGCCTGGCTAGAAAGATAAACTGCCACAGCATTAATGACATTTAAAGTGTTGATTTAAGTTCACAGGAGCGTGTCCTATTTAACACATTTGGTATTTTAATGCACTATTTAACATAGCTCGTGTTTTAAATACAGAGTGGTGTCGACTTGTCAGTCTGTTCTGGTTTAGCAAGATAAGAATTTACCAAGTTATGGATGTACATTTTGTTTTATTTGTAAATATTCTTTCTCTGTCAGAACTGCAATTGATATTATATCTTGTAAACACACTACTCCTGATAACCCTGCACATAATATTGCATTTCAAAAATCTGTCTTTGACGTGATACTGATGTACCAATTGATAATTTATGATTATGTGTATACCACCTGCAATGATTAATTGATGAACTAGAAATGTTTGCTATTATACAACCTAAGTTTGACACTGGACTGACATATATGAATCACTCTGGTTCAGACGTAACATTTTTATCACTGGAATCTGGATTTTTCATTTGACATTCTGTATAAATCCTTACAATAGTTTGTATAGGATAACTGGTGTATAACATTCCTACTGTGATCAGATATTCCTAAGTACCTGGCTACAGGATGTACCTAGATAAAAATTCAGATGGTAAGTTAGGTTTGTCATTTAATTTCATAATTCCATAACATTATGAAATAAAATTAAGAAAGTATTTAGAGTGGACCCTTGCTTGAGACTGAGCCAAATACACTTGAATAATGAGGTGACCATATTCGTATCCTGTAGCACACCTGTACTAATTTCAATACTTTACTGTTATGGAATTAATTTGGGACTGTCCTATAGTGACTTTAATTGTGAGGTGGCTATATTAGAAAGGTGACTAAAGTGAGGTTTTACTGTACTTGATCATAATTTTCCTATTTGAAGGAAATCCATATTAAAATAGGATATGGCCGTACTCCTGAAATAAAAAATCTATGTTATATATGGGGAAATCATGCGATGTGACATGTTTGCTGTTTGATCTGGAAGATATTGAACAACCCTTGAACAAGGGCAGGGAGATCATGAAAGAATATGTGGAAAGGGGGATATTCCAACAATCTGGAAATCTGCAACTGTGTTACTCCTACAACCTGGACTCAAAGTACCCCTAGTCAAACTATGAAATAAAGATATAAATGTTTGAGTTACATTTTAACAGGTGAAAACTTATGTTAGGGCAGCATACATGTCCGGTTAAACTTGGTCGTGGAAGTTTACTTAATCGTCTTCGCTCTGATAAGAGCATAGAGCCGATATGAAAGCTCCTCCACTGCACTCTGTTGTTAGCAGCCTTCTTTGTTTCCTTCCAGGTGCTACCAAACTTCTTGAATTCCTCTGTTGTGGATCTCCTCCACCTGTTTGTTGGGTGGTGGTGGATTCGAATCAAGGGCTTGTTTTGTAACTGTTTTTGCGTTTTTTTGGAGTATGTCCTATCCATATAAATTTTCTTTTTTGAATTCCTGTTTTCATGTATGTTTGGTCTGTCCTGTTCATCAGTTTGGTGTTTGTGACTTTGTCTTGCCATTTGATTTTCAGTATGTTTCTAAGGCATTTATAGTTTTTTGGTTGTTTTTTTGTGACTCTCCATGTCTCTGAGCCGTAGAGCAGTACACTTTTCACGTTTGAGTTGAATATTCGAATTTTGTTTCTTGTTGAAAGGAATGGTGTATTCCATTCTGTCTTTAAGGTGACGAATGCATGTCTGGCCTTTCCAGTCCTGCCTTTGACATCCTCGTCTGTTCCTCCTTTGTCTGTCACTATACTGCCGAGATAGGTAAATTTCTTTCACTGGTTTTGAGGGGTTCAGTCTTTTCCCGGCCAGTGTTCTTGTTATATTGTAGACTTCCTTCATGTCTCTCCGGTGTGCTGCCATTTCAGCTTGTGTTGCCAGGTCATTGGTGTAGTTTTGCCTGTCTTTTCATGTGTTTTTCTTGACCACTTTGTTGAGTTGCTAGTACTTTCCTTGTTGTTCTTGTTTCTCTTCTTCTGTTCTGCAGTGATTCACCATTTGTTTCATTTGCTTCCTTTCTGTGATCAATGTCCATGTTTCGGTTGACAGCCACACCTTGTGTGTTCTCTCCTTCTTGTCTATCCAGCTTTCTTGCAGTGTGTTCCAGATAATGTCTATGGAGCCTTCCGTCATGTCTTCCAGTGCTTCAAACTTGTTTCTCACTGTACAGTTCAACTCTAGTTTTGTTTTTCTTGACTAACTTCCCCACATTGTAGAGTTGATGCGTTCTAATTACTGTTTCTCTGTATGTTTTCAGCTGAATTCTGAGTTTTCCAACTAGTAGATGATGGTCTGATGCCACATCTGCTTCTCTCTTCACCCGTGTATCTAAAATACTTCTTCTCCAATTCCTGCTGATGGTTATGTGGTGATGTGGTGGAAGCTTATGTATCCTAACACTTTGATTACTCTGTAATTAACACCGACATTGGCGAATAAAGTAGTTGACGGCGGTGAAACTACATCTGCATTGATACACACAGTTAAGTAGTCCTGAGTAGTTCAGCACCGACTCTGACACGTCACTGTTTGAGGACATCTACATAAACCATCATGGCAGTTTGATTTGGTTTCTCTCAGGTGTCTACTTAGAGATGTTGACTTCACTTGATAAGCGTAAACTCCCACATACCCATACACACTCCTACACAACCGTACACATCCATACACACTCCTACACAACCGTACACATCCATACACACTCCTACACAACTCTACACACCTACACACCCCTACACATCCATACACATCTACACACACTCCTACACATCCATACACATCTACACACACATACACATGTACACATCCACACAAACACATACATACACATCTACACACACATACTTCCATACACATCTACACACACATACACACCTAAACATCCACACACATCTACACATCCATACACATATACACACACCTACACATCCAAACACATTTACACACACATACATCCATACACATCTACACACACATCTACATACACACCTACACATCCATACACACCTACACATCCATATACACCTACACATCATACACATCCATATACATCTACACACACATACATACCTACACATCCATACACACCTACACATCGATACACACTTACACATCCATACACATCTACACACATACACACCTACACACACATCCATACACACCTACACACACATCCATACACATCTACACACACATATACACCTACACATCCATACACACCTACACAACCATACACATCCATAGATTGGACAGCCTTATGTATCTATAGATGTGAATCCCACAATAAATGCATGTCCTGTTAAATCTAAGTGTGTAACACCCATACCCACAAACAACTGATTGGACAGCAGTGCCATAGATTATGCAAAATAAGCAGATAAGGCAACCTGGGTCTCAGGCTGAGATCAGTAGGGAATGCACTGGCTACCAGTGAACAAAGGCCAGAGGCAGAGCCTAATCAAGGCTTTCAAGGCTACAAACCAGAATTCAAGGATATCAAGACCTTGAATTGGGCTTGGTGTAATTCAAGGATTTCAAGGCCCTGTACGGACCCTGTTTTCAACAAATGAGACATTATTCTAAAAGCTTATGCTGTGATCAGAGGAATCAAAAAAGATACAAAACTCCATTTTGCACTTCTGCAACTTAACACCCGCCATGCTGTGGCAAGTTACATATATTCTCAAAATGAAATGGTAAGACAAAATGACGAACACGGAGCTTTCAACTCCAGGACAAACCAGCATCAAGATTCAAAAAAGAAAATGAACATGGATTGGACACAACATCCGAAAGGAAACCACAACTATTACAACACAAGCCCTAGAGAGAACCCTCAAGGGAACGACAACCAGACTGACACAAATCAGCTGGAACAGATGTATACATAGCCAAGGAAATAAAGAAACCTGGAAATAAATATAGCAGTAAGGAACAGAATGTGTTGAAGAAGTGTGATGGGCGTGATAGCCCTACTTGGAGCAAAGATAAGTAAGAGGATAGTGGTATTTATTTGTGGTTTCAAATTTGTTATGTCCGTATCCATACCTCAACACACTGTCATGGCAGGACCGGCTATGACAGTTACGCAGCTATCACAATAATACCTATCTCTTCGGGCCATCTTCATTAAATCCTGGCCACAGTCCAGAAGTTAATCTAATCAAGCATTAAACACATGAGAGAACACGCAGGAAATCAGTACAATGCATAAATGATTTAGCAAAATTTAACAAGATTGCCATCTCCAGGTCCCAGAGGGCAAGTGGACAAGGGAGGCAGTGGTATATCGAGTCATTTGTACAGACCATGGCTTACCAGAGTTCTATAGTATATATCCATGTACCCTCAATGACATCAAGTAATCAGAAGTTCTTTAAACCAACCTTGTCTGGTCCTTGTTTTTAATGTAATAATACAGGAATATAAAATTGTTGTTATAGGCATGCAAAATTGTGTTTAATAAGCCAAAAACATTGTTTGCAATTTGAATGTAGCGCCCAGGACTTGTTCAAATCATAAAAATAGTAAACACCCCATAACAGCAAGTTCCTGGAAGCATTATTTGATGTTCACACAATTAAAATGACCACGAGTGGGACAAAGTACAGCTGATTTAGTGAACTTCCTGTTTATACAATTACCTGGCTTGAGAGCGTGATTGGGTAAAGGAACAATCACGGTCGCTTTAAGACATGCATCAGACAACAGGGGACAGATAATCTATCGATATTCATGTTCAAGACAAGCATCTGAAGTGCCAGTGACTGACATGTTTTCCGCATAAATACACACGATCTGATGGAGAACACACATTAATCAGCGGTGTATTTCCTTCATTTATAGTACACTGGTAGATATATTTAGTGATGTTTAGCAGGGGAATAACTCATTATTGAAAGATATACAATATCTTACCAAGGGGTGATTTATACTAAGGGTCTACATATTTCCTGTTAGTTGCCAAGTTGCGAGTTATACATAGAAGTGGGACAACAAACAAAACATATTTCTAGACCTAAGGATCATCTCAGCACATTGATGTCCGATTTCAGGCGAAATTACTTTCATATGGGGGAGGGAAGGTCGTAGGCAATTTCATCTGACATCAGCCATCAATATTTTATGCTTCGGACCGATACTGTTAATATATTGATATCATCATATCAACGTTTACAAACTTTCGTCTGAGGAAGGGGGTGGGGGCTGAGGCCAGATTTTAGTAATTTTGTCTGATATTGGACATCAACGTTCTGAGATGATCCCTTAATCAGAACCATACGAGCAACGACTACATGATATTTTCCAGATGTTTATTGGCGGTCATACAAGTTCAAAGCTTGTACATGTCAGTCAGCGACTGTACCGTAATAATAATGGTAGTTAATATTAATAATAAACATGGCTGAATCTACATGCCTCATGCAGCAATAGTAGCTTCCAATAAGAGCCAGCACTAGTCATAAAGTCAACAGTATATCATATATTTCTTTCTACATCCATATTCGTAAACTTTATTTCTTCTGTCCAACAAACAAAACGTCGCTGATACCTCTCATCTGCCACACTCAATGGCAAAACATTAATAACTTACTGTTAAGCCCACAGATTTAGTATGTGGCTTTTGATACCTTCTGTACTTTCGGTAGCGTCCCTAGCATTATCAGTTAACTACACTGGCATGCATCTCACTCAAGCAGACTCTACGGCTAACTTAGTCCCCCATTATAGTATTCTACAAGATTTTATATTACAAAAATATCTTCACTACACATTACGTGTACATGTATATACAAGAGTAACGATTAGTACATTGACACAAAGTGAACGTAAAGAACAGCGGCCAGGAATGTTAATCAAAACATGTCTACTGATGACGTCACAAACATAATCTTGTGTTAATTTCACAAAGTTAAATCTTGATTTGTTCGATACACCTGATTTGATAATTCCATTCAGCTTGCCTTGATTACACAGAGAATTGGCTGTGTGTACACAGGCGAATGAAGTGGTAGAATGATGGAGAATTGGCTGTGTCTACACAGGCGAATGAAGTGGTAGAACAATGGAGAATTGGCTGTGTGTATACAGGCGAATGAAGTGGTAGAATGATGGAGAATTGGATGTGTGTACACAGGCGAATGAAGTGGTAAAACAATGGAGAATTGGCTGTGTGTACACAGGCGAATGAAGTGGTAGAATGATGGAGAATTGGCTGTGTGTACACAGGCGAATGAAGCATGTGTGAAGCTCACATTACACAATCAGAATAATTATGCAAAATGTCAAGAGACATGAGAATGCATCGCAGAGAACAACCCTACCCCCCCAAAGAATGTGATCGGTCTTCTAGCACAAGTTCCATATGAATTAGTCACAGTTAACCTGGTGATTGCCATGAAAAACAAAGGCTGCTGTAAGGCAACAGTTGAACAATGGAAGGCATTACAGGGCATTATCAACATTCAATTGTTAACACCACTCCTGCCTGCACAAACCCTGGTTTAAACTTCAAACACCTTCTGAGAATAGAGTTGTCACAGCAAATAACCAGTCGCACAAGTGAAATTCTACATCAATGTAACGAAAGATGGTTTTATTCCCAATTTTTGACCGACCCTCCTAACTCTTCCATACCGTCAGTAAGACAAACTTTATAAAAAGTTAGTGCCTTTAGTACAACATTAAAGACCTAAGTATGAATACATACTCGTGTATAATCACAATACACCCCATGGTCCATCCCAATACCTGTTCGCTGCATGGTGTTTCATGTGCACAACAATGGAGCCATCTGCTGATCAAAGTTTAAGGGGATATATAACTAACACTGGCACGTTGGTTCATATTAAAAAAATCTTTCTTGTAAAACGTGTGGCAGGGACGCTGATCTTTTTTACTCGATTTCCATGATTTGATTGTTTACAAAATCAACGGGAAACTAAGTATTGACCTTGACACCACGTAACTATAGATGTTGACTACTTGCCAAGTATTTCTGAAAACGGAGCACGTCATTGTCATCACATAACCAAGACCAACACTACTACCGGTAGGCATGCCACTGGAATTTTGTGTTCACTTCATTCAATATAAAGTAAAAAAATCACTAACACATTACATAAATGTCACTACATTTGGGCACCAGTATGTGCGTGCCACAGCGAGCTATCCTATTTAACTTCCATACATACAATTTTATCCAAGGAATACACCAACACCAGATCATGAAAACTGTATGCAGACGTGCCTTTAAAGCTTTCAATGTTCCTTAGTCACGCAGTTACCTGTAGCTTGGTACCGGCGGATGTAACGAAGATATTTCTGATGGTATCACCATCAAAGCGATCTGACATTATGGAGGCAACATTAACAAGATGCCACAGTGTTTTAAATCCTGCTTAACAACGCTGTGCTTGCACAGAATATCGCAGAATCAACGGAGAGCTCCACGAAAGGAACACTTACAAAGTAGCCAACGATAACAACATCTCTTGAACATGTCATATTTTCTACGAGCACTACTCACTAAAGCCAACTAAAGCAACATAAACGGCGTAAACATGCGCGCTTCAGCGACCACACTTTTTTGCTATCTAGAACCACACGGTGGTGGCACTGCGTGATTGCGACAATTTTGTACAATTTTAATGCCATTCACCGGAAAAAGAAAATACATCAACTAGGGCTGAAATTTGAGTTAATCTTTAAATTGTTACGGCTGCATTACATATTGCCACGCAGTATTTTATCCAGACATACAACACTGCCAAGTGTCACATTTAACATCCTGTGCAGAACACGATAGACCTATCACAGACCTTCTAGTCAAGTTACAACATAGTGCAGTGCCTGTGCTTGTGGCTGAAGAAGCAATGTAAAAATTCCCCACAAGCTGTAAATTCTCAGTGAGAATACGCAACTTTTAATCTTCCTATACACCTACGAGACTGCACAAAATTACAATAATTTGTGAACAGCAACCGATGTGGCTAGTCTGTAATTTCCTGTGCGACCAAATAAACTCTGCCATGAAAAATTATATCTCTGGTAGATATGTTAGTTTACAAATACTGCCTTCTGCAAACCGTCTTAAGCAAGCGTATTTCGCATGCACGCCCCACGTCAACAGTATACTGAATTCAACAACGTCGATGTTCAAGTAAATAAAATGGCAAGCAGCGCAGTGTCGACACCTAGCAGCCGTTGACCTCCGAGGGGATTGAGAACGTGCGTTGGTCGCCCATGAGCTTCGACCGCAGCATGAGTTTCTTGGCGGATGGAGGCACCTTACTGTCGTAGTGGGTGATGACCTCTCTGTCGGCGGGACATGACTCCTTGAAGGCGTCCGTCTCATAGACATTGCTCAGGTAACGCCACAGACACGTCAGCTCCGTCGGGATCTCAAAGCTCTTGTAGTACTGCAGGCAACAATACATTCTATCAACAATCGATCAACATTTGTCGGGCACAAATCTACTGATCAGCAGACCTAAAGTGATGATTCTTAACCCTCGGAGTGTCTCGGGCTGAAATTCTGCCCAACCGTACATGCTTTGTTGTAACAATTTTCGTTTCCTTCACGGTATATATGGATGGCCGACAGATTTTTTGAGATTGTGCTTATTTATTCATGAGCAGATTCAATGACAGCTACTCACAATTTAGTTTACGAAACACTTGATGCAGTTGATGCCCACATTTTTGTGATTTTACTACATCCTGCGTACTGAATTTACGCATCCATTCATAAAGTCTAGACTCCCGCACATGTGGTATCGAAGGAAAGCTCTGTCATTGGCCGATCTGCCAAAAATGACATCAGTGGGCTGACTTAATTCAGCGAATCAGAACCATGGTTTCAAATGTAGCGTCATCAGCCCTCCAAAACGAAAGTCGGGAACAAAATGGCGGAAAGGTGTTCGGCAACTTATCCACTTCGAAAGTTTAGTTTGGATTATCTCAAGTTTCTGTATCTATATTTTAACAAAATGCCTGACAGCATTCATAAATAACGTTATTATAGTAGTTCAGATAGTTAGAACGACTTTTGGGTGTTTTTGATGTGAAAATTCAACAAATTAGCATGGCAACGTTTCTCCGGGTGAGCGCGTGCGTTGCAATGGTACCAAGCACCGTAGTGATCAGCCTGCTTGAATTGGCCTATTTTTATGTCAGAAAAAATCATAAAAATAAAAGTTCCCAACATATTTCTTCTATTTTGGTGTTATTTGGAAGCTACAATGTCTCACTGGATGTAGGGCGTACAGCCGCTCAGTATTGTTTTTTTACTATTTGTTTGGATGGAGTTCAAATAGTAATATCCCCATGATTTTAGTATGTGATACAGTAGTCCCTCTCTTCAGCGGACACATCTGTATCCAAGCATAAGTGTCCCGACATGGCAGGTGTCCGCTCATCGGAGGGACAGGCATCTTAGTGCCAAAGTTCAGACCAGTACAACCGACGCATGGTAAAGATGTGGCATTACGTCAACGCATTGACTGATAGGAATTAAGCATTATATATGTTTGTTATTACTGTGATGTATGAAAAAACAAACAGTTTGTCATGAAGTCATATCGTCCGCCCGACTCCCTCTGTCGATCAACCGCATCCGCGCACTGAGCACTCACTCACTGCCACAGTAGAATTTGCTGCGCGTATGGCAGCATTCAACAAACAATTTCGAACAAAACATGTCTGTTACAACATTTTATAAATTGGTATTCTCGAACGATTTAGATATTCTGTAACTAAAATACTTTGTAAGTAATTCGCAAGTTGACGATTTAGGCTGCCCCCTACCGGCTAAAATAATAACCTGGAAATTATCAACCGAATATCTAAATCAGTTGCTACATGCAGCGTGAACATTAATGAAATATTAAAAACAGTAACAGGTACAATCGTTAATTGTCTCACTTCATTTTTCATCCAATTTCGAAAGATTCATTAATGCACAAATTGTGCGTCACTTGATAATGCGTTCCACCGTTTCATACACTGGTAACCAATTCATCTTTTCCAGGAACTGGTAATATTTGCCGTTTGGCGTAGCGCAGCATAATTTGATGATGCTTGTTTATTATTTCACCTCAGTTTAGGCTTAATGTTGGGCTACATTGAAAACAATTGAGGAGAACCTTTTATAAATCATCTTTGTGAATCTTAATTGCAATTTACAAGATGAAAAGGCAACAACAACCGGGCTGCAAACATGATTGATAACAGCACAAAATTAACAATACCTTCCTCCACATTCACTCTGCCTAAAGTTTACAGACCCTAATCATAGGAAGTAGTTTAGACAAAAACAACGATTACAGCAAAAAAGACAAGCTTGTTATTACGGGTACACGTGTACTTGGTGTTACCACTGACATACACCGAGCTGTATGTCCGCCATTTTCTACTGTCCCGACATAGCAGGGTGTCCCCTCGTCAGAGGGTCCGCTGAAGAGAGGGACTACTGTATAATTATAATTTTATTATAATAAAGCATTCCTTTAGCAATATAATGATACCTCATTCATATTTTTTAAACAAATATTAGCAAAGTTTTGATTTTCATAGGAACAGTATGCAACAGAAGATTTTCAGTGGTCACTTCTAGGGTTAAAAATAATAGTATATTTCTTTCATCGATTTTCCTGGAGGGAATATTTTAGGGTATTTGGGTATTTTCTTGGTAATTGTTCTGTTTCAGACAAATAGGAGAAAAACAAATCTTATTTTTTACAGCTACCGATTGGATCGGACAGCAAATATTTATGTTATACATGAAGTCAGGTATTCAATTAGACTACTACCTTTGGTGAATACATTTCAGCGAACAGACGTTGCTCTCCTGAATAATCACTTGTGATTATCTGAATGTCAACAGCCATGTTGCAGATTAATTTTGGAATTCCTTAATTTTGGCTCTTCAAAGTTTATAATTCGACAACTAAAAAATGCCATTCAATGACAACAATAAAAGGAGCACGTACTTTCCCAGCAACCCTGATGTGCTGTAATGTGGGCAGGACGTAGCAGTCGGCCCGAGTCAGGTGATCTGTCACCATGAAGGTGTTGCCCGTCTCACGTAGGTGGGCGTCAACCTTCTCGAGGTTGCGAATGAGTGCTGATGCTTCCGCCGACTCACTCTTCAGGAACTGCATGAACTTCTGCAAATGTCAACAGTACATGAGCAAATGTCATCATAACAAGAGCAAATATAGGCATAACTTGTGCAAATGTCATCACAACATGAGCAGATATGGGCATAAGTTGAGCAAATGTCATCACTGCATCGGCTAATATAGGCACAACAAATGTCAACACAATGTGAACAAATGTCAACACATTATTAATATTTATGAAATGTCACCACAGTATGAGCAAATGTCACCTTAACACAAACATGTCACTACATTAGCAAACATCAACACAACATGAGCACATGTCACCACACCACAAGTGTCACAATGTGAGAAAAAAAATTCCACATGAACAAATGTCAACATGACACCTAAGCAAATGTCATTATGCGCTCAAGCGACACACTAGCAAACGTCAGCCCAATATGAGAAAATGTCAACAGAACAACATTGATTAGCAACACGCCAAACAACTCTGGGAAAGGACCAAACACACAAGAGATTATGCGATGCCCTTGGATTGGATAGCTACAATCTTTAAACTACTAGATATAGTGGCACGCAGGTGTTTGTGGTTTGGTAACCCTGGCAGAAATAGCATCTAGTGCCTCACCCCACAGTCGTTGCTGTAAGCAAATGTAACCTGCATAACATTTATATGGCATCGCTGATGTACTGTTTTTGTACAAGATCTCGGGTGTAATAAAAAACCATACGAACCACCCTAATGTGCATGCCAACAATCATAGTTCCATACATGCAAGATATGCTTGGACATACAGAACAACATAATTAATATATCTGGACATCCACACTCTGTTTCATAATAGATGAGTTGACTTTGATCCCAGTGAAGGTTGTAGCTCCTACTCTAAGGGTGAACTTTTATAATTGGCCTGCCTGCTGATTCCTAAAATCACTCCCTTTGACTTTGTGTATTCTGGAATGTGTGGGGGCCTGTTAACCAAAACAACAGGAAGGGGTAATTGGCTTGCTAATCCTGCACTGTTTACATAGCCATAGTTGTCAGGGCACTGGTCTTTTCATGTTGTTTGAACAATGGCTTAGCCATGATGTAATTTGTTGACAGCTCCCATGTAGTTAGATAAAGCAGGGAAACATAAAACCTGATTTTTAAAAGCTTATGTACTACAAGCATACACAGCAACACAAACCTTTTGAACAGTTTGATAATGGATAGAAATTAGTCATTAAAAGCGTTCAATTTAGTGTTACAGAAGTGAGCATACAAAGCCATTTTTAAACATGATTACAACTCAGGATGATTAATTTCTTCATCACATGTACCTGTACAGTATAAATAAATCTGTTTCTAAAATACATTCAAATGGGTAATATAAATATACTATTTCTTATGAGTCAACCAGAGCCAAACTCAAGTGAATGGAACAATTGGAAATTCACTATGAAAAGTAAAAATGGGCCAAGAGGCCCTGGAGTTCTTTGGACTAATATGTCGATATGTGACCTCGGCTGACCAAATGAGTGATAAGTCGGAAAAATTGTAACAATGTTTTCTTACATTCTTGTAAAGGTTGGGTAGGGTGCTTTACACAGTTTCAAAAATTAAGACTGCTACCAAAATTGGCAAAGTTATGGAGCATTGAACATGGTAGGGGTCAAAAAGTGAAAATGAAGAAAACGGCTGTTGAAGTTTTACATTATATATGCAAATGGATTGCATGGAAATATTACATGCATGACATTCAAATGTGGCACACAGTATGTATGTTATGTTGCAATGATACACTGGAAGTACAAATGTGCTGCTACAAAGACTTATCAAGTTATGCCAGATTATGTCTTTATGTGTAAAACTAAGAGGACAGATTGTTTGAGAGCAAAAGGTAGACTAAGAAAATTTAAAATGATGAAGCGAATTGACTAGTGGGTATAAATGCTTTATAAAACAAATATCAAAATGGTACCATAAACAGTTACATGAAAACTTGTGCAACCTAAAACATAGCAAGCCTGCAGAACACTGGGATATACTTAATAAAGCAAGTAACAGCAGTACAAAATATGGAAATATTTAATTGGATAAGTTTATGAACCACTTTAAAAAACTCGGTGAAAAACCTGAAAGTGAAACTGCAGCTAGTGAGATAACTTTTGATCCAAGAAAGTCAAACGAACACGTAAACAAACCATTCACGCAAGATGAGGTACTATTGCAAATAAAAAAACTCAAAAACAAAAAGGCATGTGGTATTGATATTGGATTCCCATTACACATTGTAGTTACAGCCCACATGGAGGCATTCAGTTTGACACTGGGACAATGGCAGGCAGTGAACCTGCCATTGTCTAATACATATATTTACATCTGGTCCCCCAACTCAGGAACCCCAGTGATCTGGGCAAAGTCCACTATCCAGTTATAAATATAAATCAGTGGCTGCAGGAGGCAGCAGTAGAGAAATAGCAGGGAAATTCTGCATTTTAGGGGGTCCTGAGGTGCCCATAGAATGAGTCAATCAAATACAGATTTCTTGTGTACAGTGACACTACTACATGAAATGTATATGCAAAATTAGAGAAAAAGTTGCTGAATGGTTTCTGAGATATGGCAGCTAAATGCGCACGCAGAGTGATGGCATTAGTCCGTTGCCCAAAGGACTAAAAATTGGGCCAAGAGGCCTGAAGAGTTTGAAATTATTAATAAAATGTATTTTGGTGAATCATAGTTACAGATAATTAAGGATTATGATGGAAGTAAAATGTTGATATGTTTAGTGTCCAGAGACTATATGCATGCCAGTGAAGATACACCTGGAAATAAGATATTAGACTGTTTCGTGAAGATTGTATGTATTAGTAAGTTAATGTATTAAAAATACTGTAGAATTTGATCCCGATAATCTGTTATTTAGGCCGATTTCCAGTGGTTATGGAAACCTTGCAGGAGAGTTGGTGAATGAAATGTCTATGCAAAATCAGAGAAAAAGTTAAGGAAGAGTTTTTGAAAAAATAGGCAGTGTGAAAATTTAGGGCCCCTTAGATTGATTCAATCAAATACATATTTCTTGTGCATAGTGGCAGTACCCTAAGATACGTCTATGCAAAATTAGAGAGAAAGTTGCTGAACAGTTTCTGAGATATGGCAGGTAACGGCACACAGCGAAGGCAAAGTGATGGCATTAGTCTGTTGGACATTTGGCCCAAAAGGCTAAAAATGGGCCAAGAGGCTGTGAAGTCCTTTGGAGGGCCCTGGGGGGGGGGGGGTAGATTGATTCAACCATATACAGATTTATTGTGTATAGTGGCACTACCAAATAAAATGTCTATGCAAAATCAAAGAAAATGTTACAGTGCTTGAATACATGAACCAACCCTTGTCATTAGCACTTGTAACAATCAACAAGCAACATGGCAGGCCAGTGTTTATTCTGCCATTAAACCTGCAACTAATCAATCTGTCTTCACAGTCAGGGGCTAGGGTGCTAACACACAAACAAGCTGAGGTGACAGAGCAACTAGGGGTTTCATATGCCTGTACACTCTACTTGGGGGTCATCTCAGAGCTGAGGTGACAGGGCAACTAAGGGTTTTGTATACCTGTGTACTCAAATGGGGATCATCTCAAAACATGTACAACACCAAGTCTCGAATTGGGTAAACTCGAGGGCTTTAGAAATATTTGGGGCACCATTAAAACATTTAAGGCATGGCCAATTAGGCTGTCAATCATGTTTACTTACCAAGACACAATAGCCAATTACTATGGCAATGTGACAAATGTAATCACTGACCAAATTTGAGACTTCTGACAATGTTATACACTTAAGACTCCAGCTACACTTTGAAGCAACGTTGTATTCGTTGTTCTTCAGCCACCATAATGCGAAACTGCCAGAATGGCAGTACATGCGTTTGCTTAAAGTATACACCCTTACGAATTGGTATCAGAAAATAAAGAATATTTTGTTGGAAAAATACAATTATGTGTACAGCTAAATGAAACTGCTCCTAACCCCATGACACAAATTTGGTGGAGTTTCATAACATATTTTTGAGAGTGTCCCTCTAATGACTTGGCAAAGGAATGTGGCTGACTATGAGCATTTATATGTATTGAGAACACATTTATTCATGCGGGAATACCTGTAAACGTAGCACTATTCAGGTACACACGTTGGACTACAAGGGGAATAATCAACACATCTGAACCAGTTAGTTACGGTTAATAATAACAGCGGTTACTGGGCCATATACTGTACAGATCTCTTCCAGACTTCAAAGGTCCCAGATCCAATATAATATTTAATCAAAGCTGCTATACGGGGAAGGAATGTGTTTTTGAATATGAAATAACAATGTAATAAATTTGTGTTGGTTTCAAAAGAGAATGAGTAATAAGCAGAAATGGGAGATTTTGACAGTCAGTGTTGTGTAACACCGGCTTTGAACGATACCGTGCAGTTTCTCGAGGTGGGACACCATTTCTAAGTTTTGCTGCATCACTCCAAAGCAATTATATTTTTGACTTTGCCTATAAGGCCTACCAATGAAAAGACAGACCAGGGACTACCACTGACATGACAGACTGGGGCCTACAACTGATCTGACAGACCAGAGCGTACCACTGATATGACAGACCAGAGCCTACCACTGACAATACAGACCAAGGTCTACTACTGACATGACAGACCATGGCCTACCTCTGACATGACAGCCCAGGGTCTACCACTGACAATACAGACCATGGCCTACCTCTGACATGACAGTCCATGGCCTACCACTGACAATACAGACCAAGGTCTACTACTGACATGACAGACCATGGTCTACTACTGAGTACTGACATGACAGACCAGGGTCTACCACTGACAATACAGACCAGGGCCTAAAACTGACAGACCAGGGTCTGCCACTGACAATACAGACCAGGGCCTACTACTGACATGACAGACCAGGGTCTACCACTGACTTGACCAGGGCGTACCACTGACATGACCAGGGCGTACCACTGGTACGACAGACTGGGCCCTACTACAGATGTGAGTGATCAAAGCCTGTACCACAGAGCGACTGATTTGATGGACCAGAGCCTACTGCTGAGACGACAAATCTGAGCCTACTGCTGATTTGATGGACATAAAATTACTCACAAAACAATCAGTGATGGGTAGAATTGGCTCTGGTTTAGGCCACTGCCATAAGAATTATTTATCTAACAGTATCACAAACTGGTTGGATACAATCAATACCTTAGAGAATCAAAGTCAGGGAAACTCACATTGTACAGATTCTCCGAGCTCTTTTCTGCCATTGCCTCCTTGGGTGACTGCCGCCTGTCAAGCATATCATCACTGTCAAAGCGCGATATGAGCGCCTCAATCTCATCAATCGTGTCACACTCTGTGCCAGTCATGTCCTGGCCATTTGAGTCGTACCCCTTGTGCACCTTCACCAGTGGGAAGTGTTTGCCATTGCTGAACTCCTTCACTTCCTTTGGCGGACTTTCTGGCAGGAACGTTGTGACGACGAGGTCGACAAGGCCATGCTCTCGCAGGATGAAGAAGATGAGGAAGTATCGATGACACGTCGGACAGCCTCCATTTCGGAACTTGTCAACAGCCGCCTGAAGGAGTTAGTTGTATGTCAACGAACATTGATCAGCGTTCTTATTTTTAAATGCACATCAACATTTTGGGAAGCTATTCATTACAACATACTTGTTAAATAATTTGTGTTATAATTTATCAAGTTTCAAACGTGAATCCTCTTATTACCAGGGATAAAAACTTAGGTAATACCTGGACACGTCATGCGTCAGGTACAAAACAGATGCATACATGGGGATCTGACTGATTTTCTAGAACGATAATTTTTTTGTATAAAACTAACTGCCAGTGCACACTATTTAGGTGTAGAAAAAAATTAACAGTTAAAAGAAAACGAATTGATCTACTTTCACGTCTCTTAGCATGGCAGCACGTCGTCTGAACCAGTGAAATTATAATTGTAATTTGTATATACTGTTTTCAAACTTTCTAGCTGTCTGGTAGCATGAAAACAACACACACACGTGCTTAAATAGGGTTTTGTTTATTTGCATGAAACCAATAAAATGTGCTTGTCTTAGCAGCTCATAAAAGTTCCAAGACCAAAGTAAAACCCAACAAAAAAATTGTTGATACATGTATTCATTTAAAAACCTCCTTGATAAATTCTGGTCAACCCAGGAGATACTATACGACTATGAAGCCACATTAACATTAAACACTGGAACCGGAAACCATAAACTTTTAATATTAGATCCAGAAGAAGATTTGATCATTGAGAAACAGAGAGGATCCTGCGATCAAAACAGTCTATGACCCTAGTCACTTTCCAGGTCACAGACCTGGAGCCGGTTTCATGAAACGTACTTAAAGTTATGCAATTACTTAGCGTCACATGTTTCATTGTTTGCATAAATTCCTATGTTCGCTTATATTATTATTTCTAAAATAATGTAATTTGCTAATGTTCTTAGCCGCTTCATGAAACCGGCCCCTGTTATTTACCCTAGCCTAGGCTAGGGCATAGGCAATGTCGTCTGACCCAATTCTGGGTAAATGTGTGTAACCCTTCCGACAATTAAGAAATAATACACATATAAGCCATATTTTTGGTCTATTTGAACTTATTGTAACTCTATCCGCACGTTTCTTATAACATATATATCTTATGTATCTTCATTTTTCTAACTTTTCTAGTTCACACAAATTCATCGGACCCACACAACTTGCAGTTGAAAGTTTTGTTTATCATCTCGCAGTTGGTGTATCTCGACGGAAGAAAGTCGAATGTTACCAAGTTTGAAATGTGTGCAACTTTAGTAAATAAACGATGGCGCATCGCAAAACGCACCTTAACAAACAATTCAACAACGGGTCTCGTGTCGTCCGCGTTTTCTGACGTTTCTTCTGGTTCACTGGTCTGAGGCGGGGGTAACTGTTCCTCCGCTTCGGCCGGGGGTAACTGCTCATCCGCGACACCATTTGGCGGTGACGATGTTTCCGATGCGTTGCCGTTAGCGCTAGCACTTTCATAAGTCATGTTATCCATGTCTTCGCTGGACATTTTGTCACCGATATCTATACCGTCTTTCCCGGTCGTACCTTTCTGAACAGCGTAAAACAATTTTACGTAAACGCCGTGCAAATATAGCTCGTCGACGACCTCGCCCTAAAGATGGCGGAATTTCTCACCTACGCATGCGTCAATGCAAGCCAATATGGTGGTGTCATCTACTGACTAATAGGATGACTAATAAGCACGGTGTCGATGATGATGCAAAAGGACACTAGACAACTTACAAAGAAGGGTTGAGGATATCTGCCGGGAGTCTCCCACAATTGTTGCGAAGCTTCCGTCCTTCCGGAAAAGAAGGCAGTGTACCAGAGTGTAGGCTTTTATTTGCAGTTTTGGTGACCTCGGGGGTGGGAGTGAGAGTGGACATATATGATATAGGCGTACGTGTCTATCACTCTATGTAACATTGTAGGGGGGCTGGGCCTGGAGGGCACGTACGTGTGCATGCCCCCTAAACCCATAGGATCGGGGGCAGGGGGCAGCTGCCCCCCATCCTAGTAATAGACGGCGCAGACACATATGGTTTTCTGACCCCCCCCTCCCCCCGGGCTTCGGATTTCATAATTTCAGCCGAGACAGCGGAGCGAAGCAGGAGAAGGTAAATTGACAGAAGCGGCGCGTCATAAACAAATTTTCAACAGCACTGACGTCCCGTCTCGTGTTCGGATGTCATGAGTTCACAGCCAAGACAGCGGAGAAGCTGAAGTTACAGCGGCGCAGCGCGAAAAATTTTCAGTGGTGCTGAAGCGGCCGTTAGGCCCCAATATGAATTTCGTTCCCATGCCACGACCTAAACCTTTGGAATTTGGACGCGCTATCATCTAAACCGCTATGCTTGAGCTCAACTGGCGTGTCCCCGGACCTTTCTAATGTGCCTCCGTTACTGAAGTGTTACGGTGGTGCAGCGACAAAACATTTTCAACAGCATCCCGGCCCTCGATCCCCCGTCTTCCGATGCCATCAGTCAAGCCAAGACCGCTGAGACAGCGGAGAAGGTGAAGTTACGGCGGTGCGACGGCGAAAAATGTTCTAGAGAACGCCATATTTCATTCGGCCGCTATAGGTCTACGCCAGTGGACATCTTTGTGACCCACCAGACTACCATCTCGATCTGGACCAGCCCCTAGTGGAGGTGTTGTACGCCAATATCAGGGGTCATAATGGTGCTTATGTATGAAAATCGAACGTCACGAAAATGGTTTGGCATCGTATTGCATCGCTTGACTGGCAAAATACGCCAATAAAAGTAACGCTTCCCACGATACGGGGTACACTTTGCCCCACATTACTCTACATACGTATATTAATTTGGCTGGAAATCATACATATAGGGGGCCTACAGCCATGCACACTGAACTTCATCCCCTGAATGTTGTCAAACCATTGATAAAATGTTACAAGTGAATTTCTTGTTGTGCTCATCTCAACTTTGCAATACTAGCATGGGGATACCAAACAAATTGTTTACAAAATACTTCAGAAGAAATTTCTTAGATTTATAACACTCTAAAAATAATGCACATACCGACCCCATTTTCAGGAACCTGGGTCTTTTTAAAGCTGGATGATATTTTTAAACTCCAAGAATTAAAATTATATTTTAAACTTGTAAATAAAAAAATACCAGAATACTGTTAATACTATGCCCATTGTACATAATTAAAACATTCATAACTAGCATACCAGAAACATGCAGTAATAATATCTACATAAACCGAATAAATAATAATTTTGCCACTAATTGCATTAGATATTCAATGATTTACACTGTAATGTACCATCTGAACTCATAAATAAGATTTATACCCATTCTCTCCTATGCTTTTCAATATACTGTAAACAAATACTTCATAAAGAATTAAGAAACTGAATGTTTTATCCCAAACTGTTATATTTATACTAACTGAAAATAAGATAAACCTTCCAACTTAAACGGCTTATAAACTTTGTATGTTGTTTAGTTATGACTATACAGAACGAATCACCATTACAGTGTATTGTGGCATAATTGTATTTTATACTGTTAGTATTTTAAAAAGATTTTTAGGGTTAAGTATTTGTGTTTTTTAATTAATATTAATAAGGCTATTAAACGCTTACTTAGTATTAATTGGTGTGATTTAGATGTTTTTTTTAAATAAATAGTTGAATAACCTTTAACTATTGAATAAATGTCGGTTTTATTTTAACATTTAGTGTAATTTATATAATTTTATTCTATTGTAGTATTTTGCTTGTTTGATGTTAGTTAGTGTTAGCAGTTAGTTAATGTTAGTGAGTGAGTTAGTTAAACAAATTAAAGCTTATTATTTATAAAATCATATTTAATACAATAATTATTGTTATATTATTAAAATTATACATTTTACAACAGGGTGGCACTTATGTTAGAGGCATGCATAACGCCTTAATGAGAGTTTCCCTGACCATACATTTCTTTAAATTTATTTGCTGTATATAATATGTATTTTATGGTCGAATAAATGATTCTGATTCCGATTCTAACTCTAGAGAAGAAATCATTGTTACACAATGCCACAAGAGGGCAACACTGGAATACACAGGTGCTCGGAACATCCGGGTACCTGAAATTGTTTTAGCGACAACATGGCGACGGAAGATGACTGCGATGTTCCAGGTAACGCCATTGTATTTGGTTGTGCAGTTATGTCTTCGATGGATACAGTTGTTGTTGTATGCCAGCTATAGACGCATTATTCTGATTATATTGTGTAATAAAGCAGTCGATGCGAACTTGTATTTCAACAAGATGCCTCCATCCGAAAGTAACGGAAATTGCTTGAAATTGGCGCTTCAACTGTCGGTTTTGCCTGAACATGTAATTTATGTTCATGTTGATATAAATCGGCCTACAGTAGTATCACTCACACAAGTACTGACTCAGTCTACTACAATATCTACTCTGTACTGACTATATAAAGTATAGACTATAGTCTATACTGATGTTGCTTAATAATGACTAATACTATAGTTGTAAAGACTGCGCTGTAGAGTGTAGTCTGTACTGTCTGTAGTGTATACAAATTACAATGTACAGTAGTAGGGGCTGCAATGACCAATGTCATTGTTTACAATACAAATCATGACATAAGAATTAATCATGTATAACTATACACTCATCATAACAATGATCTAAATGTAGGGAATGCCACACCCCTGTGCCCTGCGCCTTCCAGTTCCAACTATTTAATAATAAATTAATTTTTATATGTATAGTGCTGTTTAGCCACATATAAAAACCTGTTCAGAGGTTATTAAAATACAACAACAAAATAAAAATTTGAATGTATTCAAATTTGTGTATATATCTACAGAATGTAAATAAACATTTGAAAATAAATAATGTATATTATAAAAAAAAGTGTCAGCTAAATACTGACTAAACTTAACTATAAACCAAAGCTAAGGTAGCCTTTAGAATCAATCAAGTAATAGAATAAATAATTAAGCGTGCAATATAAAATAAACCGTGTTAGTGACAATATGTAATAGTTATTTTTAATCTTTAAGTTTGATATCAGTTTATTATTACAATTGGTTTTTTAAAATAGATTTTAGTTTAAAGGGGAAATGAAATGCAGCTGTTTCATGCTACATATTTAAATATATACTATATAAGTATGCATTAATGTTAACAGAAACGTACTCATTTATAAGACAAACTAAAAAAACAATTTTGTTCGATTCCTAAATCGTCGCTATAGAGCACTGCGTATCGCCATCTTTGTTCCAAACGAGTGGTTTGATTCACTCCTATCTAATCAATGTTAAATTTCGGGGTTTTTCAGTTTACTTCATTAGTATACATTTCTGTGCGAAAACAAAGATATGGTGCCCTATTTTACACGATAGGCGTTCTATAGGTCAACAAATAACTTGTATACGCGTTCGAAATAAAAAGGTTAAATTAAATGGCAACGATTTATAACCAATGAAATCGTTGTTAAAGTCGCACTTCCCGAACGAAGATTTTAGCTGCCAGAAGGGGGCGGGGCTTTCAAAGCAAAGTTCAGAATATTAGATGCGCGCGCATACCGGGACTATTTTTATTTTGTTGTTTACAAATACGTCGAAGGATTTTGGTATAGACGAGTTATTAAAAGTGATTTTTAAAACTTCCGTATCACTTGGGGAGAAAATCTATACGACAGATGAAGACTAGTTCGACTTGTCACCCGGAAGTTACGGTTGATACGGTTGACACACACAAAGGGCCTGTGCCATATGGGTTTCACCCAGTGACAGTGCGCGATCCACGGTCCGATAATGTCCGGCCCCGGGTCAGGTTCAGTTGTGGGAGTCGGACAGTGACAGTTGGTCTATCGACGACGAAGACGTTACGTGACTTAATAATGTCACATGGTGTTTGTGTGGACACTGCGTCCCAATGTCGACGCACATCGAGTTGCTGTGCTGTAGGGATATAGCTGCCGTACAGCACCGTATGACAGACCTTGCAGATGCCTGCATTAGATTTAGTGTCATTACCGACTATGAGTGAAGACTTCGAAACGGTTTGCACCAACAGGGCGGTGTTCGAACTTGGAAGTCGGTCTGTTGTCATTGTATGATTTGCGTGCAGACTCGTTGATTCGACCAATAGCTAGTAGGTAAGTACTACGTAGTTCAACAGGTATCGAATAATTATTCTAGCAATAACTATTTCAAAATTAAATAGAGTAATTATACTTGTTCCCACCTCAAATGTTCAGGTTCACTCAATCTTCATAAAATACTGTCTATGATTTTCATCAAAAATTTTTTGATCATTTTCTTAATAAACTTACTTTTATTCTTGACAGGACGTGTGCATCCTTTTTATACAGTTGTTTAATTCCCTATGTAAAAGTGTTCAAGCAACTTGCTTAATTTATATAAAAATGTAGACAAATTGCACACTACCATGAATTAATAGATGCATAATCAGGTCATTGTGCAGTGTATTATTGATAAAAAAATATTTAAGTGGAGTTTTTAATATAATAAAAATGTGATATATATTATGTGTGTGTGTTATCAAGACCACATCATGAAATTTAGTCTTGCAATCATAATTATTACAGCCCTTCACAAACAAATGAACCAATTCACTAAATTCATGATGTGATATTGATAAAACACACAGTTTTGCCAGTATAACAATAATTAGAAGATGCCGGTTGTTTATTATCAACTAATGCATATAAATGAACTTTCAGAACATATCGATTGATTCGATTAGCCGCATATCGTCACTTCACGTTGTGGTCAAGGGAGAGACTTGGAAAAGGCAACAGACATGTTATACCAGCCGGCACTGTATCCAGAAATGAATGGGGTTTATGAAAATTTAAGCTATGGACATTGTACTATACAGGTGAGTGTACAGTGGAAATAAAAACCCTGGATAAGTAAGATTAGATTGACCAAAAGGTAGAATGAATTACTCGGTGCATTCTTATCCCATTTTTGGCAACAACAATGTGATCTGTAGTGTCTTGCATGTCCCTGTCCATAATTCGATTTGTAATACTGAAGCCAACATGAAATATATCAACAGTTTATTCATATGGAGAAACAATTCACAAATAAATAAGACTACATGGCAGACTGTGCCAATGCATTAGTCAAATTCACACACCAGTTTTCAATGTTTCTTTCAGTTGATTCACTTCACACTGTGACACATTTTAATCTAACTGCATTACAATTTGGGTCTGTGTCAGTCCTGTGCACATATAGTACATCAATAAGTAACACGTTTATTGATGATATGGGTCATCATTATGATCAAATATTGTGATACAAAAATTATTACATACAAAATATTCCATTACAGTTCCAGTTTTACATAATTGTGGGTTTCAACTTTCAACACTAGGGCCATGTGTCAAGAAAACAAGTATTATTATTCAAGATACAGATTCAAAACTTGTAGTACTAGTTTCAAAATCTATCAAGCGCCTCCAAATGGATTTATCTATATTTATGGCACTATATAAGTGTTCTTATTATTATTAAGTACTTTTTGAGATGTTGTTTTGTGATAATGTCAAATGTAATACTAACAATGAAGTATGAATATATACAAAATGTATAGCTGAATCCTTTGCTGCTTCATTAGTTTGTAGTACACTTTAATAATACTGGCTAAAACATACAGATTAAACAAAAAATATATATTTTGTTGTAAGATGGCACTTTACTTTTACTAAACTTGATGGCAACAGTCCAGTTTTAATGGTAATGGCCCTTATCATTTTTGTGACACGTCCTAGAAGCCACATTAAAAGTGTACAGTGAGTCATATGAACAAATACATGTACAGTTCAGTGTGATGTTTGAGAAATGGTGGTCTGTTGAAATAAACTCACTATAAGTAACATGTTTGGACTTTGGACAGTAAATTACATATACCCAAAGTTCCCTACATCGAATAGTGTCTAATAAAACACATTGCATACCACAACTAGGATACAAGCTTTCAAGTAGATGTTCCTTACTTTAGGTCCTATACAGTAGTGAGAATGCACTTTGCCTAAAACGTTTCTCTATTTCTGTCAGTGATGTTCAAACAATGTTATTTAAGCATAGAAATCCATTGTCTTTTGAAATTGGATGTCGTATCAATTTGGTGACACTAAACCGAATTGATACGGATACAACTAGTTTTCCGTAAAGCGGGTTCTTTGCTTTGCCACAGCCTCCTCTTTTGCTGGTTTTTCGATGCCTGCATGCTCTGCTAGAGTTACCTCTTTACTCGATGTCGCAACTTGGAGCACACTTCACAGCTTTGTGCCACTCGTGCATCTAGCTGCAATGCCCTCTAGAATTTCTCCTCGGAAGCTGTAGTCCTTTGACGCCATCACTTTCTTCACTACATACCCAGCAGACTTTGAATACTGCAGCTGATACCGTAGCTTGTTGTCTGCTGTTTTCACCATTTCCCGCTGATTGAACAAATGATAAATTTAAAATCAGTATAACAATAGAAATATCTGAAGAATAGCTGGCTATAGCTGTAACATGCACACAGTAAACCAAACAGCTTGCTTGTATGATCTCATCAATGGTTGTGTATCATTGCTAGATTACAAACAATCCTCTATCATCGTTCTTCGTAGACAACTCTCTCTCCCTCTCTCTCTCGGTTCCGAATTCTGCCATCCTTTTCAATTTCAACTTCCAATGAATTCCAATTCCATAATACATTCAAATATTTATTATTGAATCATATATATATTATATATATATATATAATTTATATATGCATAAGTTTATATTTCAATAAGCAATTCCAAAGCATACCATTCCAATGATATATAATTAAACAATTCAAGTAACAGTAAACAAATGTCCTCAATTTTAATTATGTTATCTGTTGTTTGCATGCATACTCTTGTGCAGTGAGATTGTATTTTTGAAACTGTATTCCTAACATTGTTTTGCTATTGAGTACAGGCAGGGATGTTCAGCCATTTCAGTTTATTTCCTAATGCAATGCTGGATTTCTAAAGTGTGCAGCTTTGTCAAGCAACTGATACATTATTTTGTAACATCAAATATTAACACTATTTATATCACAAGCCTTACCTTGTATTTGTGTTGTGGTCAATGGTGGCCAAGTGGAGTCTGGCTATGATGCCTTGACGGCTGAACTTGGGTGCATACTTGAGGAAGAGGGCATGTAAGCTCTCCAGTTCACCAGTGTTAACGCACTTCGTAACCCTCTCTATATCATACAGTAGGCAACAGTCCAGTATAGCTTTCTGGACAGTGAAGGCTTCTGTACCTTCAGTGTTGTTTTCATTTCTTGTTGTGTATACGTTGCATGACTGCACTTCCGGTACAACTCTGCGCCTGCTGTCCATGAATGGAATTCCTGATGTGATGGAGCAGCGAGATCCACATCTCCTTCATCAAGCGGGGATCACCATCACAAGCTGATGCGCAATACCACAGGTGGTTGGCAATTGCGCCTATCGAAGGGACAACCTCAACTTTCTTGGCAGACAACAGCCTTTATTTCTTTCTATTTCTAATGCTGGGATGTCTGTCAGTGGCAAGTGTGGTGATCTTCACCCCATGGTCAGTCAGGTTGTCCAAGCAGCGTTTCAAGCCCTCCACTTCCATCCAGTAACTGTTCTTGACCTCTGTGACCCGAACAGTTTCTTGAGCAATGATGAGTTGGCTGTCAGTGTCCATGATGAAGTAAATGCCAAATGTAGAGTTGTGTCCTGGATTGTCATATCTTGCATCGCCTGATGCGACCACTCTCTGTCCGGCCAGAGCTGACAGGATGGCCTCTGAATGGCAAGTCTACATGTCCTCTATCTCTGGCAGTATGTATGCCCGCTGTATGTTGTAGCACTGGCGGGGTGACAAGGCACATAGGTTCATTAGCTTGACCAAATTGTACACAGTGAATGAATGTCCAGTCAGGAAGAGGATGCTTGGTATCAACAAGTTACTCTCATAAATGTTACCAATCTTGGGTTGCGAGTGCCACATGAACGAGTGGCCATCAACACATTCTGTGGTCACAACCACTGCAAATCCAGTCACTGTGATGCTAGGCTTTGATATAAGTGGTTTATTGCAGTTTGGTGTTTTAGCAGGTGCAGAAAAGTGAAATGATGTTTTTCTCACAGATGACAAACTTTCTCTCTTTCCCATTAGTGTAAGAACCGCTTGAGTCATCATCAGTGATACCGCTGTCACATGCTACAACATATTCTGCATCACTCGCTTCAATGTTTCTCTTCTCGCTGTTGCAGACAGAATCGTCTGAAGATGGCGATAGTGAGACTGGGACATCCGAAGGGCGTCTATAGTGACAGAACTGCCATGGTCAGGGTCAGTCGGAGAAGGCGTGCTAGACTGCGATGGCAACTTTGCATACCCATGGTCATGGTGAATGTTCAATGGAACAACAGTATTGTCAGTATTAACTACTGCATCGACAAAGTGTCGCACTGGCGACACGACCACTGGCTTCCTTTATGTTTTGACACTACAGTTCGACGGCGTGACAGCACTACAAGTGACATTTGTATTACCATGAGGGACGATATCATCTCGCGTGCTAAATCCTTCGCTGGATCCTTCGAAGCTTGCGCTCGGTATTAGGCCCGATGGTTGTTTGGATACTTCCATTATATATTATGAACAAAATGACACAATCTTGCAAATATTAATTAAAATTGGAGCACAAGTGCACTTTACAAGTTACTTTTTCAACGTTTTTTTAGTGGATATATGTGTGTTATCTTTAATTTTCATGATTAAAATGCATGTGCACTCTAATGTGTTTAACATTTGAACTTTATAAATACAAAATATATATTTATTAATCTTTGTGGCTTTTTCCTGTGATGTTTTTTCCTTGTTAGGCTTACATTCAAAAGTAAATAAATTATATACAATGTCCTTGTTATTAAAAGCATACATTGGTGTTTGCAGTCATGCAATCTATATCAGGAAAAAAGTTGGTATGATAGCATGCTTGCTAAATTGTCGCCTCAAAACTGGAGCATCAATTCAGGGTCCATTGTTACAAGCCAATATTTGAGACACATAAATTAGTATTAGGCCTACATGGTGATTAACTTTAGTTGACTGATGTGAACCTACTTACTATGCCAATAACTAATTATATCAGATATGACTATAGTGTTTTGTTGTATGCTATTGACTGTATAACAAGTATTTTTAAGGATTTAAATACTTGTAATGTCACTTATTTAAATGCGCTTACATTTTATATATTTGAGCAGTCCAACTTCAATAATATTTGTCTTTAACTATTTCTTTTAAATTAATACATTCCAATGCAATGGCAATGCCTACAATACATGATTGACAGGGCTTGGTCCGGACTGTGACTAATGTTGATTAATAGATGACGACATTATTTCGCAAAACGTTATACTGGCTACGGTAGCTGACATTTATTTTTGTAATTATTTTGAAGGTTATTCCCCCCACCAGCAACTAAGTCGATAACATAGACTCGTAGATGTAGACGTTGCGGTATTCAGACGTAGCAACACGCCGGCACGACTTGCCGTAAACTAAATCGGCGGATTACAAGCACTCATTATTCCCAATTATATCATAGTATTCACACGTATTTGTACTTTATCACATTCACATTTCTTATTACATTTCAATTTTGAATACGTCATATTTGTATATATGCAGACTTTGAACTAGAACTGTGGGACTATATAGTGGTCGTAATGATACCTGACGGAACTCGTGAGTGCCGAGTCACCTTGGCAACAACAAGCTGGTTTCGGCTTGTCATTTCCTACGCACCGCTTCACCCTCCAAATAAGGCAATAATGTCGAGCTTCCAGGTCGATTTCGTTTAATTTTACTTCATCGGTGCATAGTTATATGTAAACAAATCGACGGAAGGTGGACCTGTGACTTTAACCAAGAATTATGTTTCGACGTTCAATGTCTTTTTATGCTCGTCACTTTCGTATTTAGGCTTGCAATCGGCGTTTGAAAGTGACCACCGCAGACTTTTGCCAATCTTGCCGCCGGCGAACACATCAAATTCATCATCTATAACTTGTTTTTTTCTGTTGGAAACCTTCTGTGGAAGTATGTGAAAAATTGCTTACTAACATTTATAGTATATCTAGTAGCCACGCAGTGCAATAAATTGTTCTGTTTTGATGTGTTTGTATGCGTTTAGTCGGTTTTTCTGAGAGCTATGCTACGTCGCCTATCGAATTGCTGTATACAGCTTTGGGAGACATCTCGCCAATCAAACCGGATGTACAACCACATGCTCCTAGAGCATGATGGCGGCGCCCTGTGCCGATAGTAGCTACGTTTGAAAAATTATTTAAAATATACTGTGACGTTGTACTTGTCAAATCATGGTGACATGTACTGTAAATGGTATGTTCTTATGTTTGGGCTGTGGTTGTTCAATTGTTTCATTTCCCCTTTAAACTCATTTAGGTGTCTGCAGACTCATAAATTAGGGAGTCCATACTAATTCAGCACCTGCAACAACCACTCCACCATGTGGCACCACTTGTATAAACATCCTGGCACATAATCTCGGCACACCTTGTGGCATGACTCTTGTATCAAATGGACTGTAATCTAAAGACACACATGTTGGATCGCATTTGCCCTGTGCACAGCTATTTTTGAACAAACAGGAGTGAGTAGGAATGCTCTATGATCCAGAGTCAATTCAAAGTGGTAGTGCAGTAGTGCACACACATTGATGCTTTCAATGTGGAGCGCAGAGGTGCAGTGGCTAGAGCTTCGGATTCTTGACCGAGAGAACCCGGGTTTGAATCCTGTGCTGCTGTTTCGAACCTTGGGCAAATTCATTCACTCTACGTTGCTCCAGTTCACTCAGCTGTATGAATGAGTACCTGGCTATAGACATTAGTGGATATTTGTGTATGAATAGTCTTCACGCATTAATTGCAGCGTGGCTGGATGCTTCCCAGAGAAGTTGAGATGGGCATTTCCATGAAAAGAGGAAAAATGGTCTTAAAATATTTGTATTGAATTTCCAAAGAACACTATTTTTTGTGATGGGACGTAACTTAAAGTTGCCAGAGAAAAACAGTGTTCAATGTTTGCGCACTGCATTATGGGAAAATGCAGCACTCACATTATGTACAGAATTCGTTAAATTCACTCATCCAAGATATCAATAATTAGTTACCCCTTTGCAGCCCTATTTTCTAATTAAATCTGAGTTTGACTAATTGATTCTATTCTGCAAGTTTATTTTTGCTTTTTTTTAAAAGCCTAGACTCGGGTGGTGAAACTGATGTTACGTGAGTCACAAAATTAGGGATTTTTCAGTTTATACGCAAACCCCTGCCAATTATATATATAATATCTAAGACAACAATTATATTCAATAGAAAAAGAACATTCATTGAAAAAGGTTGCAACTTATGTATTAGTTTTCTGTGTAAGTAATAATACATTATATGCCCACATACATATGTTATAATACATGTATTCACGCCAAGCTCGTGTATACAGGTTTTTCTGCTATTCATAGAAGGTGTTTATGTGTTATCAGAATATAACTGAAATACTGAATTATATATGTTGCTAACTAGTAATTATGGGAATGGATTAATGTAATGACCAATGTGTATCTACCCGGAGAAATCATCGTTATCACGAAGACGTTTTGGTGGTGAAGGGGGGACTCCTTTTAAAATTACCAATACTTTTTACGTAACACTTAAGTAGCTTATTTTTAAGAATACCATTAATAAATTAGTAAAACAGAATGAAGCCACCCATCACTGTAAACCACTGTGGCCATCTACGCTTTATAAATCTGTAATTAATCACAAATGCATTGCTTCAGAACTTGTCTGTATTTATAGATTTATGCAATATTACATATATGTATGTTAGTCTGTATACATACATAATTATATATATTTGGTTGCGAGTGTTCTTGCAAAGGTAATTATAAGGTCATAATTTTTTATTCGAAAAGTGGGGTAGCGTTTTTCAATTCTGGTATATTACACGTTTCTTGATTTAAACCACTATGTTCAAGTTGGCATTACTTCCTATGTTGCCTCCTTTCTCCACTGCATTATCTTCACAACTAATACAAACAGAAAAATCCATTTCCGACAAGGTAAAGTTTGTAAATGATAGCTGATTTCACCTAATGCGAGTCATGGTAACATGAGCCACACTCATTATGTAATATTTGTGTACATTGTTAATAAAATTTCAGTTCACTAATTGTGTTTTTTAACACTATTTATTTGCGATTCATTCATTGTTTATACTTTGAGAAGACATTTGACATGAATCAAAGTAGGTTTCTGTGTTTTCCTTTTGCCATAACGTGAGTCACACTATAATTAGATGCAATTAAACCCATATTATGTAATAAAATTATTATTTGTTGATTAACTTGATATCGTTTAATACTCTATGCCAATAGGTTCCTATTCACAGAAGATATAATTTTTAAATGCACTATTATATCACATATGCCAAAATATAGTCTCTGAACTGGGCAAAACTGTAATGTGAGTCACAGTGGCAATGCCCAGATGGTGTTCATTTAAACAGGTCTGCCAGGGAGTTGAGTGTAAAGTGCTTTGAGCAATCCTGAGGACCGGATACCACGCTATATATATAAGAACTTACCTTTTTTCAGCATTGAAACCGGCCAGTTTAAAACTGGATCTGTGACTGGATGTACATATCGTGTAATAAACTTACAGTCTCCTACCAAATCGACGAAACAACAAGTTATGGACTGCTGGAACAATCAAAACTTGTACTACAACAAAATACATGAAAGTCTAAACAAAAAGTAGTTTAACTTTAACGTTTATATGTGAGCTGAAAATTAATAAAAAGTTACCTAGTTTATATTAAAGCAATTCTAACTGAACTCATTCAGTAATCCAATTCAGGGATACTGCCAAGCATTATACTAAAATAGTCACATGAAAAGTGAGAAATTATGGGAGTAAAGGCATGAAACAGGTGTCTTGATTATCACCCAGGCTCTCCAGTGAGATCCCAGCATTGAACGGTATGAAGTATTAATTTGCAATGACAGGTTCTCATTAGCAAATTTAGGTAGGAAAATAAATGATTAAACTGGTATGGATAACATACATTAAAATGTCGATTTTTGGTGATTACTTTGGAAAATATATTGTTTTCGAGTCTTTGATTTTGAATTATAAAATAGAGCTCTGTAAATATTGATGTGCGTGCAAGTTGAACAAAACAAATATAATGTGAGGACTATTTTGTGACTGAAATGTTATACTTGAAGGGAAAATTAGGACCTATGAAAAATAAGCATGCCCTGTGAAATGCTGAATTCACAGGACGTGATGTCTTGTGACAACCCCTGAATGACTGTCCTCTAGAGGTATAAAAGACACACACACGGAAACAGACGGAAGTTTACCAAATGGCTGTTGTGATGTAAATTTGAACAGTTTTTCTCAAAAAAATTTATGTAAAGCATCCCTAGAATAACCCTAGCTGATTTGGCCATGGTGGATGGTTTTACATAACTCAAGAACAATTATAGAAAAATGCATAATGTTGTGATCAAGTGATTGACATCTGTCTAATGTCCATTACAAACCCTGAATCCAGTAAAAATCCTCAAGAATTTTGAAAGAATAAAATGTAACTTCTGAGGAATCGTAGATGAATCCCTAAAAGATCCAAAACATTGTTGATTGATAAAATTAGGTAAATATAGAATTGTACATTTGACCTGAGACCTGACCTGACACGGTACAGTATGTGGTTTTAAATTAAATTGAATTTATGATGTATTCTGGCATATCTTGTACACTTAAAAACATAACTTTTACTTTAAAAGACTACCTTCCTTGTATTAACATTTACTTTTTAAATACATGCATTATATGCAGAAAACATATTTTCATGCACAGATGTAACAATGTTGTTACATTGTGCACTTTGGAAATTATTTAATTTTCCGGACATTTCTGGTTCTGTTGTATTTAAACATGAACAGTGGCCTATTGGAATTCTACCTTTGGCAAGGTGAAGTTGTTGTCCTCAGTTAACTATGGGAGTTCAACATTATGTTCTACTAACAATAACAGGCCAAAGTATGTAGTCAACAGATGAAGCCTAATTGAAGCAGGCATTCATTTAAGAATATCCTGCAATATTGGCCTTCAATGCCAGCTCCCTGGGAGGTATCTTCAAGAGTTCAGGTAGTCACTAATTGCTCCCAATTAAAGTGACAGTTTTACATTAATTATAGTGTACCTGCTTTTCTCAGTCAAGAAAGAGTGCCAACTTATTGAGAGTCACATTTAGACAATACCAACTAGAATATATATTTAATGGTATGCAAATTGATGTCACAATTAGGTACATGTCCAGCATAATCTCATAATTGAATTAGAATCTTATTTGAAAGTTAGTGCACCTGTACTAAATTGCACTCCACACTCACAGTGGTGAATGGTAATAAAATTGACATTGGTGAATCGTATTCAAAATATAAAAGACTAATAATAGTATTTCAATAACTAGTATTTGTTCAATAATCTTAGCATAATTAATTATTTCTTACTACAGTCGCACCTCATTATAACGTGGTAGTCGGGGTTCATTAAATGAATCCGCGTTATAAATGTGGCGCGATAACGCGTTCCTACGACGATGACCGACACCGCTGCTGCATGAAGAACACCATCGAAGCCAGAGTGTGCACGTCGCACAGTCTATACAAGGTTTATGAAGCCTATTAAGCTGCCAGCCAATGTCAATGTGTATTCTGTTTAAATGTCATACACTGTTGGACTCTGTTGAATGTTGAACAGAATAACGTTCATGAATGGTGTATCATTTTGAAATAAACAATGGACCAACAGGCCATGGTCAACTGAACGATAATATTGGTGACCTGTGTCCACCTGTCTATAATCCATGATCCCAGACAAACAAGATATGGTGGAATAGGGATGCTGTACAAGGACTCGCTGAAACTCGGGCAGATACTGAGTGATGAAGACAGACAAACCTCGTTTGAGTGTATGGAGGTTATGTTGTCTTCCACAGAAAACACAGTACAGGATAATTGTTGTCTATCGTCCTCCACCAAAGCTTATATCAACAGCATAATTTTTGCAAGAGTTTGATGATATAGTAGACACAACTGTGCATACTGGTGGCCAATTACTTATCATGGACGATTTTAACTTTCATGTTGACGATCCTACCAATAAAGATGCTTCAAATTTCTTGAATCTAATAAATTCCTATAATTTAACTCTGCATTAACATTGCCACACACTTCACCTAATTATTACCAGGTCATCGCAGGACAGTGTGACTGATGTCTTCTTGCAAGACAGTGCCCTGTCTGATATATGTGATCATTTTCCTGTTCACTTCTGCCTACCCGGGAACAAACCTAAGCTGAAAAAGAGGGTGATCACACAGGAAACACAGACATATTGGCACCTGCACATTCAAGAAAGACATACAAAAGTCAATGCTACATTTGACATCTGTACCTGACCTACCGCTAGGTGAAGTTGTTGAGCAGTACAAGAGTGTCCTAGCAACACTTCTGGACGAACATGCTCCAGCCCAACAACGCAGTGTGGTTATACGACCCCCAACCAGCTTGGTATAATGCAGATATCCTGTAGGCCAAGAGGGTTCTCGGGAAAGCAGAGAGAAAGTATCAGGAAACCATACTAGTGGTGAATCTGCAGATATACAGGGGTAAACGGCGTGAATTGGCCCAAATGATCCCAAAATGTGTCTTCAAGGTTATCGATTGGCTGATGCATCGCAACACTCTGAGCATGTCATGACACTCCTGTCGAGATGGCGGACAGATTTGCAGACTTCTTCACACACAAGATCACTAAGATACGCAATGACTTGTCACAGGTACGAGACCATCAGCTGGATTTACATGAACTGGTTTCACCTGATGAGAATATCACCTGCAGTTTGTCAGAATTCACCCCTGCCTCAGTAACTGTGATCAGGAAATTGGTCGTACAATCTTGTTCGAAATCATACGGCTTAAATCCACTTCCGACGTGGCTTTTGAAAGACAATCTCGATGAATTGTTGCAGGTGCTGATTCAAATTGTAAACCGTTCCATGTCATCGGGGATCGTATCTGACTCTTTGAAGGAGGCCTTGGTGACCCCTGTGCTGAAAAATAACAATCTTGATCCCGATCTACTGAAGAACTTCCAACCAGTGTCGAATCTATCATTCATATCCAAGCTGATAGAACGTACAGTGGCATGTCGACTCAACACCTATATGTCTGAACACGGATAGCACGAGGTTCTCCAGTCAGCCTACAAGAAACACCACAGTACTGAAACATCGCTCTTCTGGATCAGTGACGATGTGCTCCGCGCCATGGACAGCAAGAAATGTGCTCTCCTAGTGCTCCTCGACATGTCCGCAGCGTTCGATACAGTGGACCATTCAGTGCTCCTCTCCAGATTGCGTACTAGACTGGGCATCTGTGGGACAGCCCTCTCATGGTTCAGGTCGTACCTAGCCAACAGAAAGCAGTCAGTTCTCGTCCAGGGGGCATCATCCAACTGTCAGCGTCTGCGGCCACTAAAATTGCGACATTCACAACCTGCGGCTGGGCGTAAAGAAGCCTGTGCCGTTCACTCCATTTCGAAGCCGTCCGCTTCAGAATACATTTCCACGGACAAATATCGTATCAGTTAGTCAGGGCACATCATAGCGTCTGTCCGCTAGTCTGCCTCATTATTATCAGGATGGAGTAAATTTGCGGAGTTATCCTTCAACATTTTGTCCAAATTCAAGATCTTTGTTTTCAATTTGCAAGGTGTTTTTTCTATGTCGTATAACCAATCAATGGCACCGATTTTATGATTTCCCCAAATATACTGATGTCATTCAATGTCAGTCAGCCAATAGACATCCGTGACGCTACTGTTCGGAGTTTCCACGGCAAGTGAAGCCCGTAGACATAGTGGCGTTGGCGTAGGTCCCGTATTATATCCGTAACTTCGACTTCATAGATATCGAATGGAGTCGATATATCGAAGGTATCGAAGTATTGAACCAGCACTACTTGCAGTTCGATACCCGATATATTGAAGTATCGTAATACCACAACATATCGGTATCGAACTTTTGCAAGTATCGCAATACTTTGATATATCAAGTATCGAACCAGCACTATTGCTTTGTCTGAAACTTGATCACAGCATCCTTGACATGTAAGTCAGTGGTGTTAGTCTCCACTCTCAGGGTAACAGTCATGTGAACTTGGTAATTGTCACTGAAATTAGCACTGGATTCGGCAGTGCATGCTCTTCAGCTGACTGCTGTATTCAACTTTGGCAGGTGCTACAGACGATCAATACAGCATATTGGAAATATAATTCTGTTAGTTGTATGAAAGGTTTGGTTTAATTATGGCTCTAACTGTAATCGATTAAAACTCCTTACTCAGTGGATTTCACCCACCGTCAATCAGGTTTATGGGTAATCAGATCTGTAGTGCCATGAGTAGGGTTATGCACAGTCGGTTAATAAGAGTCTGTGCATTTGCATAGAATGGTACGTACACCTGTGGACTCTGTCAGTTCATATTTGTCATATGAAAAATACCTGTATGGGACAGCAGATACTCTAAAGAACCCAGTGACCAGCCCTCTAAGTTAACTTTTTTGCCTAGGAGCCAAGTGGCTCCTACCTACATTTTTTTAGGAACCAAATTTAAAAAGTAGGAGCCAAGTAATTGTGAAATATAAACGTTTGAAATATAAATAAATTTAAAGCATGTATGAATATGTGGCCAGATACTAACTTTATGCATTATAACATGGTACACTGGCAAATTAATAACAGTCATGTGGAATCCCTGAAATTACCAATAATTACAGTAAATATACATGTATGTGTAGGGACACTGCGCCATGACACTTTGTAGCAATTTGCCTTGCGCATTTATAAAATCCTGTGTTATAAATCCACCAAACTAAACGAATACCGTTACAGAGTAATCATGTTTGTTTCAAAATATTGCCAATAAAGTCAGTATCGTTTACGGTGTTTCCAAGTCATCACATAATGTGTCGGTCGCCAAACAGAAAAAACAGTCGCATGTGCGACCAATTCAGTCGCAATTTAGAGGGCTGCCAGTGATACAAGTTACATAATATCCAGAAGGTGATGCCACCTCCACACATTGTCAGAGCTAAAAGGCGCTTGAAGTGGGTGTTTTGGATCCTCAGGATCTAATGCACTTTTGCATTGCCTACTAAAAAGGTTATGTCTAAGAAGTATGCTTTTTGTGGTTTCAGAAACTGGAGCCATCTTCACATTTGGCAAAAGTAAATTTGGTGATAATTCACCATGCAAGTTCTGGCTGAAAAACGACCAAGTATCACGCGTGTGTTGTGGAGACGAACACACTGCCCTGGTGACAGGTTGGTGAACTATCAACGGTGTAGGGATTCGGAGAAGTGACGTGGAAACGATTGTCATTAAAAAGATTAGTGTTCACCATAATACTACTGTGTCATATATCAATGTGTATTCCCAACGGAACTATCTCGCATAAGAAACACTTATGTATATTGATTTTAAGCTTATAATTGTTGTAGTAAATTATACTTGCGCTGTGCACCTAGTGGTTTTGACTGTTGAAAATCGTTTTTTTTTACAATACAAATACAATACAATCATGTAAGCTGTAAAATCAAGTAAGTGATATTAAATAATAAATATTATACTGTTATTAATTATAATATTTACATGTCATGAATTCTTATACATTTAAATATATACATTCAACAACCTAATGTCAATGGTTTTTTAATGTGCTTTTATTTAGTATGTTTTGTCTATGTTGATGTGTCTCGAGCGAGTTTCAAGAATCAAACATCTTTGATTTTGGGGCGCATTGCTGATGTGTATTGGTCCGCCATTTTTGTTTCACTTGTGTCCCCATGAGGGCGTGCATCGATGCGTCGTGACACCATCCCATCCTCCCAACGGGTAGGGCATGTCATGATGTAACTGACAGGTCGCGATTAGGTACTCAAGACGTCAGTAATTGTTAGAAATGTGTCTCGACCCCCCGTTGAAGACTATTTTCCACAGAATTTCCAATGTGTGGGCCTCTAACAAGGCTGTGTTTGTTTACAGAAAATGGCAGAATATTCATGTTCGGCTCAAACGAGTGGGGACAGCTGGGTTTGGGCCACGTGAAGACCATCACAAAACCCACACGCATCAAGGACAAAAGTACGTCAGTTCAATACAGTTTTGTCTTAGGTCTTTCACAATAGTATTTATGTTTCCTGATATTGTTATATTTTAGAGTAGGTACTGTAAGGGGGGCTTTTGTTTTTAATTATTTACCTGTGTTGGGAAGGTATTTGAGTATTTTCTTGGTTATTGGAAAATATTAGAGAAACATATTTCCATTATTTCCAGCTAGTGATTGGCTCGGCCAGCAAAGATTTTTATGCAATAACCAACACAAGTCCAATGTAGTTTGAGAATAGAAATTGGCCAAAAGATGACGTTTTTATTGGAAAGTGGATTGCTTCTAATGCAGCCACTTTTGGGCATAAAGATAGTAGGAATGTGATGTCTAACATGCAAACCAGATGGGAAACTGAACCCTTGTACAGCCCCATCAAAGTTTCTCAGGCACGCATTCCTACAACACGACGACAATACTACAGACATACATTTGTCGCTATAGAGGTATAAAACCACTATGAATATAAACCTAAGCAAACAATACAAACATTCCGCCACCAATAGACATGCAATTACAAAAAGGTGGGGCCATTCCGCCTATCCTGTATAAACATAAAGAAAAATATACCGTTTGCAAAACAAAAAGCCTGTCGACGCACCAAAACCCAACACGTTCAACAATTGGGGATATGCCCCTGTGTTCAAACCGAAATTTGGGAAAGCGTTGCGACATTTTCCAACTTCTTTTTCTACAGTAGTTGTTTAACTAAACGTGCCTAGGCAAAAAGGTGGGGAGGAGGGCGGATTTAGAAGTATCAGGATACAGGCCTTGACATTAAGGTTTTGAATCCACTGGCCCAGGGGGCCAGTAGATTTGAAAAGTTAGTGGCCCGCCTGTGAAAGTTATTAGCTTGGATTTTGTGTTACCGTAAAAAATACGCTCATTCTGAGGTGCAAAACATTACTAGTCTTTTTTATAATTATATATAAACAAAGTTGTTAGAAGTTACTATACACATATTGATTGTTCAAAGTGAGATGTCCAAAGCTAACAATATTGTAATATTGTTCTTTTTAAGTGTGACGACAGCTAGTCAGTCCGAGTCGGTAGTTGAGTTGACGCTGCTTTCATGTACAGGTTAATCAAGGCATTAGACTATTTCACAGTTCATTCGCTAGGTGGCATCACGCAAAATAGGTGGCCTTCACCTTGCCCTTGCTGACGCAGTGTTACATTTGGTTTCTGTAACTTTTACCCACTTTAGTCACTAGTTAAATTTGGATTTAAGCTGTATTCCTTTCATATATCTAGAGAGAAAAAAGCGTGCATAACGAGGCAGCTTCCAACCACTGTACTAAGTGTGTCCAAGGGATGCGGCGGAACTTAAAAAATTGCATCTCGTTATAAAACCTGCGCTGCCGGTGGTTAAAAAATTTATTCGATGGCTTTGCACGCCGTCGTCCGCATGATAAGTGTTACAGTTTGGACTCATTATTGATCAGAATTAGATATCTACGTTATGTATACAATGTCCTATAACTGAGTCGGGTCTAAGAATTCTGGTGAACTGCATCTGATAACCGATGCGGTCCTGCCGTGACCGCCGCTTCGTCTTGGCGGCGTTCTAAAATATAAGAACTGGTGGCCCGAACTGGCCCGACAGCTTCAAAAAAGGCATCGGGCCAGTGTTAATATCGAGGCTTGGGATGTACATGACATGACACACAGCTACCCAACGCAGAAGTGGCGGCTTATCCGCTAATCCAATTCAAAGGCTGGGGCCTAATCCTGCCATGTCGTGATTGGATGAAGGCGCTCGGTGGTTTCACCAAGGCAAATAGCTGGAAGTAATTATCACCTCAGCCACTTAGCTCAATACCCATACTGGGCCTGTCCTGGCCATTGCATAAAATACAGTATGCACTCCGTTCATACCTTCATATGTTTTTCCCAGTGTTTGGAACTTTTGATTTATACAGGATTGCAAATAAATGATATATATCGTCATGTTATAAGAACTTCCAGGGTCCTTTACATTTACCAGGGTTGATCAGATAACCAGAAACACGTATTATTATGTAAAGGCCACATAAATGACACCATTTCCAGTGTTCAACAATTGCAGTAAAGCAATTCAAACAAAACTCACTGAAAATAAAATATATGAAAGTGTGGAGAAATCATACTTTGGGTAAAAATTGGAGAATGCAAGCTTACCATATTTTGTTTTTGCTAATTTTAATTAACTGCAACAGGAAACTGAAACTGATTGTGATGCTGAATGTTACCTCTTGCAGCTATTAAAGAAGAGAAAGTGAAACTAATAGGATGTGGAAGACACCATACCATATTGGCCACAGGTAAGTGGTATGACTTATTATGCTTGCACTTTAGAATGTATCACTGGAAAAAGGTTTATTTAAAAAAAGGTGTATTTTTGAAAAGTTTAAAATCTAATCTACAAGTATAAACTAAAAGACATTGTTAGGTTTTTTGTCAACACTTGTTTGGAATTGATTTCATTTGTGCTGTAGTGTTGCTATTCTTATGATGCTTGTAATTAGCCAGATCAAAATTAATTACTCCTGTGTAATACTAAGTCCAGTTTTATGTTCAGTTATACTTTTTGTACACAAAATAAAATTTGAAACCAATTGATATAAAATAAAGTCCACAGTAGACTTAAAACTGTCATGCATCCTTAAGGCGCCCATTTCTTTTCCCTTACCCAGAATCATCCTCTCAAGCCAAGGACGACAATTATTAGCAGGAAGTCCCTGGATTAATGGTACTTTGTCCCACTTGTTGTCTTGATTGATCTGAAAGAGCAATTCCAGGACCTTGTGGTTAACCCTGCCTATCTCTGCTAAAGCTATGTTTATTATTTAAATGTTTTGTCTATAACTTGTATGTCTTGTGGGCGGAATATACATTTCGCGAAAAAAGCTTCGGAAATATAATTTGGTATGCAGTGTGCATTCAACATATTTCTTCTAGCATCAACAACATTAAATTACTAAATAAGGAACAGACCAGGTCTGTTTAAATATGTCCTATTCCGAGACAGAACTACAGGGTGCCTCAAATCACACTGGCTTCTAAAAACAAATTCGCGTGGATTAACTGTTGTTCAAACTGCAAACTATTACCATAATCACCCGCGTAAACGCCCTTTCTTGCATAAACGCCCATCCCCCTCTTGGCCAGAATTTCGTATAAACACCCCTCCGACCCACGTTGGATGAATTATTTGTCAGTAATACTAATTCAATGTCGGGAGGCCAAATGTACAGTCCTGTATTCGAGCGATTGCCCCAATGACACGGAACACCCTGATGTTATGCTGTTAATTGGCTGTTGTGTATTTGGTACAACTCGGATAATTAATTGTTGGCGATCCAGTTTGTGTGCCATTGCTCTAAAAATAATTTGCATGCTAACTGGCTTCTGCACCAACATCACTCATATACACTAGTCTCAAAATTAAACACTCAAACGGAAATTTCAGATTTTTCAAACAAACTTATCACATTGGAGATTTTTCATATTCATGCCAATGAACAATTAGTCTGACTTATTATTAAATGATTGCATGTTGTTAAGACACAACTAAGATATGTGGGAGCCCAAGCCACTGTTTTAAAGTAACATGCACAGTATATGCAACCACTCGGAATAGCTGAATCTTTTATTTTTGCGAGTGGTATAGATGTACAGGAGTTGCAACAGCCCACTCGGTGCACACGGCAATCATCCGCCGCAATGTAAATATCGCATGTTCGGGCTTACGTGGAAACAGCTAATCAAATTTACTAATGTGCTCATCAAATCACGTAATGATTAGCAGTAATTGCTACCCATTTTTCCAGTACAAATTATTCCCTGCTAGCACACAATAAGCATACACACATGGGGCTACGTGTAATGAAGACAGATGATGGATGATGAACACGACACTGAATCTATCTCACGTCGACAATATCACAATATTGCAGCTCGAAATGATACCCTATTCTCTTGATACCACATTATAAACACCCCCCTTTCATAAACGCCCCCCCATCTAAATGCCCATGCTCATGTAAACGCCCACCCCACTCCAGGATTTTACAATTTAAATGCCCTGGGTGTTTATGTGGGCGATTACGGCACAACGGTGCATCCCAGATCGATCCCTGCAACTGGTTGTGTTTGCTTTCAGAAGGTGGAAAGTTGTACAGTTTTGGTGGCAATAATGACGGTCAACTTGGACTGGGTGCGGCGGACAGCCAACCAGTCACAAGGCTGCAGTACATTGAGTCGCTGCGAGTCCGCAACTTCAAGATGCTGTCATGTGGGGCCGAGCATTCTGGCGCCTTGACTGGTGAGCATGTTTTCATTGTCATTCATTTGTTGATATATGTCCAGCCACAGCAAATTGGGTGTAAATTGCAAAATTGTGAAAATGTGTTTTATACCTTCTTTAGATTAGAAGTTATGCATTTCTACCAGAATCGCAAAATTGACGGAACCCGGTTCACTGTGACTGATCACATGTTATTAGGTGTGAAACAGTGTTTCTTCTGATCTTGAAACAATGTTTCTTCTGATCTTGAAACAGTGTTTCTACTGTTGTTGAAACAGTGTTTCTGATGTTGAAATAGTGTTTCTACTGATGTTGAAACAGTGTTTCTTCTGATGTTGAAACAGTGTTTCCACTGATGTTGAAACAGTGTTTCTTCTGATGTTGAAACAGTGTTTCTTCTGATGTTGAAACAGTGTTTCTACTGATGTTGAAACAGTGGTTCCACTGATGTTGAAACAGTGTTTCTTCTGATGTTGAAACAGTGTTTCTTCTGATGTTGAAATATAGTTTCTTCTGATGTTGAAACAGTGTTTCAACTGATGTTGAAACAGTGTTTCCACTGATGTTGAAACAGTGTTTCCTCTGATGTAGAAACAGTGTTTCTTCTGATGTCGAAACAGTGTTTCTACTGATGTTGAAACAGTGTTTCTACTGATGTTGAAACAGTGTTTCTTCTGATGTTGAAACAGTGTTTCTACTGATGTTGAAACAGTGTTTCCACTGGTGTTGAAACAGTGTTTCCACTGGTGTTGAAACAGTGTTTCCACTAGTGTTGAAACAGTGTTTCCACTTGTGTTGAAACAGTGTTTCCACTAGTGTTGAAACAGTGTTTCTACTGATATTGAAACAGTGTTTCTTCTGGTGTTGAAACAGTGTTTCTTGTGATGTTGAAACAGTGTTTCTTCTGATGTTGAAACAGTGTTTCTTCTGATGTTGAAACAGTGTTTCTTCTGATGTTGAAAAAATGTTTCTTCTGATGTTGAAACAATGTTTCTACTGATGTTGAAACAGTGTTTCTTCTGATGTTGAAAAAGTGTTTCTTCTGATGTTGAAACAGTGTTTCTACTGATGTTGAAACAGTGTTTCTTCTGATGTTGAAACAGTGTTTCTTCTGATGTTGAAACAGTGTTTCTTATGTTGAAAAACCAGCAGTATTATTTGGGGTAGCCGCAATGGTTTTAACTGTAAGGTACATTTCACAAAACTAAGTTTGAGCCAAAATACATATGCGGGGGGGCGGGGTGAAAGTTTCAATTTTCATGTTTTTGGCAGTTTTAGAAATACGGGTCAAAGGGCAGGAATGAACTAGAGAACTAAAACAGGATTTATTAATTGGCAGGGGCTCACTTTATTAACGAGAAAAGTGATTTAGAGGTATGAAATTGTTATAAAAGTGAACTTTATTGATAGAACACATACAAAGCTATCGGAATATGGCAAAAACATTTTTTATATATTTGTCAAAATATGTCATTTCAGCTGCCGTGTCTGGCCTTAATTCAGTAACGTGTTTCCACCCTTGACATCAAAAAGTCAAAATATAGGGCATATGTACTGATAATGACCTAGTAAGGGTGATTTTATACCCTAATTCCATTGCATGCATCAATAATTGGACACAGAAATCACCCATAAAATATGGCATCAGGGATGGTGCATGCAATATATTGAGTGTCCCCTCTGTGGTAATAAACTTACGGATCCAGTCCGTTGCTACTTGCCTATCCACATCACAGTCAAAATTATCCGCGTGACTTCCGGCAAGCTTTGTGTCGTCAACAACAATTGTTACATAAGTAATACATGTGTAGTGCATTACTTATGCGTCACAACCTCTAATAAATCAACCTTTCCCGCACGCAGACCTCGCTTAATCAACTTTGCTCTATGCTGTTGTCATAGAGAAAAATATTTGGGGAGAGAATTTCAATAAAATATATATCCGAATGCTCCTTTTGTTTGGCATCCATTTTTGATGGCCTGACACACCTTGTTGTTAGGCAACAGAACAGGTGTTGGATGAGTCGGTTGTGTCTGTCTGTGACAATGGAGATGCTGTGTGTTGACAGAGGACGGGAAGTTGTACATGTGGGGAGGAGGCAGTGAAGGGCAGCTTGGACTGGGACAGAAGACAGAGGCAGCAGAACCCACACTCCTTCCCTTTGACGAGGCCATAGTGTATGTAGCTTGTGGCTACTACCATACAGCATTTGTTACAGGTAGGGCGCTGGATATCTGTCTCGGTTTGTTTTTCTGTCTGTTTGTTTGTCTGTTTTTTTATCTGTGACTGTTTGTCTATCTATCTATCTATCTATGTCTGTCTGTCTGTCTGTGTCTGTGTCTGTCTGTCTGTCTGTCTGTCTGTCTGTCTGTCTGTCTGTCTGTCTGTCTGTCTGTCTGTCTGTCTGTCTGTCTGTCTGTCTGTCTGTCTGTCTGTCTGTCTGTCTGTCTGTCTGTCTGTGTCTGTCTGTGTCTGTCTGTGTGTCTGTCTGTGTCTGTCTGAATGTGTCTGTCTCTGTGTCTGTATGTCTGTCCATTTGCCTATCTGTGTCTTTTTGTCTGTCCATTATTGATTGAAAATGCAACCAACCATCTGTGCTTGTAAACATTCTGAGGTGTACACAATAAAACGTGACCACATTATCATTAATACAGCCATCACAATAATATCACCATGGTAAACCTATTCCCAACAGTCACCTCCTACAACAGCGACTTCAAAGTAGTATGTCTTGCTACGCTTAAATATACACCGTATTTTCCTCTGCAGAGAGTGGCAAACTGTACACGTTTGGCGAGACGGACTGTGGTAAACTAGGTCAAGGTGAAGACCCACCAAGCCACCGGGAGGCGCAGGTGGTGCAAGGAATCAGCGGTCGCGTCGTGTCTGTGGCATGCGGGGGCTCCCACACAGTCGCCATCACAGGTGGGTTGATAACAAAGACTTCTTCAGCCTTGTTCCTTTATGGTGGGGGCCACATCAGCTGCTCTGTCCATCACTCTACAATTTACTATTTTACATAATTAATTTATTTACAAGGTTTACATAATTTTACCTGTACATTTATATTCTAGACTCACGAACCTTATGAAGATAACATTTATAATTCGTGAATAAAGAATGTTTATTTTATTACTCAACCCTGCATTTAAGATCTCTACTAGACACCGTATCTCCACCCCAAGTTTGTTTTTTCTCTTTTTCTACCCTCTTCTGGTTTCCATAGTCTTTCTTACCTGACTCATTTTCTTTATACGTCCTGCCAGTCTCAGTCTGCTCCCCACTGTCTCCTCATCATTCATTTGATTACCCTAAAATCATGTCATTAACGGAACTAGCTAAAACACACTGGAGAATGCTGTCATGTTGTTCTCTTGTTTCCCTGTATGTCGGGATGAGACTGGCCTCGATACTGGTCCTTGATTTTTGTTTCGTTTTCTTTCCCCTTTTTCCTTCACCACGTCACATCTTTTTTGTAAGCGTTATTTTCATAAATATACATATTAAAAATATAATGTTTGATAGAGATGTGTATATTTCCATAATCATTCCATAATTTCTATATACGGTGCTTTAATTACTAAGGAAATGCATTACGAAAAATAAATGTATTTTTTATGTTTGTTCCCTAACCAGAATGCTGCATGCATTTGTCCACTCGCTAGCATGTTGTGATGGTTTTGTTCCAGCCGCGGGTAGTGTGTACACGTTTGGTGACGGATCAAACGGTCAGCTTGGACACGGCACGACCATTCTTGTGGCTGACACACCTCAAGAACTGTCTTTGGGAAAGAACCTCAATGTGAAATTTGCCTCGTGCGGCGAGAACAGTACTTCACTAATCACAGGTTCGAAAGTAACATGTTAATAGCTTTAGAACTTGACATACCACTTGATCTAACTTAATTTGTGTTGTAATTAATTGCACTATTGAAAAACTAATAATTTTATGAAAAATAGTGTTTAATATTAAACATTGCACACCCATTTTTGTTTAAAATGAGTATTTTTGACTTGTAATTCTGTAATAAAAATTTAAAATTCTCCTTAGAAAGGTTTAGATACCTGTCAGGATCCAACTTTCAGATTTGGTGGAACTTTCAAGACCTTCACAGTCTTCTTCATTCACAGTGAGCCACCATATGTATATGTACCTTATTTTTAGAATGAATCTACAGAATTCTGAAGCAGTTTACTTGCTTAAATAATGTTATATAGAAATCTCTAGACATCCATGAACATTTTTTATTGGTTGATTGGTGTATAATATTCCGATTTCGCCATCTAACAGGTTATGGAATGTTCCTACATTTTTGTAGCATCTTGAAAATGTGGAGGCAGCTGGAACTAACTCCTTTGTGTGACTGACCTTCTTTGTGTGACTGACCTTCTTTGTGTGACTGACCTTCTAGAAAGAGTTCCATAATGCAGTATGGATGACGTAAATAGTACAGAAACTATTTGGATAATGTGATGCTGTACACCATTGGACAGTAGAATTTCTAAGGTCACTGTTGACAGGACTGGTTGCTTTCAGACAAGGGGCAACTGTACACTTTTGGTGATGGTCGACATGGGAAACTGGCGTTAGGAGAGGAGAACTTTGCCAATCAGTTCACACCATCTCTTGTTCCGCGGTTCGCAAACTTCACAGTTCAAAAGGTGAGTGGTAGTCTGACCCCGTAGTAGATACTTGCTTGATTAAGGTTTTGTTGTTTGTTTTCTAGTTTTTGATTAATTGTAATTGTTGAGGGTGTCTTTCATACTATTGACCTCTTGGTAGTAGTGACTGTCCCAGATCAATACAAGAATATCAGGACAACAATAGTTTGGATAACACTTTCAAATATATATGGCCAGACACATTTGATATGTCCAGTACGGTTTGTGTATGTCACAGTCAAAACTTTCTATGCGATCTCCGTCAAGCTTTGCCAACAATGTTGATAACGGTTGCATACATGAATTATATTACAATTGCTGCATGACATTTCATAAATCAGACAATCCCACATACAATTGTCACTTTACAAACTTTGCCTTATGTTTTTGTTACAAAGATACTCTTTTATGGACAGAATTTCAACAAAATACAAAACGAAATGCACAAACGTACCACCTGTTCGGCATCCATTTTTCGATGGTTTGACAGAGCTTTTGCTAGGCCACAGGACAAGTGATGGATATGTCAGTTAGCATCTGTCTTCCATTACCCTCTTAAAGAATCCTAGGAAAATTACTGTAAAATGTAAAAACTAAATGTGGTCTGTCCCCACATATTTTTTATATTATTTTAGTTGAAAGACTAGCCTGACTCCAGTTTTCTTTCTCCCCCAGGTGTCTTGTGGAGGCTGTCACATGTTGGCCATTGCCAAGGTCCGCACACAAAATGGAGTCAAAGAAGACTGGGAAGATTCCGAGGAAGAGGATGACCTTGATACCGCCCCGTCGAACAACTTTGAATCATCCTTGAGGAAATCGGCTGATCTAAGTGGCGGTTCGCTAGACTTATCTGGCAGTATCGCAGCAAGAAATCGACGCCGAGAGAAATTACCGGTGGGTGTTCTAGTACAGATGTGACTGATTTTTTAGGATTGTGTGATCCCTAAAGGATTGTCCCCTTAGGTTGCAAAGTCCAAAAATTGTATTGGTTTAGCCCCGCCATCTCCCCTCCAGTACGTGGTGTGAACTTGTGGTTTTTATGATCCAAAATTGTTCACTCGCTAGATGGCACTACTGTAGCAATATATATTTCCCTGCAGTACGTGGTGATGACTATACCCCCTCCGTATATAGCGCATTTGGGGACTTTGTGAATTTAAAACTGAAGGGGATAGTTCTTACAACAAATATGCTATTGTTTACCATCATCAAAATTTGGCTCTGGAACTGAAAACATCTTTATTCGACAGTTAACAAATGTGTTTAACAGAATTGTTATAAACAGATAACATCTGCCGGGAGACCCTCACTTAGGCATACAAGTATGCCGCTAACGTGACTATGACCAGACTAGTATTCTTAACTGGACATAAAACTATTAATAAGGACTGCAACTCTATGTCTAGAATATAACTATTGAAATCTTTTCCTCTTCATCCAGTACAAGTTTGTCGTCCAGTCTTATACCTGCGTAATGAACACAAGAAAATAGATTGTGTATTTTATCATAATTTTTCCATTTTATGCAAATTCATATTAACACAGGATACGGCCGCATTCCTCCCAAAATCTGTTATTGTTTACAGGAAATCTGTATGAATGATTCGTTTATTCAAATATTGGCAACATAATATAAGAAAGAAAAGACAACCGTGTATATATACACATACATAACCATATACACATCTATATATTTGATGTGATATAATTATACATAATCTACAAAATACGACATACACACACAAGTGTATATACAAAGATGTGACATGTGTACAGTGGCACCATCTAGCAGGAAGACTGGGAATCACACTGGAATGGAAGTACAATCACTTAGTGGATATTTTGATATGTAAACTGTAGTCACTAAATAAATGTTTGTATTGTAACATGGTGGTGTAGTGGTAGCCGCATTGGACTCTCAATTGAGACAGATTCCACGGTTTTTAATCCTCTTGTTGCCGTTTCAAACCTTAGGCAAGTTTGTTCACTCCACATTGCTAGATTGTTTATGAATGAGTACCTGGCTATAGACAGTGGTGGATATTTGTGTACGAATAGCCTTTGCGCATTAATTGCAACATGGCTGGATGCTTCTCAGAGAAGTCGAGATGGTGCTTGATTGAACATATCTCCCAGGGAGTAAAGTGTAAAGCGTTTAGTGAAGTCCTAGCGACTGGATACCGTGCTACATAAGTACTTGCCTTTCGAATTTAGTAATTTTTTTGGGTTATTTCACAGGACCCGATGGGGACGATGAACCGGACACTCCCACCCCTCAACAGCACCCTGCGGGGTCTACCCCCCCTCGGTCAGACACAACCCCTCGTAGACGACACCCTCAGTAAGAAAACACTCCCACAGATCCACAAGCTCGAAGGTAAGTACGCGACGATTTAGGGACCATATCAAACTGAAGTGTATTCAAATAAGTGTTTGGCTGTGTGTGAGGGGCTGTTTCAAAATGCATGATCACATAGGGGCAGTATGAAATGTTTAGTGGAGTAATATAATTTCTATTCATTGTCTGGGACTGATATTTCATATTACTGTTTGTTTCATAACGTTTAGATAGTGGTTATTTTGTAATGTTTTGTGCCTGCGACTAGTGCCAACAGAACACCTTCCATGATACAGATATATGATATGGTGATGGTGATATCATTTCCATCTGTGAACATGCAACATTCACACTTCTTTGGTGTCTACAATGCAAACGTTAATTTAAGGTGGATCTACTAGAGATATATGCTGCACATGTGGCATGGCATGCACTGTGTGAATAGCTGAATTAATTGCATTAATCAATGATGTACACTTTCTGTAGCTGCATATTTTCCATTTAAGAAATACATAATTTTATCCAGCATTGCCTAAATTATAGCTTCTTCCTATTATTGGTATGCTCCCTTCTGTAGAGCTGGAATTGAAAAGTGCGAAACCCGTAGGTAGGGATGAGAGAAAGATGGAGGACACGGAAGAGGAGGAATCTTCTGTGGTCTCGGTTACAGAGGAGAGTTCAGAGGAGGAGGAAGAAAAGAAGGTATGTATTCTTCCCAGATCGCAGTCTTCTGCCTATTGATGACTTTCATAATGCTTAGGGATCATCTCAGTACATTGATGTCCGATATCAGATGAAATTACTTTTGTTTAGGAGGCAGTTTCGTCTGGTGTCAGACATCGATATTTTACACTCTGACCGATACTGTTAATATATTGGTATCATCATATCAAATGTTTACACACTTTCGTTTGAGGGGAGGGGGTGGGAGGCTGAGGCCAGTTGAAAGTAATTTTGTCTGGTATCGGACATCAATGTTCTGAGATGATTCCCTAATGCTTACTGAATTTTAGATAGAGTAACCCATTTGTTCTGATGTGCCTCTGAGGACGGTTCCAAGGTTTAGGTGGTGAAATAATGTTCTTATTCTTATTATGTTGTAGTTATAATAACACAATTATAATAACCTTGGAAACTGCAACTAAAGTTCCTGCAAAGAAAATTATATGTACTAAAACCAAACAAATTGTTTTTACACGCTTAAAGATCACCATTCGTTTTTGTCACCAGTAAAGTGATCATGGAAACACTGGTTTTGTGATTTGCTTATTTTTAGTTTGTTTTTTCAGAAGCCAGCACTGATTCGCAAGACGGCCAGTGAATCAACAGAAAAGGCTCCACAACCGAAGCCACGAGCAATGCTGAGAAAATCTAGAGAGGTATTTGCTAGAAAGTGTTCAAGTCTTCTTCATCAGAGTTGCATGTATTATAAAAAGACTGTCGCTGTAGCAAAACTATCCCCCATAGTCACCCCTAGTAATATGTGTCTGTGTCATGCAAAAGGGCAACATTTCAGTTCTACAATGGTGTCAGTGTGTCACCTGTGTTAGTAAATTTGTTGCAACGTTATGGGTGGTTGAATTGACCCAACGGAAGAATTCAAGTTTTGAGACAGACATCATTAAAGTTAGGTTTCGAATCACATACCATTCAGTCCGGGGAAAAAACACTCCAAAACACTTGCATTATTCAAACTGGGAGTAAATTGTTTATTATTTTTAACATGCAAAAACCCTGAAAATCGATACTTTCACCCTTGTGAATGTATTTGAGCTATTCCTCAATTTTGCAAAATGTACTTTACGGTCCGAACCATTACAGTTACAAGTGTACCGGGTGGGCCAACTTGTATAGTCGTATTAATCAGTGTTTGCACTAACACATTGAACTATTATTTCACTCTCTGTCCCCTAGGTGTCTCTGCCTTTCTCTTTGGACATATGTTACGGAAGAAATTACTGCGCTTTACAAAATTCGCTTGTATCAAATTCCTCAATACAATTTAATCTACATTTTTATTTCAGATTTCTTGGCCACCATTCTGTCCAAGTTTGAAAAACTACTCAATATAGTCCCAAAACAGCATTAACGTGAACACTGGTTAATTTACTTGTCTATACCCTAGATTAATAGTCCTGCTTTGATGTTTATTTAATTGAATGTGTAGGTGAAATTCCATGCTTTTTCTGTTGTGTGGTATTTTTATGGTAATTTGTTTGTGTGGTATTTCGTCTATTGTATGGTATTTTGTCTAACAGTGTATTTTGTCTGTCGTGAGATTTTGTCGGTTATGTGGTATTTTGTCTCTTGTGCAGTATATTGTCTGTGTGTGGTGTTTTGTCAGTGTATTTTCGTTGTCTATTTCGTGGTGTTTTGTTTGTGTTATTTTGTTCATTGTATGGTATTTTGTCTGTCATGTGGTGTCTTGTCTGTTGTGTGGTAATTTGTGTGTAGTGTGGTATTTTATCTGCTGTGTGATCATTTATCTGTGTGTGGTGTATTGTGTGTTATGTGGGATTTGTCCATTGTGTGGTATTTTTGCAGTGTGTGGTATTTTGTCTATTGTGTGGTATTTTGTCTATTGTGTGTGGTACTTTGTATGTTGTGTGGTGTTTTGTTAACCTCTGGACTACGTCGAGGGCAGCCACGCATGGAGTGACATTAGGGGTACAGTGAACACGTGTGATTGTTAAGGAGGATGAGGAGTCTGGAGAGAGTGGGGAAGATGAAGAAGATGAGGAGAGCGAAGACGAAGAAGAAGAGAAGATGGAGAGAAAGAAGCACTCGGAGGAGGAAAAGATAAAAGAGGTCGACAAGGCAAAGGTTCATGAGAAACTGCATCAGCACTGGCGTCTTTCTTGTACACTCTATGAAATTCTCTCACTGCATTTCTAACATGTCTCTATGCAAAATGGACACATAATAATAATTACATAATAAAACAATAATAAACTTCTATAGCAACTAACATCTTCAGGAATCTGAGCTCATGAGCAATATTCCACAAACATCCGCAATTTATTTACTTGTGAGTCTTGCTGGTTTTAGGGGTGGTCAAATAAATTTGCGATAAAAGTATCAGAATAGGTTAAGCATTGCATATCATTGGAGAAATAAATTGCTACAGTGGCGCTACCTAGCAAGTGAAACGTGTTAATGTAAATTGACGTTATAGCAATTTTAGATCTCAAAATCACAAGTCCCCCACGTAGTTGGGAAGGGTATTTGAACCTCTGGTAAATGTATTACTTTCTTTGACTTTGTGACCATATTAAACCATCCCCCTCCAGGTCTTACGACAAGCACATGCACTAAGCAAGATACTAACCTTCTGACACATGCACACAACATAAGTTTCTACTAACACTGTCTTCTGCTACTGTTGTTCCTTATAACTCGAACGAAGGAAGCATACACAGAAATTGAGTTGCAGCTCCCTCTGTGGTCAAGACTGGTTCACAGCCTCTCTCTGATGACACAATCTACGCTTGGTTCGGTTGGAGAACTTCTGCGAAATGTACTTAGTCTGTACTGTTGTCAAAAGTTTTGACGAATTTGAGCATTGATGTTAAATTTTAATTTTTAGTTGATGTTAAACTGTTAAAATTAAAGGTACATTGGATGAAAAGTAGTCCCAATAAACGTGTTTGTAACTTACATGTAGAGTTGAAACAAATTGTTGACAAAAATACATATATACGTGTATATATTATACAATTATTTGTATATAACAAGTTTACATTTGAATGAATTATATATACAATATACAATTTTTGACTTTAAAAGCAATAATTATGATTTGATTTTAAAAGACATTTAGCATGTTGTATTTCAAAATTGGAAATGGTATGGTAGTCTTTTGAGAATTTCAAAAATTACCTTTTGACACAGAGAAAATATTCAATTGTAGACTGACGCAATACCACATACCCTGATGCACTACCACACAAAGCCTTGAAGAGTAATTCATTTCTGATCTTGTGTCTATTTTAAACCTGTTTTGTACTTTGTATCGTATGGAGAATGGAACACACAATGGACACTGCTGTGTTTTTGTAATATTAAGTTACATAAAGGCATAACAAGTGGTATTTTTGTTATAAGAAAAATGAAATACCTACTGCTGTTCTAATACCTTAATGGAGCAAATGTGCTTTCAGTAATCAACATGTGTTTAATATAATTTTGCCATTAACTGTTTTTGACTATCAACCTTATGCTGTAGTACATTTGTGAGCAATTGACACTCATTCATTCACTCACTCACTCACTCACTCACTCATCCTTTGACCGTGACGGTCATAGAGGTGCCATGTCCACTGTCAGTCCGAGTCAGATCTGTTCTCTGCTTTGTAGCAAGATTGGTGGGGGTAGACTGTTTGGTGGGGGTAGACTGTTCAGAAAACCTCCCAATAACACTTGTATAATTACACCCTTCCTACATGCGATATAAACATAAAAAAACATATAATGATCAATATGCAAACCTTTTGGTTCATTGAAATGCATTACATGGGCAGTGAAATATTAGAATAGATGTATATTCTTTAGAAATGATTTGACGGTAACAGAAATAAGATGTTTTATCTGTGAATGTTCTTGACAAGGGTTTTTGTTTCACTGGTAATTGTAACTAAAATCTTGCCAAAACACATTGCACAGAGATATATATATAATGACTATTTCAAAAATGGAAACTGTGCTCGTGGAATGAGGTGGAATGTTTTTGTTAGTATTGCTTTTGATGAAGTCATTAAAATACAAACATTGTAGAAACTTTGTCGTTTTGGCAATGGGTCTGCCAAAGTGCCAATGGGCCCACTGTTTTATGGAAGTTTGTCTCTTCCACATTCATTTGTTTGTCTTCTTGAGTTGTTAATTTGTTAACCTTTCACAAAACTCTTGCACTAAAAACTGTTGTGTTATGTGTTTGTAATTTGATACAATTTCATGTTTATGTTGTGTTGCGAGTTGGTAGCTGTGTTGTTAATCTAGCAGTCGAGTCACTGTAATGAATGTCTTGCCTTTGTAGGTTTATGGTAATATTATTGGTAGTGGAAATATATTTAAATGTTGACATGTTAATGATTTTGGTCTTCCCTAATTAGTTGGTATCATAACCAGACCAAATGAACTACGATAGATAAGCATGCGAATAGGGACAAATGAAATATTATAAGTAAGCATTTGTGATCTCTGTATTAAATGTTGTTATACTGAGTTTATTTATAAATTACAATATTTACTGTGGCATAATCCTTTTGTAAATTTCAACCCAGATTGTTACCAAAACAATCATTGTATAAAGTATAAGTTGAAGCTTATTTCTAGGTATGTATAACTTTAAGATGACCGAGGTGAAAAGTAGTATTTGTCGAGAGGAATCTTAAGTATTATGATCAATGTCACAGTTGCAGTGGTCGCTTATATTTGATGATTTGTGCCCAGGTGAAACCACAGCCAGCATCAAGAAAGAAGATGAAAGAAAAGGAGAAGAAATCTGAGGATTCTGAAGACGTTTCCGAGGAAGAAACTGATGAAGAAGAGGATGAAGATTCTGAGGAAGATGTCACTAAAAAGAAGGTTTGTGCTTATGTTGGTAAAAATTACTGTAATCGTAGCGGCGCAGTGGCTAGAGCATCGGACTCTCAATCAAGAGAACTTGGGTTAAATCCTGTGCTGCTGTGTCGAACCTTAGACAAGTTCGTTCACCTTACGTTGCTCCAGTTCAATCAGCTGTATGAATGAGTACCTGGCTACAGACAGTGGTGGCTATTTGTTGATGACTAGTCTTTGTGCATTATTTGCTGCATGGCAGAATGCTTCTCAGAGAAGTCGTGATCGATTGAACAGGTCTGCCAGGGAGTAAAGTGTAAAGTGCTTTGAGCAGTCCTAATGACTGGATACTGCGCTATATAAGAACTTACCTTTTTTAATCTAGACTTAAGCAAACTCGTCTTTTCTGTTGCCCATCATCTCAAGCCGCGGGAGATAATAGTGTGAACAGGAATTTTGTGAAACAGTCGTACTTAGTCCCACTTGCGATGTCCATTGTGGGAACTAGCAAACTTCAAAGAGCAATTCCATTAAACTTGTAGTTAGGCCCATGTGCCTCTGCAATACCACGTGTTTGTGATGTGAAGGTTTTGTGTCAAATTTGAACTTTTTGTCAGCAAAACATTCAAGTTATGAACAATGCTTTGAGCTTATTCATTGCAATTATGCGATCAATACTCTGAACATATTTACTTTAGCATTAAGAACATTATATTCAGCGATAAAACTTAACACTCGCCCCCCCCCCCCCTAAAAATTCCTGGGGATGAGTAACCTTTGGCCTGCACTAGTCCCCTAGGTGAGTAGCTATTTTCCACTCGTTTTGTAACAATATAAATGCAAGCAATTTGAATTAGGCATACATACATAAACGTAACACATTGTATTGAAAAATCAAATTTTTAATCGTCGTTCCCGATATATCCGATTTCGTAAATGAGCAGCCACTACATGTTGCAACGTAGTCGAAAATCCGTGCACATGGGTACAAGTATAGTACACTGAACAGTACTAACTTTTACCCGTCGAACTTTTGCGTTTCCTTTCGAAATCGTGTAATTTCTGAAAACTGAGCACCGATTATAAAGTTGCGCATAAGTGTAGGTACGATGCGTGTGTGAGAAAACGAGAATTTCAGCTGCACTAGCTACAGACTGTAAAGCAATTCTCATGACTCAAATACAAAAGTTTGTTCGCTGGCGCTGGCGTTGCCGCTCACAGGCAGTGCCGCTGACCGTCGTGACATCATCACCGACATTGATGATGACTGATGAGTCGGAGATGGATGAAGATGCAGTTGCCCAAATCATGAAAGATGTCATTCACTGACACTGTCTGGGGACATTGTGGAGGACTCGAGAGTCGAGTCATGCGGCCGTTAACAATCTCCAGAACCTGGAGATCTGATTTAGTACTAATTGAATAAAATAATTACGTTGCATCATCAATGATGAAATTGATATTTATTTGTTCATTTTATGTTTAAGGAGCATTGCAGGTCAACATACGAATTTGCATAAAAAGGTCGCATTTTGACAATGTCCACCAAAATTGGGGTCTAGTGATTTTTCATGGGGATGAGTAACATATTAAGGCTACTAGTCCCCCTGGCGAGGGGGTAACATTTCTTAATTTCGACCCCTAATTATATTAATGAATTAGTTACAAACAAGGTCGGTTTTATAAATGAGGCGTCATTAATTTTTATAGATTGTTCTGTAGCTTCTATTTGTCTTTATTAATGTTAGCTATTTTTAGGTACATTTTTCATACTTTACTCCTTGCAGATTTTAATTCAGTAGTAAATTTAAGTGTGTATATTTTTATGATGCTATAATTTGTACATTTTGTTGTGTTGTTTGCAATATTAGTGGAAATGTAGAATTACTAGCAGAAATGTATACTACATTGTATGAATGATTTAATAATAATATCGTACCTCGGGCAATATACAGGTTATAAGCTGTAATAGTATTATGTTCTTGGAACTTAACTTTGATGACAATAATCCACGATTGCTTTCAGTTGAGCAAGAAAAGGGCAGCAGAAGAAGAGAAAAGAAAGAAGAAAGCTGACAAGAAAGAGAAAGGTATATCAATATTTACTAATTACATTTGTAGTTTGATTGAATCACAGACTGTGCTAGGTATGCTGATGTTTGATCCATCCTTCGTGATTTGGTTTGACAATTTCCCAGATAACAAACTTATGAAATAAACTAGAGTGCAGAATTAATAATAATTATAAACCATCTCGGGAACTTGAACTCGCAGACATAACAAACCAGAAGCATTTAGTCTGATATCATGAACAGGGATGTTTCATTGTCATGTTAATAACTTACTGCAACATTTGAAATGCAACAGTAGAAGTTATTGTATTTTCTATACAATTGAGACAATTAGCAACCACAGTTAAGCATTGAATATGAACACCAGATCAGGTGTCAACTCCAAATCATGGCATTTGTTCTCAATCTGGCATCGATACATAGCAAAAAACTTAAGTAAAATGCACTGTGGTATACATTCAACATACATTAGATAAAAGTATATTATACTTAAAAATAACCATAAAAGTTCAATGAGCTTTCAAGGAACAATGTGCTATATATATATATATATATATACATATGTATATATAGTTTTATATTCACCGGGTTGTGGGACGTTCTGTAAGCCCGCTACTCACGTTGTGGGACGTTGGCCAACATTGTGGGACGTTGAAAACGTCCCACAACCCATGTTGCGTTGTGCGACGCCCATTTGACTCTAAATAGATGTATGCTAATTTCTACGTAATACAATCCCACAGCACTGTGGGATTGTTTGGTTCGCATTAGCTAATGTAGATGGCGCTACCATCGATTGTAATCGTCGACTGGAAACGAGTTGGCGCCGCTCGTAGCCGCTACACCCACAGAAGGGTCGAAGGTCAAAGGTGACCCTTCGCTCGGGACTCGGGAGGCATTACGCGGGAAAATGGAAAGATGGCGACAAAAAGCCGGCGGACAGGAATGGTAAGCATACATGTCGTTTAACAGTATTTGTTTAATGATTACATATGTGAATAATTGCAGTCTTGCCCGAAGAATTTATATTAAGAAAAGTTTGCAGTCATTAGGTTAGACTAGTTGGTAAATCTGTTTGAACTATTGCAGCAGCCTCAGCACATATATTGAACGCTAGCAACATTAACGTTTTAATTAATTGACTGTCAGTTTTTGTCATGCAAAGCTTAACGAGATTTGCGCAACAAGTCGCTATTTTAAATCATTCACAAGCATTTAATCGATATTAGGCAAACATATGTAGTTATATAGTTTACATGCGAGAATGACGTTGTTAAAATTATTTTAAACGGCTATAAATAATATAATATATAGTGCAATCATAAACTAATAGATTGCCAAACTAATTTACGTTGCTTAAACGACATTCGTAGCTCTTGTTTTTGTGCAAAATCCAGAGGGAGGGTTGGGTCTGTGGGCCTTTTTGCCAACAACGGGATTTACATGCGACATTTCTGTTGAATGAATGTGAAACCTGGCCACAGATTTGTAAACATCTTGTGACTTGTCAATGATTAATCATTTCCCTGTACTGCCGCCTGGGTTACTTGTGAGACCAAAATGTTTAGGTAAAATTCCTCTGCATCTGCGCGCAACCGAGGTACAAAGTCTAAGACATGAAACAACACATTATAGCAATAGTTGTCAAAATTGTGGCTTCTACATTCCGAATTTTATCAGACGCCCTGCCCTACTTTACACCCACTGGCACTGCCCTTTGAAAGCTAAAATAGATGGCAACCACGCGAACAACATCATTTTATTAAGACTTTAAGTACTCTGATTAATCAGTGTTTTTATTATTAAGTACTCTGCTTTATCATGTCATTACATGGCATTTTACTATACACAAGTTTATTTATATAACTAGGACGTTGCCTTATTAACTTTTACTTTTCGAACAGTAATTTATTTAGCTCTCTATATGCGATTTTATGTGTTTTAGATTGATGCCAATATGGTAGGCCTAAACACCTGTGAACAAGGCATTAGCACCGAATTTGCATGGTGTCTAAATAAATAAATTATTATTATTATTAAAACAAAGAATGGTGAGTCAAGTTAAAAAAAACATGTCACTTGGGTTTGTAGTGTCCTTGTTTTTAATTGAACTGTATCATGTTTATATTTGCCATATTGGTGCAACCTGCTGCATATATTGTTGGTGTCACGGTGGCTCTCATTGACACTTTTCTTTGACAGCATTGTGAACATTAAGACAATGTATGTTTACATGTATCTCTTACTCAGTTTATGAATTTGTCATTATTTAGATAACACTGACAATGATGGCATCTCTCCAACCAAAATTAATACGAAGGAAACACGGTTAGCATGTTTTTCTGAGACTATTTAAGCGTTGTAATATACTAATCCAGATGTTCGAAGTGTTTATTTGAAGTAACTATTTATTGTATAGGCAATGCTTCTTTGAATTACCGTGCATACATAATATTATGTCAAAAAAGGAAATGGAATGGATAGGTTACTGCCTCATTCAAAATGGCCGCAGAGATGTGGCGCAGACGCAGGTGTGTGACTGTTACAGTCTTACCGATGTTCAGGGGATAAGGAAGTGTGATCTCAGTATATATCTCGTCAGAGCCCATAAGCATATTCATAGCAAATCAATTTCCTGTCACCCTTTTAACGAAGAGGTTTCTAAATGTAAATGTTATCTTATCATCCACTCTGCGGATCACATTCAAACAGGTTTTGTTTTACAAATATCACTATCCTGGGGAGGCACTTGCCGCTCTTGCTCCCCTCCAGGTGCCCATCCTTGGCATAACATCTATCAACAATCCTCCATTTGCTACATGTTTTTGCCAGTATTTTGTATAAGTAAGATCATTTTGGTATTTCATAAAACAAAAGAATGTTATTCGCTATGCTTCCTCTGCCTTTCCGTTGGACATAACAACATTATGTAATTTGGACGTACTATTTTGTATCACATTTATTTTAGGACCTCAAATCCCGTGAACCAAAGAGTCACTGCAGTTAATTACGACAGCATTCTGCAACAAAATCAAAGATTGTGTCTTCCCCGGCTGTAGATGCATAAGACGCCTGAAAGACAGCATCTGGGAATACTAAAAGGACGCACGGAGGCACAGATTACTGCTCGACTGCAGAATATGATGAACAAATGATGTTGTTACGTGGGTCAATATTTAATAAAGGGGCAAAACAGTTATGCCAACATTCAACGTTTTTTACCACACTGAATATACTTAGGTGTTCTAATTGTGTATGGAAATATGTGTATATATATTTCCATACATATCTGATCTGTTATCTTTAGATAGTTTTGTCTTTTTAAAATGTCCACGAACGCGCAAAGTAAAATACAAAAAACGTTGATATCCTTCTGCCGAATTTGTGTTTCGCCAATGACATGGCGGTAAAATTTGTTCAAAAGAAATACAAGATGTGAACAAGTATTGTATTTCATGAACTATAATGGTGCATGCTAATTGTTTAACGCTAATGACTCCAGGATATGTATATATTTATAAGCTTATCCTTCCTGTGTTCCAGAGTAAAGCGTGGACCCTTTCTGAAACCCTACTGTATTATATTAATAGTATGTATTTTATTGATAACACAACTAGTTGTTTCTCATAGTAAACCGTTTCAAGCAGAGTAAAAGTAAAATATGTTTGCAATAATGTTTTTATTTTTGTGTCATCATTAATTATTACAACAAAATAAATGTATTTATCATCTGTACTGTTTTATTGTGTAAAATACTGAAGTATGCCTACAGTTTGATTAAAATAAATAAACAATGTGGACAACGATTGTATTGCATGAACTTTATGGTGAAAGATAATTATGTGATTGCTAATAACACCAGTTCTACCTGTCTACACTGTTTGTTCTCTCTGAAACTGAATCCCAGTTTGCAGGTTAAGGCGTGGACAGGGACAACTCTATATATTACAGATATACAATGACATAAGATAAATGTGTTAACCTATTTTAATGTTTTAGGAGACATAAACTTTTTTTAGCACAACTGTGAAATCCTTGTATCACTTTTGTGCTTTGTAATAAAAATTGGATTGCGTATCCATTACATTATTTTGTGTATGTTATGAAAACCCATTAACAAAAACAAATGTCTGTTCGACTAGTATATCTCATAAAGTAAATTGAAATGCCTGCCACAGTTGATTTTAAAGTAGCAATCAGAGTTAAACTACCTTTGTAAACTGTTTAAAGACTTTTATGTAGTATATAAACAGCATTTTATTACTTGGTCATACTTGCGACCACATATGTCACTTTACTATTTGATATGTTATTTAATAACTTATGGTTTTTTTTAATTGCCGAGATCGGTCGGGGAATAATATATGTTTGGCACGAAAATATAATTTGTCGTCTTTTGAGCTTTATCTTTATTTATAAGCTTTATCTTAACACTACATATTATGTGAAAAACGTTATTATGGTATTGAGGAAAGTGATATATAGTTTGTTGGGACATGATGATTCACTGGAAATTTGTATTTAAAAGATTAATAATCTCAGAGACCAACTTAAAAAACACTAATTATTTATTAAAATAATACTTTTGATAGGACACTTAAATAAAAATAGAGAAGTTCGTGTTTTAGCCAAACACGTTCATGCACATTCTACCACAATTCACTTCTATCATGGATTGTGGGATGTTATGTATATATACATAATGGTGTTGTGGGACTTTGGTAGGGTTCAAGGTCAAGGCCACTACAAACGTCCCACAATGTAACATCCCACAGTGTAAATATATATTAAGTTAATTAACAACTTTTTTCTTAAAATCGAAGTATATTTATAATTACCGACCCAAGTGAAGAAAATATACATAATGTGAAACTTGTTGGACAACGGGAAAGACGACGTCCCACATACCACTGTATATGTGTAATGCCCACAAACCACCGCAAGTGTGTATATATATATTAAAAATATATATATACATATAAAATGTATTGTTATTATTAGAAAAGAAGAAGAAGCAGAAAGCAATCAGTGTGTTTGGTCGGAAAAGAATAACCCAAGCTTCAGACGACAACGACAGCACTGATGATGACGATGATGATGAGGAGGAGGAGGATAAAAAACAAAAGAAATCCAAAGGTGCCAAAGATAAGAATGACAAAAAGAAGACAAAGCAGGATAAAAACAAGAAGTCTGACGAGAATTCTGAGGATGACGATGATGAAGAAGAAGATGAAGGTTTGTTGTAGTTCGCTCTGATCTTCGTCCATTCATATATCAAAAGGCTCTTTTGATTTTTAGTCCTTTGGCAGAAGGTCCAAGGGACTATTGCCATCACTCTGCGTCCGCCGTTAGCTGCCGTATCTCAGAAACCGTTCAGCAACTTTTTCTCTAATTTTGCATAGACATCTTAGGGCACTGCCACTATGCACGAGAAATCTGTATTTGATTTAATCATTTTAAGGGCTCCCTAGGGCCTCCAAGGACCCCAAAACTGGTAAAAATGTAACATTTTGCCTATTTTTTTCAAAAACTGTTCAGCAACTTTTATTTTATTTTGCGTAGATGTATCTTAGGGTGCTGCCTCTATATACAAGAAATCTGTATTTGATTGAATCATTCTAAGGGCACCTAAGGGGCCCCCAAATTGCAAAAGTGTTACATTATCTAGTGATGTGGTTTTGAGAAGGGCCCTTGAGACCACCCCCAACTGTAGATTTTGTTTAATGTGCCATAAAGCCAGCAGCATGACTAAACTCTGCAGCCTAGCGTTACTGTTCCATTGAGACCTTGACTAATCTTTAATTGGTCACAGTGCCCAGACAGAGTAGATACACTTGACTGAACAGTTCCCTAACACTTCTAAACTGTATCTTCAAAACTATTGATTTTCTATAATTGCAAGTTGTGTTTATTTTGATGTTCATTTAATTATTATAAAATGGTGTGACTGGTGTCTATTGGTTAAAGATGTATTGTCTGTAGAAACCTGTAGGTGACAAACATAGAAAATTAATATTCTGTCACCTGTAGGTGACAAACATAGAAAATTAGTATTCTAGACAACTATAGAGTGAAATATCCTACACTTTATTGATATCAAATGCATTCTACTGTTCTGTTTACGCTTGCCATGCCTTGTGTAGACATGGTACTGTGTAAATCAATTGTATCAATATAGACTAATAATTACAGATTCACAATAATATAGTTGACACCTGAAACAACAAAATGTCAACCATTAGAAGAGTTGACATAGTTCCGCTATACACAAGCAAGAAATCTGTATTTGATTGAATTTTTGTAGTGTCATTGGCATATAGTAAAACATACATTTTCTACATCATCATCCCTAAGGTAGTTGTAAATTTCACCAGCTGCCATGTCAAGTCCGTTATAATTGTGACTAACAGTATTCAAAATGATTCAGGTAAATAGCAAATAACAAAGGACACAAGTTTTCTCCTTGCCATACTTGCTATACATCACATGAGAAGAAGGCTGACACAGCCTGGCCCTGATTTATACATGATTTAGCATTTTTGTACATGTTGTATACAACTTTCAACACAATACCATTAATACTGCATGAAATTATCTTAGACCACAGGGAGGACCGGTCTACTAAATCAAATGCTTTCTTATAATCGATGAAGGCACAATAAAGCCTTTTGCGTCGAGACAAATACAATTCAACCAATACCCTATCTGAACACTGCCTGTTCTTTACCTATTACATTTGCTTTGTTTAGGTATGTGGTCAGTCTGGTGTTCTGAACATACACTAAGGATTAATTAACACTTGTGCAGAATGTCACCCACTTGGCAGGTTTAATTGATCTATTCAGCAATGAGGACACTGCTTAGGCCTCACTCTGGACACTGTCACTCACAGTGTTGTGTATTGTCTTAGTTGGTGCATTGAGCTAATCTACTTGACCATGAATCAGTGGTGGCTCTGGTTGTGTATTACACCCAGCTGTGGAGCTAAGATTCTCTGCCTGCTATTGTTTGATGGAAACTGTGACTAATGTGTAATTGGTCACTGGCAGTAGCTTGTGTCAACAGACAGCATTAAGCCACTAGACCCCTGTTAAACTAGACAGTTGCCTGTAGGTTTTAAAATGTGTCAAACTGAGTCTACCTTTTGTTCTCAAATAATCTGTCCTCTTAGTTTTACACATAAAGACATAATCTGGCATAACTTGATAAGTCTTTGTAGCAGCACATTTGTACTTCCAGTGTATTATTACAACATAACATACATATTACATACTGTGTGCCACATTTGAATGTTGTGCATGTAATATTTCCTTGCAATCCATTTGCATATATGATGTAAAACTTCAACAGCCGTTTTCTTCATTTTCACTTTTTTACCCCTACCATGTTCAATGCTCCATAACTTTGCCAATTTTTGTAGCAGTCATAATTTTTGAAACCGTGTAAAGCACCCTACCAAACCTTTACAAGGATGTAAGAAAACAATGTTACAATTTTTCCGACTTATCACTCATTTGGTCAGCCGGGATCACATATAGACGTATTAGTCCAAAGGACTTCAGGGCCACTACCAGACATTAGACGAACACTAATGGTTGTAACATTGCTCCATGCTTTTTGCACTTGTTCTGAGCTACGTAAACAGTCCACTGATCATTTGTGGATGTTTTAAATAACTAGCAACAATCATAGAAACCGTGCGCAGTGCTGTGAAAAACTGCTCAAATTTACATCATTGCAAACGTCATTTACAAATTCTCTTTGAAGCTGTCATCCATGTCTATGTAGTGCGTTCTGGAGGATGGACAGTTTTGCTAGTCTGAGTGACACATTTAGAGATATTATATAATAATATTGTGTATTTGTACAACGCTGTGTATCTGGATATAAACCTGTTGAAAGGCACTTAACAAGATACAGTGATGTGTGGGTCAATGCAGATGATGAGGACAGCAAGAAGACAAAGAACAAAGAGAAGAAGAGCAAGAAGGGAAAGAAGAAGACGAAGGTGAATGAGAGTGATGACAATGAGGAAGATGAGGCGAGTGATGAGGAGGAGGCAGATGAGAAAGAGGTAAGTGGAGAACTAGACGGTGTCACACATTAGGATAGAACACTGTAGAATAGCATAATATCATTAAGGTAATTTTTGGGACTTGGCAAACGTGATCTGAACAGTCAAGTGACTGTTTTAACAGGACTAATTACCATAACTTTACTGTTAAGTGAATAATTTTGGACTGTTCTAAAGTGGCCATCATTTGTGAGTTGGTTGTGTTATAAAAATAAGTTTCTTAGCATAGCACAAATTAAAATTCCCAAATCAACAATTGACCCCTCTGCTTTATTTTTCTGTGTATACCTCAAAATGAGTTTTGATGCAATGAGTTTTTTTATGGTGAGGAGACGTATGTGTGTGTGTATGGGTCTGTGTGTGTGTACGTGCAATGCACACACAGACACACCATGCGTGCATGAGTGTGTGCACGTGCATATGTTGCTCTGCTGATACATTTGTAAAAGTTTACATACCTGACTGTTTACAGGAGAAAAAGGCTAAAGGGACAAAAGAAGTTGAAGAAAAACAGGTATTTTGAAATGACCTATTATCAACGGGCAAAGGGGTATCTCAGGGACATTTGGAGGCTGTGCTTAATGCTGGTCCACAAATGGGTTATATCAACTTGTGTCATATCTTATCAATCACTCATTGTATCATGACCAAATTTACAGTGTCGTGCTTATGTACAAAAATGGTCAGTCATGAGATAATGAATTTAATTTGCTTAACTGTAGCCATGGAAACCAGATAATCTTAGAAATCCTAATAGGGGTAATTTTACGGGAAGTCTCGAGGGAAATTGAACTCGAATACAGTGGAAACTCACTATTAAGGTCAACTTTGGGACTGGGCGAAAGTGACCTGAATTGCAAGGTGACCGTATTAGCGGGACTTATTTCCTATACTTTATTCTTACCAGAAATAATTTGGGACTGTTCTAGGATGACCTTAATTGCAAGGTGGCTGCATTACCGGGATGACCATAAAGCAAGGTTCAACAGTTTGTCGAATGTTTTTGTTTTGTTAAAATTATAATTTAATGATTATGCATTAATGTATTTATGGCTTTTGTAATTTGGTAAATATTTTACATATTCTGTTGCAGTCAAAAACGTGCACAATATTATGAAAGGCAGGACAGGAGAGCAAGAACAGACTCTATGATCAACCACACAGAAGTTTGTGCTAGTTGGTCACGGAGACGTCCTTTGTTGTGATGCAGTGAACCAGTAAGGAATCTACAGACAGTGGCTTTAGCACTGCTGGAGTTTCCAGTTTGAATGTTTGCTGCAGCATTGACCAGCCATGAGAAATTGACAGTCTAATTAAGTTGGATGACAGTCTGCACCATCTATGAAGACTGTCATGGCTGTTTGTACTACAAAAACACTCTAGTTTAACATTGTACCAGTTATGTTTCCTGTTCATTTGTGACATTCCTGACATGTGTATCAAATGCGTGTTTTGAAAAAAAGAAGTTAACGCCTTTCCGCCTAATGTGCCAAGGTGCTTAAATGTGTGCTCGATTCCGCCGACAATACTGTCTCCACTGTTTGTAAGAATGAAGAGCTCCACCCTGGGAGGTACTGTTGTGGCGTGTTTGTAGTGCCACCAGCGTCATGACTGTTATTTTACAGACACACCTGGTCGTTGTTATTCTGCAAAGCAGAGACAGTTCAATGTAGTGTTAATGTACACAGGACAGGTTTGTTGTGCGATTGAATATTGTTAGGTGAAACTCGTGTGACTGCAAAGGAAAAAGGCATCATAGTCTAAGATAAGGAACATGATGATAACACCGGGTCTATGAGGACCCTTGCAATCAGGTGGTCCATATGAGGACCATTAAGAACCAGCATTCTGGATACAGGAGGACCCTGGTAAAAGGATCATGGCTTGCACGACGGATCCATGAGGACAATAAAGTTGGGTCTAGGAAGACAAAAAGGGTCCGTGAAGGGGACCATAAGAGAGAGAATACACAAAGTAAGAAGACCGTACTAACAGGAGAGATACACAACATAAGGACCACGATGGTCCATTCCACAAGGACCACTGTGAAGTTGACGCCATTTCAGAGATGATTCAATATCTGATATAGATTTCAACCAGAACAAATTGTTACATAGGTGAATACCAATATGTAAAATGAGAATGGTCTCAGGAATACAGTGAATGGTCCGTATGTAATATGGGCCGTATCCATGACATAGTTGATCAAGTTATTATGATACAAATCATCTGTTACACGTCTCTGTCCATTCTCACTAGCATGCCCTGCATCAAAGTCGTGCCTTAGCTCCTTGTTCCAATATAACTACAGATAAATTAATAATGCATTCCTTTTCTGAGTGAAAGGTTAACCCGTTTGTTCGTGTGATGCTGTCGTTAATGTTTTGTCAGAGTTACTGCAAATTATATGGCGTATCCCAAACAGGAAACTGATGTAGAGCATTGTATGATAGATGATTTCATTGGCAGAAGTCACTGTATTAGTTAACAGTGCATTAATGGAACTCCTAGGCTGTTAGCACTTCAAAGGAACATGTTAAGATATATAATAATTTTTCTTTACTATGTGGTTCAGTTTACTTTGGACATTTAGTTACAGTTCCCAATTTTGGAAGAATATTGCTATAATGCCACCAATCGATTATGGTGGATTATTTTTCAATTGCCAGGGATACTCCATTAGTCTGTTGCTTGGGATCCATTATTGTTGACCATCTTGTCACCCAGAAAGGCGACTAGTATTCTATGTTACATGTACAGGATGTCTTGTTGTTATGTATGAACCATATCTACTGCATTTTGTGGTTACACATTACGTATATATAATGTGTTGTTATATAACTATGAACCAAGTCGCAGAACAAACCAGTTTTTAAAATTATGTGGATACTATGTGAAACAGTTTGTTATCAGACATTGTTAACATACATATACAAGTATTTGCCCTTATGATTATAATAATATGTTGTGTTAGCCAACATGTTTTCTTCACTACTTGGTGTTACCCTAGTCAGTAATTGTTCAGTTGCAATTCTGCAGTCGGCCCCATGTTCTTTGTTTACGTCATTGGTTGTGCAAGCAATGTTTACTTATTGTATTTGAACAGTTCTCCTTCGATGTTATTTATTAGCCAGTTATATGTAAAGTTTGGGGTTAATCCCCTTGTATTTCTGTGGACAATGTTCATGTACCGTGTTTATAGTTTCTCGTTTCCATTATACAACAAAGTCCATATCAATATGAAATACTTATAAATATTGCATGGAGATGTGATGAATCTTCATGATCTATTGCAATATATTTGCCGTTGTCGACTGGTGTTGCCTGGTATTTACAAGGGCCATACGTTATGTACAAATATATTGCAAACTTGTCCTCACAACCTGTTTGTTTTAAATATTGGGCAATACCGATTGTGTAGCTTATCTTTTTGCGTATGTGTTGCAGTAAGAAATGTTTCTAACCTAGCATAAATCTACAGAGAAGTGAGCACTTGCAGAAGATCCGTCCTACCTGTATTATGTCCTGCTGACTAAATACAGTAGGTCCACAAATATATTTTATTTATTTAGTTATGAATGTATGGTACATACAGCATGCACGATGGTGTATGAAGTTTGTTGATGAAACTTTTGTAAATGAAGTGTGAGAATATATCTGTATTTGTTCTGTGTATGTTACGATATTGTTTGATTGCGAAACCAGTAGTGTCACATCTGTATTAAAAACAGTGTGGGTCTGTCATTCTGTATGTCTCCGCACATCTCAGTAATTTTTGCATATTGTTGTTCTTGTCTCGTTTTTCTGTCTGTTAGGAGTGAGGCTGGCCTCAATTTGTGTTTTCTTTTCCTTAACTGATCTTGCACTGCTGTCTCCACCAACTGTGTCCATTCCCCTCATTCACTCTCATTCTCCACTCCTCTGCCAATCTTTCCAAATCTCTCATTAGACAATCCTCCCATAGCAGTCTAGGTCATCCACACCTTTTCCCTTCCATTCCCTGGCCATCTGCATTCTTTGCCAGCCGTTCTCCCCCCTCCACATGTCAGCCCACTCTGGTCAATCCTTGCCAGCTTCTGCTTCTTAAAACATTTATGGGACTGGAATTCTATAGGCCAATTAGGGTGGTTCATAGATTTAATATTCGCCTTGGATGCCCTGGTGGGATGGGCAACATGGGCTATTTCTGGCAGGGTGCCAAGCAACAAACATCACTGTGGTATTGTATAGTACCTCTGTAGCTATCCATAAGCATCGTATGTAAACTGCTCTAACTAGAAAATATTAATAGGTGCCTTCTAAGTTCTTGGGCTGTAACTAGAAAATATAACAGGTGTCTATTCTCACTCTGTGCAATGCCATGTTAACTCGGCAATTTTTCTATAAAACAAAAATTTTATTTCATTTTTAATCAATAATTTTTTTTATAAATATTATGTATAATGCAGTTGCTATGATTTCTTTGGTTCACCACTATGCATGATATAGTCGATGAGTTCTGTGACGTTCTTGAAACTGTTTCTTCCAGTTGCTTCTTTCTTTGGTGCCTTTGGAATCTTCGCCCGGAAATCTTCCATCTGTTAAAAAGCAAGCAGTGCTGTCACCATCTACTTTATAGAACAATGCAGTTGTCTGTTTGTTTGTTGACCCATATATCCATTAGTTTTGCATGTATGGCCCACTGGAGTGATTTGGGGTCTCAATTTTTTTATTGTACTGATATCCGTCAGTTTTGCATGTATGGGGCTGACATTTTGTGTTTGATCTAGAGGGCCCATTGGTGTGGATTGTAGATTTAGATTTTTTCTAAATTTGTCCGGGGCGGTGGGGATCTCGGGGTCACAATTTCAAAACAGTTCTAGCACAGGTAACCACCTTTTTCCCCAGGTGCTAATGCCTTGAATGCCGGGTAACTAGGCTAGTTACAATAATAATGACTAGCATACACACACATCAATGAAGTTACAAACCAAGGACAGGTGCCATCAGCATTACCATATTTTGATCTTAAACTCATTCCAGTTGACTATTTAATCTCTGCTGTTGCCATTTACGGCATTGCAAGCAGTCGATAATAATTTCCTGGTAGTAATCGTTTCCCAGTAAATCTAACATAACACCAATGTGGTACCCTCTGGAGAACATCTCGCCATTAAACTTGCCCATTGAAAAACTGTGTTTTTTTAAATTCATCGCCAATTGGTATATTAGAGGCCAGTAGTCTTAAGGTAACGAATGAACATGTCAAGAGGACCTTGGACCTTGAGGTTTTCCTAATCACTTGCTGCTGTATAAAATTTAATAACTAAGCATCATATAACTGAACAAGTTTGCCATCAAAAGCAACAAACTCCAGATGGCAACTCGACAAGGATTCAACATATTTTTCATCAGTGTTTGGCATGCTTTTATCGGATATTTTAAAACATATCCACCCTGTCTGCATTTACGCAATCAGAAGATAACTAGTTCCATAATATAAAATTACGATAATGTGGGAATGATGAACCAAAACTCGGCAAATGTTTTGATGCCAATATAGCTTATGTAATCATCACGTTGACTTTTAGCCAACCCACCACAAATGTGCTTGTTATAACTGCAACAGAATTAAAGATAAATACACTGATCACAAACGTACACTTTTTGCCCCACTCAATTTCCAAATGCCAAAGCAGATCAAGCCAACCCCTGTGACGGCGTACAGGGTGCCCCACCCAAGTGCCCTCATGGCTAAGGTTGCTCCACTTTCAGGGATATGTTCCCCAGCTATCAGGCCCTGAAACAAACAACACATACTTCCATGAATGACATCTTATAATCCCTATATAGTAGCTAACTCTTACTGGTATGTTTTACCCATGGGCCATAACCTCACTTTGTTTCCGGTCTAAGTGCACAGTACCCCCATCTCAAACCAACCTCGTCTGTTCCTCACGTTTTAATATAATATTCTTAATATCAGAATACATACATCGAAGGTTTACTGCCTGTTACCAAACTGTGTTTAATCAGCCTGAAACATTGTCTGCAATTTTAAACATTGCACCCCCAGAATGTATACAAAACAAATAGTAACCACAGCTGTTGCGGAGACAGGTGACTCTACCCGCAAGTTCCTGGAAATTGGCTGTGACCGCCCTGGTTTCTGCAATCAAGACTGCAATTGGGATGAAGTCTGTCTGATTCAGCCACTTTGATTCTGGATACAAACAAGGTTGTTTTAAAGAGTTTCTGAAATATGACGGTTTTGCGGTCATACCATTCCTAGAACTGGGCTACATGAAGCGATATCACTGGAACGATGTGATAACTATAGCATTACAAAAGGTCAAGAATGTTTCATGTTGCATGCAATGTCATTTCATAATTGACCTACAACAATATTTACATAAGTTACATTATGTGCATAACTTTAGTAGTGCAGTATGACATTTGCTAAATCAACCTTTCCGGCATGTAGTTCTCGCCTAATACCGCGGGGTAGGTATGTAAAAATGAAAAACATTTAGGGTCAGAATTTAAAAAATATATACAACGGAATGTCTAAACATTCCACGTGTTCGGCATCCATTTTTGAAGGCTTGATGGATCTTGTTACAAGGCAATAAGTCGTGATGGATAGGTCAATTGATTGTCTCTGTGGAATATGATATAACATACCTTTGTGAACATGTTTGGATCCTTTTTCTTTGCCAGTGCCAGAGTCGCCCCAAATCCACACATCATTGACATGCTCGCAACACCAGCAAGGAATATGATTTCTGAAACAACACATACGGTTTATATGACAAATCTATATACAGCTGTATTAATATGTTAACCTTGGAGCATTGTTAATCTATCACCTGTCAGGTGCTGAGGTCCACTCGCCTCATTCTACATTGATTTGGTTCCTTGGATGACTGGCCTGTGATCTACCAAATGGTGATGTATTTGAAAAACACAAAGTATATATTTTCTATTTTTTATCAGTGGACAAATTGAGTTGTTAGTCATTCCACAGGTGGCATCACTGAAGTTATTTTAAAATTACTAACGTATTTTCTGTGTGCAACTAAAAAAGAAAAAAGGTAAGTTCTTATATAGCGCAGTATACAGTCCTCAGGCCTGCTCAAAGCGTTTTACACGTTACTCCCTGGCAGACCTGTTCAATCGAACACCATCTTGACTTCTCTGGGAAGCATTCAGCCATGCTGCAATTAGTAAGTGAATACTATTCGTACACAAATATCCAACACTATATATACAGCCAGGTACTCGTACATGTATACAAAGGGAAATGAAACAGCTGACATGCTTGCAAAAGAACTGAAAAAAAAAACAAAGGTGTATCATACAGTGATAAAAAGACCATCATCCAAACCCTGACAGAGAGAAAATAGCAAGTGATTCTGTTGAAGACTCCGGACAGGACACAACAAAATGAAAACACATCTGTAAAACAGCCAGTCTGAGATGTGCTGAGTGAACTGGAGCAACGTAGACTGAACGAACTTGCCCAAGGTTCGACACCACAGGATTCGAACCCAGGTTCTCTCGGTCGAGAGTGCACAGCTCCAGCCACTGCACCGCTGCGATCCACAAACTGGCGGCAGCAGAAATGTAAAGGCCACGAGAACGAGTTTACGTTCAAAATACAGTAATGGTAACAACTGTTGCCCTTGGTTTGTACAGCCTCATGGTAGGTGTAAACACACAAAATATATAAACTAGCGGCCAGCACAACAGGGATCAGGTCAAATAAGCTGCATGCAAAAAGATGCGACACAATGCTTGCATTATGCTGCTTTTCGTCAAACTGTCAACACAGGTAGTTGGTCCTTGGGTAAGTTCTTTGATGTTTAGATACAGACAATCATATAGTGTGGCGACTAAAACAAAATGAAGGAAAAAGTAGACTGCCATAAATTTGGGCTGCTCAAGTACCGCCCCACCTAACAAAGGTGTTTGGAGTGGCTCCCCTCAAAATGGCCACTTTATACTGATAATTGATGTATCTCTCGATTTAAAAAGATGGGTGGATGATAGCTACCAAGGCGCCACTGTTAAGTTTATGTTAACAGGTTGTAGGACACTTGTAAAGACACTGACACTCAACAAGCATGCACATCCCTGACAGTTTTAATCAAGGAACATGTTTGAAGCTTGCTGGTACTTTTTCAAAGTCATGCCTCGTGGTCATGTCAATTTTGGTCACTAGTCACTACACCATAAGGCATGACTGATGATCATGTTCCTTCATCTAGACATACAAGACAACCTTTACTCAAGTTCAACATTACCACAGTAGTTGTAAAGTATATCAAATTATAATTAACACAAACTATTTCACCGTTACAACAAACTTATCAATAATCAAGCTACATCCATTTCATATATAATTATAATGGTAAATTGTGCCATGATTAATTACATTGTGTCATATGTAGCTGGTTAGCACTGACAGGTGGTTGACAAAATGAATTCAGCAGAAGACATTGTTAATTTTGTTTTGAGTTTTGACAGCTCAACATGACAACAACACCAGTCGACAGCCTGAACAACAACTAAACAGGGTTAAGACCACATTAAGGATTTGTCCACCATTACCCAGTTAAAGAGTGCCCTTGAAAATACTGTTTTGGTGTGATGTGTGAATTTTGTTGAGCACTTTGAAATGGGTGGTGGGACATGTTAGTCCAGTGAATACTGAATGTACTACTGCATTAGATCTTCCAGCGATCTTTTACTTTCTGACCTAACCATGAAAACGACCACCTACAGCCGCCAAACTTCTCCTCACATATCTTACATACATATACACACACTACGTTACAAAAACAATTCTCTTACATTCATATATATAACAATCAAAATTCACAAAACTCAAGTAAAACTTGACATCACCAGCAGCGACTAGCCATAGTTTGGCAGTTACCATATAATCGATATTATGTAGAGGCATCATGAACACGCATACGCATGTAAAGCTTCATCTTTGAACAGGGAATCTATGCACACAGTAATGATAGCGCCACTGTATGGCATTTCTGTGAATCTCATTTACGTAGCAATGCCTCGACACAATATACAAAATATTACTGTAACCACAGAGCTAGCGGGTAATTGTCACTGGTCACTTCGAGTTTTACTTGAGTTTGTTTTGTGAATTTTGATCATTATGGGAATGAATTGTTTTTGTAACGTAGTGTATGTATATGTATATAAGATATGTGAGGAGAAGTTTGCCGATCTTTCACGAGGTAGCAAAAATATATGTTAGTCGCTTGCATATTCACACAGTGGCTATTTTGCAGAACGCACAAATATTTCAAAATCCGTCACCAGATTGTGGCAAAACTGAGGGTTAGCAGGTTTGGGTGGATTTTTTATGAAAAACAAGGTATGAGAATTTCACAAATTTTCCACAGCAATTGACTATTTTGTGTCAATGGAGGTTATATATGTTGTGAAATTTTCAAGAAGATTGTTCGACAAACTTTGCAGGAAATTAAGGAAACATTATAATGCCATAATGGCCGTCTGTGTAAAAGGGGTAAGACCAAATTTAGATTTTACATACTACATAGGTGGCCATTATAAGTAACGTTTCCTTCATTTCCTGCAAAATTTGTCATACGATTTTCTTGAAACACAATATTTTCAAGGGCACTCTTTCGGTGGATAATGGCGGACGAATCCTTAATGTGGTCTTACCCTAAAATCTAATGTGGTCTTATCCCAACAAGGCGGGGGGTTGACTAAAAGGCGCACGACCACGAAGTTAACGAACGACCACGCACGACCATATAATATAATATGTTGGTAGATAATTTGGTCGTTGATGGTATATATGTGGTTTGTGTGTGCATTATTAAATAATTTTGAGTCTGTATTTCACCCAGGAGTTACACAATTTAGGCATTTTATCCGATCTTCCGGACGAGCATTTAGTCTTTGCACAGTAGTGCCACCTGGCGAATGGAACCGTATAGTTACCACAAGCGTGAAGCGATGATTAAAGTTGCGAATTTGGTTACTCCAATGTGAAGAAAATATCTGAAATTTGGCGAGCTGCACACACACACATACCTCCTACGTGCCACCAACAGCCCGCTTGGTTACCAACATTACATTTCACGGTTTGGTCGTGCGTGATCGTGCGCCTTTTACCTCATACCGAATAAGGGCAGGGGTCATGCAACGCCAACGGTGGGCGATAATATAATGCATGACTGTTTTGTAGTCAGAGCGATAAAACACAGCGTCAGTTAATGCTAATTATTAAACACCTACCAGGTGTACTCGACTTTTTTACAAGTTGCTTTGAACAGTCATTTCCGATGTCGGTGTTTTCATCGAGCACCTGCTTTTCTATCGTCATGGCTTCGTTCTTTTTGGGGACCTATCAATCATAGTCTCTGACCCATAATAAAAACAATTATGTTTACGATCCAAACCTCCCACTTAATAATCATTACCACTAATATCACAAATAATATAAAATAACAATATACATAATTCATTAATAAAATTCAAAGAAAACAATTATTAGAGCTTCGAGAGTAGCTAACCAGGAAACGGAAATGTTTTTTTCAGACGCATGCGTTATGCGCAAAAGAAACAAGGAAAGTTAATGTTGACGTTTGTTTATATTATAGAAAAGAATACGTTCCTACTCTAGGTTTCCAAGTCGTACGTGACACAACTCACCGTCGGCGAATACTGGTATTCGTTGATGTTTATTGGTGACCGTTTTCATGGATGGACCACCCTCCGGGGTCTGGAGTGGCCGAAGAAGTATACCCCATGAAAATCAAAAACCGACAAGCGTACACACCTGTTTCTACCGACTCTCCCACCCGTCTGTCGGTGTCTCTGGCCGGCGTCAACTGGGCTAAAACCATGCCGCGACAGATCAAGAAATGGGAAGTATTTCCCGGACGGAACAAATTTTACTGTGATGGAAGGATTATGATGGCTAACCAACCGGGCGTGTTTATCCTGACCGTTGCCTTGATCCTTATCACGTCGGTGCTATTCTTTGCATTTGAGTAAGTTTTTGAAACCTTTTTATACATTTGCCATATTTACTAATACATGATAGAGCATATTAGTGACAATGCAATCCTTGAGCTTGGTAGGGCACATGTGTAGAATCTTAGCGCCCTGGTTTAAGCCAGTCTGCGCTGCTGCAGCTATGTATTACTGCACTACCATCTTCTAGTTCTAGTTCTAGTTCTAGTTCTAGTTGTTTCCAGCACTCGGCAATGTTCTATTAACTGACTAGTCTGTATATATTGTGGTTACAGTGATCTTATGAGGTCTCATTCAACTAGTCAGCCTTTTTCAGAACATTATCGCCAAGCCGACCTTTCTATGCTGGCACTGAGGGTGGTCACTGCCAGGGTGCTTGTCGTCCTCAGTGGTTCTTTTACGTCCCAAATTGAGACGGGACCGACATTAACGTGATCTCCGAGTCACGAGGGATACACAGTCCCCAATGTTGAGAGCCAGGTTTTTACACCAAATATACCATACCATCCCGGTCCGGGTTTCGAACTCGGGGCGCCGGCATGTCAGGCGGATGTGCTAACCACTACACTATCGCGCGCCCCCCATCTATGACTATGTGCTTGAATTTTGAAATGAGCGATAACACTAACAGTGTATGTCGATGAAAACCAGATACTGTTTATGATTCACAAGTGTGCATAAGATGCAATAGTTGTATAATATCAATATGTGGTATGATGGGATTAATACTCTGAGCTCAGGCTACTGTATAAAATTTAAGCAAGCAGTTACATTGGTAAAATTGAGGTGGGCCAGGATTCTACAGAGTTGCCTTTGATAAATTATATGTTGGAAATATTTCTTGTGACAGATGTCAGCTTGAACAGTATGCATGTTGTGTTCATTTTTTCAAAACATGATAAATGTGTTGACTTTGGTATCTATAGATTATAGAATAACTCTAGTTTCCACAAATGTTACATGCAGTGACATTCATGAACTTGATTAAGTGAAAAAAAACTGTGAAGTTAACTGATGTCATGAAGAATAAATAAATATAAAAGACATCTATACTTCTCTTTACGTAATGAGCTCATGTAACAAATAATTACTCTTAAATAATGGCCGATGTAAAACATCTAGTGATGAAAGTCTTCTTTAAAATGTTGTAAGAATATCATTTTGGAACTTTAGATGTTGTATACAAAAATATCATTTTGGAACTCAAAAGTAGTGTTTCTGTTTGGATTCACTCTAACTTGTTTAATAGCAGATCTTTTTGTTAAGTGATTACAATTTTCTAATACTAATCAAATTGGTCTTCATGTGTTACCAACACATATAATATTCCATACCTGGACCATGAATCACAGGCATTCGTCCACCTAAGTGGTACTGATGGCCACAGTTTTGGGGTCAAAAGTCAAAACACATGCACTGCAGACATGGGGTCAAATACATTTGTATTTGAAAGTATTTAAATATTTTTTTTAAAAGTATTTGTAATTGTATTTGACACTAATTAAATAAAGTATTTGTATTTAAATATTTCCATAAAGTATTTGAAATTTTCAAATACTATTTCAGATACTTTTATTTGGGCATGGTTATTAATAAATGATAAGTTACACCTATCTCGTTAAACTTCTTGAGAGTCAAACATTTTACTGGTTCATTTGACAATTGGTCACATTTTCCAGTCGGAAAGAAAGCCATTATGTGGTAGTCAATGAGAGCATTCCAACTGAAGTCAGGATCAATTTGTTAGTTGTCACCTATGAACAAGATGGAATTAGCAACAACAGGACTTGCATAGTTTTATTGCCCCTACTAAGAAACACTGCTAGCTGCTAAAGCCTGCTGTTGTGTCAATGCTTGTGTGAACTGATAAGACATATTTGCACTCTGTGGGTTGAGGGGAAGGTAGGGGCTTCCCAAGCCAGATCATTACTTGCCTACATTGTTGCAATTTTACAGCATACCAGATATTGTTAGTCTATAAGGAATATCTCGTGTAATAGTTATACATAACATCACAGAATGATGTCGATAAACAACATAATTATCTTGTAATATAACATTTTGTTATTGTGTTTGGTACAGGCTCTCTTGTAAACAGTATTTTGAAAAGTATTTGAAATACTTCATAATGTATTTGTATTTAAATACGTTTGCATTACAAAGTATTTGTATTTGAACCCCTCAGTAGTATTTGTATTTAAATACTTTAATACTTAAATACCTCATGTCTGGTGCACTGCTCATTGGCTGCAAACTGTTGGTGATTAAAAGTCAGTGTGTGTGTACCAGGCTTTGGGTAACCTGGTTTTGGGATGGTCCCTTAAAAGACTGACCAATTTGATTAGTCTATCATTAGCTGCAAGAGCTATGAGTCTTCTGTTAATGAATTCAGTGATTCTGGAAATGACACCAGGTACTGGGACTGTGTCTTACTATTTTGTTAGAATGTTATGCTTGTGTCTGTGAATGGTTCCTTTGCCCCAGGACATGTAGCCACTTGCACATGATGACAAGGCAATTTTATATAGCAGTTAGCTCTGGCAGAATGCTTACTTTAGGCACTTCTCAGTTCATGGAGAAAAAATATTTTCTTTGTGGAATAAATTCATGTAAATTTGTAATATTAGACACTAGAGAATAGATGCATTGAGTATCTAGATTGCGATTCTCTGTAGGGCATTTAAGCCCAAATATCCACCAGTTTTCAGTTTGTAATGTTAGGACACTGACTTGGCGGATAATTTGCAGGATAAAAACATTGGGCAGGAGCCTTGGGCTATGTACACCCGTCGACTGAGCAGTGTAGCTGTGAGGAAGACAGGTAGTGTGGTCTGACACACTTCATTAACTTCCAGACTCACTCGGTTCATCACTGGAGTGATGGTTCCCCTGGACACCCAGACACCTCTTGTCTCTCAGGACACCAAATCACCCTCTTGTCTCCTGGACACCCATACATCCCTTGGACACCTCACATCCCTTGGACACCCACACATCCCTTGGACACCCACATATTTCGTGGATGCCCACACATCCCTTGGAGACCCGCACATCCCTTGAATACCTAGTAGACTCATTTTTTGGATATTCATGCACACATAAGACACCTCATCATTCAATCACCTCATCACTCTGATTACCTTGCTCACAGCCTCACACTGAACCGCTATTTAAATAGAACAATTTACTAAACATTGATAGTATTTACAACATGCAACTAGGACTGATTATGCACAAGCATACTCGTCAAAAACTTCCAACCAGCATTGCAAAGTTCTCTGTTTCAAAGAAATAGAGAAATCCACAACCACTACACCAGGAACAGCAATGCTTGCTTTGTTCATGAAGCGTGAACAAACACAGAAATTTACAATTAAATACTCTGGACCTTCATTCTGAAATACCGTACCAGAACACATTCAAAATATTGCATCTGAAAAACTATTCAAATACAAGTTAAAACAATACTTGCTCTCAACATTTTACAATGTGTCATAGTCCCACTTGGGCTTGAATTGGGCTTGAATTGGGCTTATCCTGTATTGATGAAGGTGGGTAAGTTCACGAGTTGGCAAACCAATGTGTGACATTGTAGTGAAAAATTCAAACTGATATTTTCAATGTTTCTTTCACGCTGTGTGGTGTATAAATATGTATAATTTAAGTAATTAGACACAAGTAGATAATGACGCAACTATATCTATTGATTTTCAACATGCAAATGAACTACCAACACGTCGGTTGCACATGTAACATGGACACCATTTGAAGGCAATTTCTCATACAAATGCATGCCTACTTCAACAGAACGTCATGCCTTTTTTATTATTCCTACTTCGAAATAGCTGTTAAAAGAGGCCTTGGCCATTACGTTGTCGCTTGACCAGGAAAAATGTGAGAACACTCAAGACCGAGGTACTTAAAAATATTATTATCGTATTTGACTTGTGATATTAGTATGTTGGTCGGCATAATCTTGTGAGGCAAATACATGTTTAACGAAACTAATAACACATGTAATAGGCCTACCAATGCAGTGATTAACTTTTCCAAATATGACAAAAAATGATACGTGAGCATTACAATACACAGAGGTTGTGCGTGTAACATGGACACAAACAATATGCAAACAGTGTATTGCACCATGGTAGCATCACTACATCAGCTACAACTACTCCCAAAGGTATAATTATGTATCTATTCTTAGTAGTTATTACAAAGTCCAATAATTTGGGCTTCAAAGAAAAATATATTGAGTGATAGGGTTGTACATGTAACCATGGACACCAAATATAAATGGTGTCCATTCGATGATGTACCAGGCAGAAACAACAGATGGTGATATTTCCATCAGTCACCAGATTGCTAGCCACCAATAAGGTCAATATAATCACAAATGCAGGTTCACATAGAATTCTTCCAAATTAATACGATATGTGTATTAATGGTTCGCGTGTAACAAGGTTGCGCAGGTAACAACTGAAGACACCAAACTTACCCTCACTGTACATTGCTTGCTGTTTTTGAAAAGAGGTCAATGACATCATGACATGATGCTATCTGCCAGTCTCTGCACACTAGATACACCAGGTGTGATGCATGGTTGCATGTGTAGTATCTATTTGAGGACACAATAAATACCTAAACTCCCTATGACATGTTTGGTACATTTCAAATGCAGTATTGTTAAATTCACTGCTGATGTAATAATGCATATATACATGTATATTATGCCCTTTCTGTGTGATAAGTGTAAAGCAAGTGGTATCCTAAAAATATTGATTTAGGTATGTGGTTGAAAGTGTAACCAATGTGGACACCACATGTTACACGTGCAACTACAAGTTTGCAGCCCCCTATCAGTGCTACACATGGTATCCCATGACTTGTCTGCTGCTTTTGACACGATTGACCACCAGGTGCTTGTGTCACGTCTGTCTAAGAAGATCGGCCTTTCGGGCACAGCACTAAACTGGTTTACCTCGTATCTTGAAAACAGAAAACAAGCTATTAAGATTGGAGAAGCCATCTCGAACGTGTCGGTGCTGACATGCGGTGTCCCCCAAGGGTCAGTCTTGGGACCGACACTGTTCACCATATACACGGCTGGTGAACTGGGTTGCAAAATCTGACAACATGGCTTGGATTTTCATATGTACGCTGACGATATGCAGCTTTACACAACATTCAAGATCCCCGACACATCTGTTGCCATATCTCAGATAGAAACATGCATTGCTGACATCAATGGTTGGATGACAGCAAACAAACTTCAATTAAATGGTGACAAAACTGAAGTTCTGTTCACGGGATCAGAGGCGCTGCGCAGAAAGATACCTAAAACAACAAAGATCAACGTTGGAGATGCCCAAGTGACCCCCAGTACGTGTGTCAGAAATCTTGGGGTCATGTTCGATGCTGAACTTACAATGGATCAACAAGTCAGTGTCATCTGTAGATCTTCTGGTCTGCAAATCCGAAACGTGGGTAAAATTATCAAATTTCTTATGCCAGGAGCTGCTGAACAAATCATCCATTCATTTATAAAGTAATTATAATCATTAATTTGTAATTCGTTGCTGTTCGGAACTAACAAGCATCAGTTACGTAGATTGCAGTGCATTCAGAACACGACTGCTCGTTTAATCACACGAACAAGGAAACACGAGCACGTAACACCATTCCTGAAATCTTCCCATCCAAGAAAGAATTACGTTTAAAATTCTCCTGATCACCTTCAAGGCACTCCACGGACTTGCACCGCAATACATTTCCGAACTTCTTGTTGCATATCAGCCCACACGCTCCCTCCGATCAAATTCTGCTGGTCTGCTGACAGTATGAACCACACGCCTCAAGTCTAGCGGAGACCGTGCGTTCTCCAAAGCGGCCCCTGTACTTTGGAACAATCTCCCACAGTCAGTCAGACAGTGTGACACTATTGCATCGTTTAAGACGGCGCTGAAGACACACCTTTTTAAAATTGCTTTCACTTTGAACAGAACTAAGGGCTGACTACAGCGATATATAAGACCTTATTATTATATTATTATTCCATCATTTTTGGTTGGATCCAAGTAATACACACATTGAACTATGCCAAGATGCATCAAATAGAAAGCATGTTCTTTCATTCACGGCTTGGCACTAAAAACAAATTTACCCTGTTTCCATGTCACAAATAAGGCTTGCAAAATCAGTTGCAAATAAACGGTTGCTACATCAAGGCTACTTTTATGTCTAATATATCTACCAAGTATAATGTATCATTTGGTGTGAAATGCTTGCCATTGTTGGCAGCAATTATTGTAAACAATGTACATGAAATCAACATGCTAAAAGGTTTGCCAACTCATGAACTTAACCCAGGTACATATGTAGTGTAATTCACATCTAACTCAAACATATTAATAATAAAGCTTTATGTGCGTGCATGTGTGTGTGTGTGCATAAATATGTACACACATATGTGAGACATACCTGTATGTTCACAGTTCATACACACATTGTATGACACATGTAATTTACCTTGATATTTATTATATGTACTGATACGGTTGTTATCAACGCCTTGCTTTAATGTTTTTTAAATGTAAAAAATAGAAAAAGTAAACAAAAAAATATATCATTACCTTATACCTGGCACTAACTCCCTTTTATGATTTGCATGACCCTGTGTCTATGCATTATACTAAATATTTATTCTATATAATATCATCCGTGTTATATGTCTTCATAATTCCATTTTTTCAGAGATATTCAGTTTTTAAATGCACACTGCCATTCAATTATCACTTTGCCTCATCATGGTAGATTGTGGTAGTTTAAATATTGGATTGCGACGCCTTGTTGTCATTTTTATATCAAATCTAAAAAATGTACAATTATTACATTACCTATTTTCGAAATAAGCCCCCAAGGATTTTTAAAGAATCTCCCAGAGTTTCTTGGTGCAACCATAATTACGTTCATGCTTGTGATATGACTGTAACCGATAACCAAATAAACTTTCATTCATTCAATCAATCTGGTTAGATCCAAGACTTTGTAAACTATACACAGACAATAACTGTATTATTCATGCTATTTATAAAGACAAAATAGTCTTCAGGGTGATAATGATGCAATTACAGCAACATAATATCTGCTCAGTGAAACAATGCAGGATTAACAGTGATTCGTATTAACACACCAATTACTCCTTGTGTCGGGACTCCGGGTGGCAGGTTGTGACTTCCATACATTCCTCTCTACTTAAGCCCAACACACATAAACAAAGAGCACCATACGATAATGAATCATACTCTGATTCATAGGTCGCCTGCTGTGTCACAAAGTTTGGGAATTATATAATTTTATTATGTAATTACATAATATTTTCTATAATTTCATATATATATCTAGCGTATTATCCACTCCACCATCAGTACTGGTGGTGGAGTGGATTTGTCACGAACAAATTTCAGTAATAGCTTAATAAATCTATTTTGAAAAGTTTTGTTATATTGACACAAAAAAGGCAGCAGAATAATAGTACAGTGTAGTAATGTGTGATATTTAAACGTCTATCACAGTAATTGTCTAATTGATCTGGATCAGGATTTGTAATAGAAATATGGAAGCCACAAGAAACAGTTATTGAATCCGTAATGGACCTTGGTGTGGGTTGAGCAGAGGAAAGTAAAAACTATGCTTCGTCTAGGTAAAAGGTGAGAAAATAGGGAATTTTGTTACAAATTCATACCCAAGTATCTTTCACAAGAACTGACTACCTCCCTATTGAACATTTGCTTGAAAGAGTCAATAATGACACATCACAACCCAATCTCACACACACATGCATACACACACACACATGCACACACATGCACACACACACACACCGGGATGTTTTTTAGGCCAGATGCAACACAATAGTAGCCTTGGATACATGATACAAACTTAATTAAATTTGAAATGAGAATCCATTTCGATTTTTTTCATAAGTGAATTGGATAGGAATATTGAAAACAAGTGATGTTGACTGCTGTGGGAAACATTGGCATTGAATAGTCCCAAAGGTTCTAGTCCTGTTTACTTGTACATGTAAGTAAGTAACTTTATTTTACAACGTAACAACATAACATACAATTAACGTATACATGTCATACAAATGGAAATATGTTACATTGCATGGATGTCACTTGGCTAAAAGCCGTCTTCCAGTGACACCATTTAATTATCATTACTCAATGATTACAATCATGACAATCATCAAAATCATGTTAAACTTTCACTCCAATTCATCACCAGCCCAACCTCCGTACTAGATAATATTAAACCGGAGTATTATTTTAACATATAGTTTGTGCTGTTGTTGGTGATATATAACAACGAACTGAGAAGTATGATCAATTGTAGTATATGTAAGTGAATAGAAAGGCGATCCAAACATTTGTATTTGATTAACAACGTAGTGTAAGAACGGTAATAGACTTACAAACAAAGGTAGAGTTTCATTTAATCAGTTTCATTACATTCTGAACATCTAGGATTTATACAATTCACTTGACGAAGATATGCGTTTAAGTAGAAGTCACACAACACGCGTCAACATTTTAACCTGTGTTTAGTGTTTCTTATTTTTTCGTTTATATTGTTCCAGATTCTTGTGAAATTAAGTTTTGGTAGTTTAGACGAAACATGTGTTCTAGGTGTCTGTTTAACAAGAAGGTTGCATTGTCGGGTTATTCTTATACTTTTGTCTAAAGTCTTTTTGATCGCAAAATTTGTAAATGACTTGGGTAATAAATCATGTTTAAAGTCGTACATAAATAGTGAGACCTGTAGTTTATATACATCTGACACTTTTAGTATTTTGTCAGACTTAAATAAAGGATCAGTATGACTCCTATATCCTTTTTTATTAATTATTCTTAAAGCACGTTTTTGTAAGATTTCTATTTTCTTTGTATTTCCATTGCCCCATGCTTGTATACCATATGTTATATGACTGTGAATTAAAACGTAATATAATGATTTTAATGACTTATATGGTAAGAAATATTTCACTCTATTTATTGCAAAAATAGCTCTAGATATTTTGGAACTAATTATGTTGATGTGTTCTTTCCATGTTAAGTGCTTATCTATATACAATCCCAGGAATTTTACAGATTCGTCATTTTTATACTTGCCAACTTGGTTGATGACTTCATTATTTATTTGAATGCTATTGTTTACTTCGTAGTTTGAGTTTACTGGACTAAAAACACAGAAATGTGTCTTTTTGACGTTCAAGCACAATTTATTAGCACACAACCAATTGTATAATTGTTTTAGTTCTTGATTCACTTTTATGACTAAATGTTCAATATCATATCCTGAATAATAAACAGTGGTATCATCTGCAAAGGATAGCAAGTTTAGAGAACTAGAATTCACTATGTCATTAATATAAATTAAAAAAAGCACAGGTCCTAGTATGGATCCTTGTGGTACTCCATGTGTCATATTGATCAGTGGAGATTTGCAATTATTTATTTCAATATATTGTTTATGATTAGAAAGGTAACTGGCAAACCATCTATTACTTATTCCTCTGATTCCATAATGATTTAACTTATACAACAAAATGTCATGGTTAATTGTATCAAACGCCTTAGATAAGTCGAGAAACACAGCCAATGTAATATCTTTGGTAGTTTTGTCATTTGCATCTGCTATGTCTTTAAGTAAGTGCAATATAGGGTGTATAGTGGAATGTTTCGAACGAAATCCGTATTGATGTTTATACAGTATATTATATTTCTCTAAATATATTACTAATCTGTTACATACTATTTTTTCCATTATTTTAGAAAGTGTTGGTAAAATACTTATTGGTCTGTAGTTATTAAACACATTAATATTTCCTGATTTATAAATTGGAATTATTTTAGCGATTTTTAAATTATCAGGTACAACACCTGTAACATGTTTATTGATACTGCCTCTTCCGCCTTTGAGTCTGACTTGCATGCCCTCGTATTTGCAGGTATGTTATTGTTATGCAAGCGTATTGTGGTTTGTGTGGTCGAGTATAATATATATATAATTATAACATGATTCCATACCATGGGCCGTCATCATCAAAGTTAAAACAATAACAAGAGCTGCTCTTGTTTAAATGACATGCTGCAAACATATATATATGTGTGTGTGGATGTTTGCAGCATATCATTTAAACAAGAGCAGCTCTTGTTATTGTTTTAACTTTGATGATGACGGCCCATGGTATGGAATCATGTTATAATTATATATATATATATATTTATATATATATATATGTATATATATATATATGTATATATATGCAATTATAATTGATCAATGTTATCACTGTCTTTTAATAATTGCCACATTGTTTTAGTGTTTAATTTATTTACTATTGCTGGCACGTCATAACCGAATGATTCATGGTTCATGATTCTACTGTTATCTATGTACAACACTCAGTATTACTAATTAGCAACTGTCTGCATACTTGATTCTATCAGAGTATCAGTACATACTGCAATGTGATTTAATACTATGTTTAATTATGCTTCCTCCTCGGTGCAAAATGTATTTCATCTTTGTGGACAAATCAAGTTATTATTAATATTAAACGACCTTGTGATAATATTACTAAACTGTACTGTGGATGATCAGCATGCAACCACTTTTCGCTCACTGCCCGTCTCCAGGAAATGAGTTACCAGATTGTTCAATTTCATCTGGATGTGTGACATAGTATTGCATATGTCACACCTTAGGCTGGTTGCAAAAGTTCATAGTCCCAGGTTATGTTAAGCATTACAGGGGGGTGTAACAATTTATTTTCCGACATATCGTAGGGAAAATAAATTGTTGCAGTAAGTCAGTACCCTAGCAAGTGAAACATTGCAAATATTGTCATTGCAAATTGATGCTAATATTTAGCAATTTTGGATCGTACAAATCTGACATACCACCCCAAATATTTGTGGAGGGGGTTGAACCAATATGAAAAGCATAATGTTTTATAAACTTTGCAAACTTAAAAAAGTTACCTGCCAAATTTGTTATGTAACTTAAGACATGAGTTTCACAGCTGGAACCTGAAGTTATAGTCGTGATCTGAAGTCAGGTCACAAGAGGACTGACTTTCATGACAGTGATTGTGTGTGTGCCATGAATAGGTAGTGGTGCTATTTTCATTCACATTAGGGGTCATTTCAAGAGGTATTATTTGGGGAAGGGCTCTGTTAGTGTTGCTACTTTTACTTTGATGTGTTATTCTGCCAAATAGCTTTTATTTTCTGATCACAATTCGGAGTGTTGAGATTGCGGTTGTTTTGTATCATACTGGGTGAATAGTGAGTGCGACTGAGCTGTACTCTCATCTGTGATGGTTATAATAGTGAGTGCGACTGAACTGTACTCTCATCTGTGATGGTTATAATAGTGAGTGCGACTGAGCTGTACTCTCATCTGTGATGGTTATAATAGTGAGTGCGACTGAGCTGTACTCTCATCTGTGATGGTTATAATAGTGAGTGCGACTGAGCTGTACTCTCATCTGTGATGGTTATAATAGTGAGTGCGACTGAGCTGTACTCTCATCTGTAATGGTTATAATAGTGAGTGTTATGTACCCATGGATATATATATGTATGTATATATATATATATATATAAGAAACAGCTTAAACTGTTCCCAAATGTGCTCCTTACAGCAAGGTTCAACACTCAACAATGATTTAAAGTTTCATGTGCATAGGAGGAGGGCTATAGCCTCAAGTTAAAATGGCATGGGTTTCATTTAGTATCAACTATCAAACATCAGTATTTTGAGAGCCCCCTTTGAGACCTTTCTTGATTGTGCCATCATAAGCATAGATTAGTGCACTATCTCCGCAGAACAGGTTTACCATTCCATGATAACTTTCAGGTCTAGTAGTTTATCTTGTGCTGCACCCGTTTATATTCCCACGATATTTGTGTTGCTTTCAATTACGCTGGGTGTAGTCACACGATTCGCATTAGCCAGGCAACATTAGTATTCGCACTCCAAACGTACAAAACCTGTTTCAGCGTAACAGCTGTCGCGGTGGCCTTGGTAAAATGGTGTACATACCTGTGTCGATGCAGCGTTAGTTTGTTTTCAAATCAAGTTGTATCAATGCAGCAGCAATGAATTGCTGAATCCACAAGAATGTTATTAATTTTTTTATTAGCACCCAAGTGTTATCTGTAGTTTTGACACTATGCCACAACGATATGTCACCAATGACAGCAGACAACAATAGTGACACAGACAAAGAAAACTGCATCAAAAAAGGGAAGGCATCAGGCTGAATAATAAACTAACACAGTTGCATAATGGTTATATGTATACACAGTATTAAACACACACACACATATATATATATGTATATATATATATATACACTGTATATATATATACATATATATATATAAATTGAATACAATTTAACTTGATTTATACAGCTGTATTAATAAAGCATCAACATTAAAAATGTATAATATATAAATTAAATAACTATAAATGTGTGAGTAAGAACATTAAATTGCATATTATGTTTGTACTTAAGTAAATGAATACATAATAAAGTACTACCAGGTAAATGAAGAGTATTGAATTGTAAAATGTCACGTTCCAATAACCATGTAGGGGTAACACCCATTTTCTGGGGTTCTCAGGTATAGTTATCACAGCAGATGTGAGTCACATGACTGGCAAATGATTTACGCATCCACACGAACAAAAGGGTGTAAGAACACTGTACAATCTGATAATTTAGGTGGACGTTCGATATTTGTTTCATCACTGAACTTTAAATCTAGTGTGACATTGGTTGAAGTTAAATTACAATGATAGATTCAACAGTAAAGTTTAGCATTGGCCGCTGTCATGGTGTCAGATGCTGCTAAGAAGGGGGTACGCTAATTAGGGCGTGTATGCTTAATAGAACCAATATTGTATTTACTTGACTGGTGCATTGCTGGAATTGATGCCTCCTGTCACTATCTGTGTGTTGTGTGGTCTTGTTTCTAGGTCAAGTGTTGAGTCATTAGTAAAACAAAGTCGTCTTGCGCCGGTGACACTACCTGTCTGTTCAAATCGGGTGTTAGTAATAATGTACATGGAAGATTTTTTAAAAGAAATGGAAATGAAAACACTTGAAACACAAGTTAGTCTAATCATTGTTTATTTTTCACGTTGTCCTCTCTCTGTTTTCTTCCATGATTAGTTGTTTTATTTTGTTGACTTGCGAAACTCTTGGTTATTTCTTCAGGTTTCATTTTATTAGTTGTATTACAAAGCAGACACTGTTTGTATGGCCTAGATTTTGGATACTTGTACGTTGACGATACAAAAGTACTGTATCATTATATTGTACCATGTCACCCTTAGCAACAGTGCTATTTAATTTGACAGACAGATCTATCGGTGGACCTTTTCGTTGAGGTAACAACAATCTACTTAAATGTGCCTCCTAATTACATTTTGTACTTGTCTCATTTCAAATTCATTCTGTGAAAAAGCAAACCTAATTAGTATCCAGTACAATATGCTAGTTCATTTGTGCAACTTTTTGTATGTAGTTTTGGTAAAATGATCAGACTAACTGTTATCTTAAAGTATTTAATTCATTTTTTTACCAGAATCAATTTATCATGTGAATCTAATTTTTTTTTTTTATAGTTTTTTTAGTTATGCCCACTGTGAACTTTAAAGTGATGAAGTATGGTCTTCTTATTTGGCAATTTGGGGAAACTCTACAATAGCACTTGCAGGGATTACCTTGGAGCACGGAAATGCATCAGTGATGCATGTATGCTGGAATGCCCAAAAGATGCATACAAAAACGTGTCTGAGAAATATGAGAAAATTAAGGGGCACTTGTGCAGAATCTTGGCCCACCTCGATTTTGCTGTTATTAACTATAATTTTGCCAAAATTTTACACGTCAATGGGATAATTAAATCATACCGCATCATCCCAGGCATATTTACCCTATACAAATATTGCGTCTTAGGCTATAACGCTCTGGTTTGCTCCAGTCTGCGCCCGAACACAGACAACGGCCGTGTGGACAACAAACAGAACAATGGCCTGAATGGAGTTATTTAAATCGCATCTTACATCGATGACTGTACACTGAGAACAGTCTAATCAATACCCTTGTGCCTAGCCTACTCGTTGCCTGTCGTTGACATTGTTTATAAGCTTTAGTTGAGCACCGTAAACAGCGTTTGTTGCCGCCGACACCATATTATCACCCATCGTCAACTTTCAAGTCTTGCTGAACAAAGTGCAATCTGTTCATATCTATACAAAATAATATCCACCCATACATGTACACTATATGCACGTTTTTAAAATTCATGTATGTTTACTAAATATTACAATTAGAGTACATTATAAATTAAAAATAACCATTTTTAAAAGCATGTTTATTAATGATGCCTCTGTCACCAAGGCTCACATATAGTACATTAATTTCAAATGCCCCTGTCACCTAGGGTTATCAATTTTGGAGAAAGACAATGCTGTGTTCTAGTCTTACCTGTAATACGCTGTATAGTATAATTTAATTGAGCTAATTTAGTTGGGTAATTTTCTCACAACTTATAATCAAATTATTTTCTCTAAAAAGACTGCACCGATGCAATCTCAACCACAGACTGAGTGAGGCTATTCCATACATCTGTTCATCGGTGTATCAATGAGTTTTTGAGTGTTTAATCAACATGGTTCTTTGAATATTTGTAGTTGGTGCTCTCACGTATGTGGATCGTTGTCACTCAATGTCACAAACTGCTGCATCGTATTTCTCAGAATATCCCTAGCAGTAGACTGTAGTAGGATGACCAGTCCACAAAAAATGGGGCACCAAGAATGTATATAGTTTTGTAACATTGCAGATTTTTAAAAAACCTGAAAATTTCTGAGCACTTTGATATTGATGGTTATATATTTTATACCCAGAAATATGTCACGTAGGCAGTCCTGAATAGAACTCAAAACAAGTTAAATAATACCATGATTACATGCCTAATATTAAAGAAATGTAATGGTCACATTTACCAGGTTATTTTAGCGATCATAGTATCATACAAATTAATTAAAACAATTTAAATCAACTGGTTTGGGGCACATCAAATTTCGAAAAGGCACATAGTTCTATCTCTGTTGTACCCGAAGTGCACATGCATGTCTTTTTCCAGATCAATTCCTGCACTAGCAGTAACTATGTCAAGATGCTTATATCTGGTAATTTTCGGTACATTGATTTGTATGTTTGACACATGGGCGGAGTACCTCTATCTTTCAACTGTTCAGTATCGTATCACTACATGTATCAGATATGCACACGTGTATACAAATACATGTTTAGGTATTGACAAACCAGATAGATATATGTGTACACTACATACAACCTATACTTTTGTGTTACCTTGTAATGTGTGTGCTTTGGGTGATGGTATATATACAATATAAAAACACTTAGCGATCACTGCAGAACGTCACTGTCTGTTATAAGACAAAATTACTTTGATCTGGGAAACCCCCCCACCCACTCACCCACCCCCAGACGAAAGTTTTTAAACATTTATATGATGATACCATCTCTTCACAGTATCAGTCAGAAGCAGTAAATATTGATGACCGATGCCAGATGAAACTGCCTCTGAATGTCCCCCTCTCCCAAACGAAAGTAATTTCATCTGATATTGAACATCCACATTCTAAGCTGATCCCTTGGTAAGCTCTAGAAGCTTCCCACCTTGGCTTGCAAAATGAAAGTAAGCAGAATCTAAATCACTTCCACTAGCTATCAGCAGTCCGGCATTTGTTTGCAGCCAAAGTGTAGGTGTGTCATGAATGTAACATATTATGGATAAATATGTACTTTTGATTAGACCTTTGTGACTATATATTTAAGAGATGTGTGAAATTACAAAAATTATGATTACATGATGTTTACATTTATACAAGCTTCTAATTCGAAGAGAATCGTTGACGCAAAAGTAATCAAAACAAGAGTCCGAGTAAACTGGAGAAGATCTGTGTCATAAAAACAGAACTTATGTGTAGTACCAAAACAAGCGGGAGATTGTATGCGAAACCCCTGCCACACTCCGTAATACCCATTCTGTCCAGAAAATACCCTCTATACTTCCCTTGTTGTCAACATAGACCGTATTATCTATACTTCCCTTTGTTGTCAACATAGACCGTATTATCTGTACTTCCCTTGTTGTCAACATAGACCGTATTATCTATACTTCCCTTGTTGTCAACATAGACTATTATCTATACTTCCCTTGTTGTCAACATAGACCGTATTGTCTATACTTCCCTTGTTGTCAACATAGACCGTATTATCTATACTTCCCTTTTTGTCAACATAGACCATATTGTCTATACTTCCCTTGTTGTCAACATAGACCATATTATCTATACTTCCCTTGTTGTCAACATAGACCGTATTATCTATACTTCCCTTGTTGTCAACATAGACCGTATTATCTATACTTCCCTTGTTGTCAACATAGACCGTATTATCTATACCTCCCTTGTTGTCAACATAGACCGTATTATCTATACTTCCCTTGTTGTCAACATAGACCGTATTATCTATACCTCCCTTGTTGTCAACATAGACCGTATTATCTATACTTCCCTTGTTGTTAACATAGACCATATTATCTATACTTCCCTTATTATCTACATAGACCGTATTATCTATACTTCCCTTATTATCTACAAAGACCATAATCATTATCTTAACGACACTGGGTCCATTCGCCATGTAGGAAGATTTTAGAAAAAATGGATTGTAAATAGATTGTTGTCTCTGTGAAAGGGTTCGTATAACCATCTGCCAAGCTACACAGCACCGGCACTGTGGGGGACAGTATACAGTGTTATAACTCTTTCCGTAGTGGTGTCCAAAAAGTAGGCCAATGAAGCACTACAAACTTTCCGCCGTGGTCTACAAAATGAAACCTCAAGACTTGTCCCCGAGGTGAATAAATCGAGCAGTAATTATTACTGCGAATTAGAAGGAATAGAAATGATAATTTGACAATCAACAGACAATCAGATTCCCCATGTGTAAATCTACCTACAGGTGCGTGATTTTAACATTATATATTGTTACCAGCAGTGTCAGCTTTAATAGAGAGGGAGGGGTAGAGAACTGAGGGAAGGAAGGATTGAAGGAAGACAGGGAAGGAGGAAGGAAGGAAAGACACAGCAAGAGAGGATGGGACAGTCATAGGAGGAGGGAGGTAGGGAGAGAGAAAGAGAAGCAGGAAGGAGGGAGAGGGAGGAATGAAGGAAGACAGGGAAGGAAGGCTGGGTGGATGATGGGATATGACGCAATCAGTGTTTTAACAAGTGTTCCATGCTGGCATGGAAATAGGGAAACTGAATATATACTCATGGGGAGACACTTGGATGGGGGACTGGGGAAGCATTATGAGAACATTTTGTAAATTCTGGGAAGCAGAACGAGAGTAAGGAGCAGCCTGAGCTCCAGGGTGTCTTCCCAGGCCCTGCTACTTGTGCTGCTGGTGGATATAGGGTGGAACAACTGCCAGCCTTGAATGGCCCGACACAGAGTGGGTTCGGAGTCCTGCTCTAGGTACACAAGTTTAACGGAGAGTTGGATACAAACTGCAGTTATCTGTTATCTCAACAAAAAGTTCAAATCTATTGCCGCGCCCCATGCCCCACGCCCCACCTGGCAATGTGCCACTCCCACAACCCTGGACGTTTATGGGGGCATACTGTGAATGTTTTGTTTTGTTTAGAAACTTGTACAGACTGTTGCCCCATTTTGAAGGAGGTATTGTTTGTTTTAGAGAGAGTTTAAGTGGTTGGCATTGTTTGAATTTACGTTGTTTTCTGTATGAAGACGGCATCCTAATTGATGCTATGTGATTGTGAAATTAATAGTAATCATTTATTTCCGGTGCAGACATTAGTTTTAATATATAAATGAAGTTGTAACTTGTATAAAATACAGTCAATGAAATAAAAAAAATTGAAAAATATTCATGACTTTATTTATTAGAGGTATGGCTGATTAATTCCTAACTGCATAACGTATAACACAATGTGCCTGCAGATGGGACCATCGATTTGGTTGCTTCCAACATCATAACAAAATGACCGATGTCTGAATGACGTGGACAGAATTGTATTAGTTGCAACCGTGCAATGACATGCATATGATGCATACACACACGTACTTACACATGCATGCAGTGATGCACGTAGGGACGCCAGTGGAAATAAGCTACACAGCCTTTTTTGGGTTATTATAGATGGAGACTACTTTTATTAATCACAATTAACGGTGTAATTTTTTAATCATTTTTTCGCATTGTTTATATGAAAGACGGTAACGATGTCTCTAGTTGAACAAAATCAAATCAGATCACACATGGATACACACAATTCAATTATAGAATTGGAGTTTTCACAAACTGCTGTATAGAGGCAGCTGGTGATGGATTATGCTATCATGACAATTTTGCATCAGAATTGTAACAAGATGCCGTTTTGAACAAGTTGCATTTGTCACCAACCTTCAACCAAGTTCGTTGCAAGTGTAGCGCCGTGGCACAGTGGCTAGAGTTTCGGACTCTTGACTAAGAGAACCCGGGATTGAATTCTGTGTGGCGGTGTCGAACCTCAGGCAAGTTCGTTCAATACACGTTGCTCCAGTTCACTCATCTCTATGAATGAGTACCTGGCTATACACAGTGGTGGTGGACAGTTGTGTCTGCGAATAGTCTTTGTGCAATAATTGCAGCATGGCTGAATGCTTCCCACAGAAGTTGAGATGGTGTTAGATTGAACAGGCCTGCCAGGGAGTAAAGTATAAAGCGCTTTGAGCAGTCCTGTAGACTGGATACTGCGCTATATAAGAACTTACCTGTTTATGTTTTCCCTATCCTTGCATAATAGGGTTCATTGATTTGTTCACGGATATGTCTCGACACAGAACGCCAGAGAAATAACTGCTTTGCAGCTTGCTAGTTATACAAATAATTTGCTAGAGAACACGTCCCCCTTATCCATGGGAAAATATGTCCCAAATTGGAAGTATTCTGATGATTAATTTGTGTCATATTCATTAACTTGTGTTACATGCCAGGCGCAGATTAAATCTTGATGAACATTTTTGCGTACTAGGTGAGAAAATCCTCGTGATAGAATGCTCAGGTCACCTCCAGCGCATAGGCTTCATAGTGACCGATTGATGGGTGTAACAGGAGTGACACTAATGTGCCAAACGAACCACACTGCAATTATACTCAGTGGTAAATGGTAGTATCCTGTTATTGTTGATGTGCATGAATGCAGGTACATGTCGTCATGGAGCCTGCACTTAATGTATCCCTAGTGGGTAGGGATATAGAGGATAGGTTTCAGTTAAATGTGAAAGGGAGAGGATATCAAGGATAGGTTTCAGTTAAAGGTAAGATGGAGAGGATATCAAGGATAGGTTTCACTTAAATGTGAGAGGGAGAGGATATTAAGGATAGGTCTCAGTTAAATGTGAGAGGGAGAGGATATCAAGGATAGGTTTCAGTTAAATGTGAGAGGGAGAGGATATCGAGGATAGGTTTCAGTTAAAGGTAAGATGGAGAGGATATCAAGGATAGGTTTCACTTAAATGTGAGAGGGAGAGGATATCAAGGATAGGTCTCAGTTAAATGTGAGAGGGAGAGGATATCAAGGATAGGTTTCACTTAAATGTGAGAGGGATGGGATATCAACTTATCAAGGATAGGTTTCACTTAAATCTAATAGGGAGAGGATATCGTGGATAGGTTTCAGTTAAATGTGAGAGGGAGAGAATATCGAGGATCAGTTTCAGTTAAATGTGAGAGGGAGAGGATATCAGGGATAGGTTTCAGTTAAATGTGAGAGGGAGAGGATATCAAGGATAGGTTTCAGTTAAATGTGAGAGGGAAAGGATATCAAGGATAGGTTTCAGTTAAATGTGAGAGGGAGAGGATATCAGGGATAGGTTTCAGTTAAATGTGAGAGGGAGAGGATATCAGGGATAGGTTTCAGTTAAATGTGAGAGGGAGAGGATATCAGGGATAGGTTTCAGTTAAATGTGAGAGGGAGAGGATATCAAGGATAGGTTTCAGTTAAATGTGAGAGGGAGAGGATATCAAGGATAGGTTTCAGTTAAATGTGAGAGGGAGAGGATATCAGGGATAGGTTTCAGTTAAATGTGAGAGGGAGAGGATATCAAGGATAGGTTTCACTTAAATGTGAGAGGGAGGGGATATCAACTTATCAAGGATAGGTTTCACTTAAACCTAATAGGGAGAGGATATCGTGGATAGGTTTCAGTTAAATGTGAGAGGGAGAGAATATCGAGGATAGGTTTCAGTTAAATGTGAGAGGGAGAGGATAGCAAGGATAGGTTTCAGTTAAATGTGAGAGGGAGAGGATATCAAGGATAGGTTTCAGTTAAATGTGAGAGGGAGAGGATATCGGGGATAGTTTTCAATTAAATGTGAGAGGGAGAGGATATCAAGGATAGGTTTCAGTTAAATGTGAGAGGGGGAGGATATCAAGGATAGGTTTCAGTTAAATGTGAGAGGGAGAGGATATCAAGGATAGGTTTCAGTTAAATGTGAGAGGGAGAGGATATCAAGGATAGGTTTCAGTTAAATGTGAGAGGGAGGGGATATCAAGGATAGGTTTCAGTTAAATGTGAGAGGGAGGGGATATCAAGGATAGGTTTCAGTTAAATGTGAGAGGGGGAGGATATCAAGGATAGGTTTCAGTTAAATGTGAGAGGGAGAGGATATCGGGGATAGGTTTCAATTAAATGTGAGAGGGAGAGGATATCAAGGATAGGTTTCAGTTAAATGTGAGAGGGGGAGGATATCAAGGATAGGTTTCAGTTAAATGTGAGAGGGAGAGGATATCAAGGATAGGTTTCAGTTAAATGTGAGAGGGAGGGGATATCAAGGACAGGTTTCAGTTAAATGTGAGAGGGGAGGATATCAAGGATAGGTTTCAGTTAAATGTGAGAGGGGGAGGATATCAAGGATAGGTTTCAGTTAAATGTGAGAGGGAGAGGATATCAAGGATAGGTTTCAGTTAAATGTGAGAGGGAGGGGATATCAAGGACAGGTTTCAGTTAAATGTGAGAGGGAGGGGATATCAAGGATAGGTTTCAGTTAAATGTGAGAGGGAGGGGATATCAAGGATAGGTTTCAGTTAAATGTGAGAGGGAGAGGATATCAAGGATAGGTTTCAGTTAAATGTGAGAGGGAGAGGATATCAAGGATAGGTTTCAGTTAAATGTGAGAGGGAGGGGATATCAAGGACAGGTTTCAATTAAATCTATCTTTGAGACATGAGATTTAGCAGATCCATATAGGTAGAGACATCGGTTGATAGTTTCATTTTAATGCGATATATCGCTTTTAAATTCAGCTGTTTGCAACTGTACTTAATCATTAATGGATCCTTACAGGTGACCAGGAGAGATTTCATTTACTGTGTTTAATAGATCCTTCCTTACAGGGTGAGGATGTCGAAACCTCAAAGGTAAACTTCATGTAAATGTGATATTTTGTTGCATTCCACGTGGTCCAGAACTTTGAAGCGAGACTGGCAAAATGTTGGTTAGAGCATTGCACTTTCAGTCAAGAGATTCTCGGTTCCAATCCTCCCGCTGTCATTTCGAGCCTAGAGCAAGTTTGTTCACTCCACGTTGCTCCAGTTCATAGAGCTGTACGAAAGATTACCTGGGTATAGACAGACGGCAGTGTAGATTTGTATATGAATAGTCTTTGTGGAGTGATTGTAGCATGGCTGAATGCTTTCCAGAGAAGTCAAGATGGTATTTGATTGAATAAGGGACTGTAAAGCACTCTAAATAGCCCTAAGGACTGGATGCAGCACTATACACGTATAATCTTGAACTTACCTATTCCTTATAGTTATACGGTGAAGGTGTCAAGGGTAAACTTCTTTTAATTGTGGTACATCTCAAACGCCTACAAACTTCATAGGTTCTTGTAGTTATGGAATGAGGGTATTGACGCTAACTGCAGTTGTTACAGTTACTTATGTAAAATACTGTAATTAATTGCATAGTTGTAATGGTTACTTCTAAATCCCTCTCCTGCAGATCCATGTTTGTAACACAGGGTGGCCGGTGTAAGGATGTGGTTAGGAGGTGTGTAGCCTTCCACTCTTGTCTAGCAACCAGCTGCTTTTGCTGTTTCCTGTAACTGAATTTCTCCGGATGATGGCATTGATAGATTATGTCATGATTGCCCCCTGCACCCAGTGAGATGGATGTGTCCATGTATGTAATATACAAACATGATGGTTGCTGCAGGGGATCTCACAGAAGGCCAGTACAGATTTAACTGCCACATTCCTGTGGTGCTGTGTACCAGTGTCGCACAAACACATTATTGGCATTAGCAACAACCAAAACACTGATTACTCTGGCTTGATATCAGTAACCAGAAATACTTCCTGACAGGTGAATAATTTGATGTGGCCTTATATACTGGTGTGGAGAAGATAAGTAAATATATGCAAGATAAAGAAGGATGTTTAAATCTTACATTTTATCTATGGTTTTTTGTATGCAATTTGAGTAATAAAATGTTATATAATTTCATTCAATAGTCCCTCTGAGAATAAGTTCTCTGTAGGCGAAAATATTACAAACGGTTTTGTGAAATCCTTTAATATGCAATGATTGTTTTAATTAACAGTGTGAGTGCATACAGATGTCTAATATATGCTTTATTGCACGCTTGCATGCATGCACGCATGCATGTATGCCTGGAGAGACATTGGGCTAGTTAATGTAATGAACATGTTGTCTTAATTGGTCCACATAGTTCACACTTGTAATAACGGCCTCTGGCTCATCATCATTACGGTGTCAGCTCCAATAAATGCAATGTCAACAGAGATAAATCTGCATGTGTTATCATCTTCAGTGCTCTTTTTATCTGCATGTGCCTAGTAGCTTAGTTCTATTTCCTGGTGTCCTTTAACCAGGACATTCTCTCTCTCGTACATATATTGGCTATGTACCTTGTCTTCTAATGTCTACTTTTGTGTGATTGACCTATCCATCACGTGACCTGTTGCCTAGCAACAGTTCCGTCAAGCCATCAACAAATGGAAGCCAAACACATGATGCATTCCATCATATATTTTGTTGAAATTCTGGATTCAAAAGATTTTCTGTGTGAGAAAAACATAAGGCAAAGTTCTTAAAGTGACAACTGTATGTGGGAATGTTTGAATTATGAGATGTCATGCAGCAATAGCAATATAATTCACGTATGTATAACCATTAACAACATTGGTGGCAAAGTAAAGCTTGACGGAGGTCACGTGCATAATGTAGATCGTGATGTAAGCAAACTGCGACGTACTGGATATGCCAGTTGTTTCTCATATTGACATAAATGCGCCATGTGTTCGGCATCCTTTTTTTGATGGCTTGATGGAGTTTTTGCTAGACAACCGGACACGTGGTGGCTAGACCAGCCACACAAAAGTAGACACCACGAAACAGAACTAAGCTACTAGGTATATACACTTAAAATGTGACCGAGGTAGTTAAAGATTGTTGCATAAATTCGCAGTCACAACATATGTTAAGCATTATGTATAGGGATGGGGCGGTTTGGTCGTCATTACGTGTAGGGGTGGGGCGGTTTGGTTGTCATTATGTATATGGATGGGGCGGTTTGGTTGTCATTACGTATAGGGATGGGGCGGTTTGGTCGTCATTACGTATAGGGATGGGGCGGTTTGGTCGTCATTACGTATAGGGATGGGGCTGTGTGGTCGTCATTACGTATAGGGATGGGGCGGTTTGGTCATCATTACGTGTAGGGGTGGGGCAGTTTGGTCGTCATTATGTATAGGGATGGGGCGGTTTGGTCGTCATTACGTGTAGGGATGGGGCGGTTTGGTCGTCATTACATATAGGGATGGGGCGGTTTGGTTGTCATTACGTATAGGGATGGGGCGGTTTGGTCGTCATTACGTATAGGGATGGGGCTGTGTGGTCGTCATTACGTATAGGGATGGGGCGGTTTGGTCGTCATTACGTATAGGGATGGGGCTGTGTGGTCGTCATTACGTATAGGGATGGGGCGGTTTGGTCGTCATTACGTATAGGGATGGGGCTGTGTGGTCGTCATTACGTATAGGGATGGGGCGGTTTGGTCGTCATTACGTATAGGGATGGGGCTGTGTGGTCGTCATTACGTATAGGGATGGGGCGGTTTGGTCATCATTACGTGTAGGGGTGGGGCAGTTTGGTCGTCATTATGTATAGGGATGGGGCGGTTTGGTCATCATTACGTATAGGGATGGGGCTGTGTGGTCGTCATTACGTATAGGGATGGGGCGGTTTGGTCGTCATTACGTGTAGGGATGGGGCGGTTTGGTCATCATTACGTATAGGGATGGGGCTGTGTGGTCGTCATTACGTATAGGGATGGGGCGGTTTGGTCGTCATTACGTGTAGGGGTGGGGCGGTTTGGTCGTCATTACGTGTAGGGATGGGGCGGTTTGGTCGTCATTACGTATAGGGATGGGGCGGTTTGGTCGTCATTACGTATAGGGATGGGGCGGTTTGGTCGTCATTACGTGTAGGGATGGGGCGGTTTGGTCGTCATTACTTGTAGGGATGGGGCGGTTTGGTCGTCATTATGTATAGGGATGGGGCGGTTTGGTCATCATTACGTATAGGGATGGGGCGGTTTGGTCGTCATTACATGTAGGGATGGGGCGGTTTGGTCGTCATTACGTGTAGGGGTGGGGCGGTTTGGTCGTCATTACATGTAGGGATGGGGCGGTTTGGTCGTCATTACATGTAGGGATGGGGCCGTTTGGTCGTCATTACATGTAGGGATGGGGCCGTTTGGTCGTCATTACATGTAGGGATGGGGCCGTTTGGTCGTCATTTTAGAACGTAATGTCCACATCACATGTACACAAACAAATGTTACGAACAAGTAGCCAAGGCCCTATGCATACATACGTTCATCCAGATTATATTATTTAGCGAATTTATATAATAACATTCTAGAACATGCACAAAACTAATAATTAATTAATTTAACTTTTTATTGAGCTAGTGTCTTAGGGAACACTAATTGTTTCTTTGTAATAACATTTCCAAAATTTGTGTTGTTTCTAAGTTTAACTTTAGCACATTATGTAGGCTCTATATATATTGATGTAGTTTTATTCAAAATATGATGTTTAGGCCATTCAAAAGGGGTATCTTCTAAAGCAACCTGTGCCAACCATATATATATACACATATATGTAGATATATATATATATATGGGTAAGAATGTATTGTCTCCAATAAAATTGCTTTAATTATACCGTAGCGAAAAATGCTTCATCTGTAAAATACTGCCGCACCGACCCTTAATGCGAATGTCCGCAAGTAGAAGTTCATTGTGTAAAGAAATATTTTGCCCTATTCTAAATATATTAATCTAATTGTGGTCTTCAAGCATTATTATGAATATTTGCGATGGGATGGGTGTAAAATTATTAGAATGTCATTCATCTGAGACATTTGGAAGAAGGATATGTGGAAATATTTATAAATGCTAGCCAACTAATATGTTGTAAGTTGTATTCAGCACAAATAAGCTACAAACTGCCAAATCACATATTTGGTGCTAAAATAATTGAGATTTGTTTAAAGTTAGTTAAACATATATATAACATAAATGTATAAATTAATAATAAATATTCAAATACAGTACATTATAATACAATCATACATTCATCAGGACATTTTCCTAGCCATTAGTCTAGGAAGAAAATGCATGTTTAAGTTTAGTGTGCATTTGTTTTCAAAGTTTCTACTATAAATATCTTTTGAACATATCGGTTTTTAATTTGTTAATGAATGTGTGAAAGGTTGGCATCATTGTAGTATGGGCTGGTAGTGAATTCCAGCACTTTACACCATAAATTGATAAGCATCGCGACTTAATATTTGTTCGGATACTTTGAAGTACATATTGACATTGGTTTCGAGAAGGACGTAAATTAGTTTGCTTCACAAAGAGGCACTGAACGTTGATAGGTGCTGGCATGTTATTGTATGTTTTATACATTATTGAGCCAATTTTCACATCTACTAAATCTTTAAATTTAAGTACTCTACACCTATAAAATAGTGGGTTTGCGTGATGTAGTCTACCAACACCACATATCAGTCTGACCACCTTTTTCTGTACCACTGTAATACAGTGTACATTAGTAATACATGCATTTCCCAAAATTTCACAGCAGTAGTTAAATATAGGTAAGAGCATGAGTAATATAGGGTAAGTAAGCTTGTGGTTCCTGGAACATGACTTGCCCTGTACATCACACCGTTTAATCTAGACAGGTTTGTCTTGACATCATTTATGTGATCTTTCCAAGTCATCTTTTCATCAATCAGAACTCCAAGGAATTTGGTCTTACTGGCTCTAGTCATTTGGTTATTGTGAATGTTTATGTCCATATAATTTGTTTTTGATACATTCAATGACAACTTGTTCACACTGAACCAAGTGTACAGTTTCTCAAGTTCACAGTTGACTACACTGATAAGGCTGTGTACATCTGTATCTGAATACAAACTATTGGTGTCGTCTGCAAATAGAACACATTTGAGGAGTTGTGATACATTACAAATATCATTAATATACAGGATAAATAGTTTAGGCCCTAGCACTGAACCGTGCGGTACACAGCATGAGACATTTATTAAATCAGATGAATATTCATCTATTTTGACAAATTGCTTTATGTCACTTAGATTGCTCTTGACCCATTTCTCTGCCACACCACAAACACCATAGTAATTGAGTTTTTCTATTAGTACTGAATGGTTTACTGTATCAAAAGCTTGTTTTAAGTTGATGAAGACACCCAGTGTATATTTCTTTCTATCCAGTGAAGCACTAATTTCTTCTACCAAGTGCAGCAGTGCATGTGAGGTGGACATTGAGAAATGAAACCCATGCTGGCTGTTTGGCAGGACATTGTTTTTATGAATAAATGGTTCTAGTCTTATATTATAGAGCTTTTCAAGTATTTTGGAGAACTGGCACAATAGAGATATTGGTCTATAGTTATAAAAATTTGCTTTTGAACCTTTTTTAAATATGGGGATAATTTTTGATAGTTTCATGCTGGAAGGAAAAATTCCACTTTCAAAGGACATATTAAATATTGCTGTCAATGGTTTAGTAATAGTTTGTATGGTTTTCTTAACAATATTCATGCTTATGCCATTAATATCTGTTGATTTTTTGTTTTTATAGAAGGTTCAGACAATGCCATTGATTTCTTTGTTATTGATTGGGCTCAAGAACATACTAGTTGTATTTCTGTTCTCGAGATAATCATGAATTGAGGTGCCATTTAATGGTGGATCTATTTTTGCAGCTAATTCTTGACCAATATTTGTGAAGAAGATATTGAACCCATTTGCTATGTCGTTCTTATTAGTATATTTTGTACCATCCGTTTCAAAACAATCAGGGATAGAAGATTCACTCCGTTGTTTATTTATTATTGTATTCAATATATTCCATATTTCTTTACTACTTTGTCTTCAAACAGTTTCCTGTAGTATGTTTTTTCTGCATATCTTAGAATTGTGGTTAACATATTTTTTTTTTTTATAATAGTGTTCCGCTTCAATTGATATATTTTTTTCAGAAATGTTCTATACAATTCGTTTTTCTTGTGCCAAGCATTTTTCAAGCATGTTGTGAACCAAGGTTTTTCAGAATTTACATGTTTTGTGTTTACTTTCCTGACCAGGAAATAAATAAATGCACTAAGAAATGTATCATCAGTCGTATTAACATTGGTTGTGCTAGTCACGTTCTCCAACTTTTCACAACTTAAATCTTCTACAAAAGAATTGATGTTATCAGTTATATGATTTCTGACATATTTGTGTTTCTTGATTCCTCTTAACCACTCCATATTCGCATATTTGATGTAAATATTGGAAAATGGTCAGTTATGTTACGTATCAGAATACCATTTGTGGTTCACTTATTTATGGCTCTTGTAGAAATGTTGTCACTAAGAGTTGCTGTGTCTCTAGTTATCCTCGTTGGTTTATCGATAAGAGGGTACAAGCCTAGACTGTACATAGTATCAACAAAGTGTTTTGTGCCTAAGTGACTATCTTGTGTTAGAATGTCAACATGGAAGTCCACACATAAAAACAATGTCTTGTTAGTTGGGTTATTTCCAAAGATGTATTCAACATTTTCACAAAAGGTGTCAATGACAATGTTAGATCCTGGTTTATGATAGATGCAACTTACTCTTACATCCTTTTTGTTTTCTATTATTAATTCTACTGTTACGCATTCACAGACATCATTAGACTTTAATATAGTTAATGTCTTTACGGACATATATGGCCACTCCACCTCCTCCAGCATGTTCTCTACATAATATCTGGAAGGAATTGTACCTAGGTAGATTATAGTGTTGCAGTGTTGGTGGATCAACCCATTTTCTGAGATAGCAATTACATCAAACAATACATCACGAGTGTGAATATAACTTCCAATTTGCTTAAAGTTTGCATTTAAGTGTATTATATTAAGGCAGTCTTTAGCATTGACAGAGGTACTTGTATGTGAATAATATTTATAGGAGGATGAAGCATTATTAAAAAATGTTTTCAGGATCAATTTCTGTGCCAAGCTCATGTCCATTTCTATCGTGATATTGAAGGTGGTTTACATTGAGGTTAAAGTTAGTTTCTATCATATTAATATTACTATTAGTGATCAAACTCTCTTTATGTTGTGAATTAATCGCACCATTGGTTATATTGACAGCCATTTTAGTCTTTAACTTTTACACGGATAATACATTTGATTTGGTTGACCCACATCTCACACATAGGCTCATGTGTGAACTGATAACATTAAAAAAAATAATGATTCATCCTCCTGTAAATATTATTCACCTATAAGTACTTCTGTCAATGCTAAAGACTGCCTTAATATAATACATTTAATGCAAGAAGCTTAAATGCAAACTTTAAGCAAATTGAAAGTTATAGACAGAATCCAGGGTCGGTGCGGCAGTATTTTACAGCGGCAGGATTTTTCACCCATTACTAACATATAACTGCCGTCTCCCCGCAAAAAAGTGTACTTCGAGACATGCGCATTAAGGGTGGGTGCGGAAATATTTTACAGCAGCAAGAATTTTCGCTACAGCTCTACAGACGTAAACACTTGGGCATGTCTGGATATGCATGCAATTTGACAGCTGTAATTAACACAATGTAACTTATTGGATGTTGCTAAACAAGGATCCCTTTGAAGTCTAAAGGATGACCTTAACTGCAGAAAGGAGTTGCACTGTAGCAACACAATAATTATGTTGAAACAAAGTATATCAACTTTTGTTGATTAAATTAGTCACTTCCTGGATTCCCAGGCACGTGAACAAGCTAGGCTTGTCACTGTATCTACCGGTACTTCAGAGAAAGGTTTGCTAGGCTAATGTGAGTCCTGCACAAGACAGCTGTCAGCATTGATGGAGCCAGACTAACTTACATGGCACGCACAAACTCCCCGATGATTCAAACCGATAAAAACATGGCATCTGTGTCTCTGGTCTAGGCAGCATGGAACACTGTGAAATTGATAAGTGCAGAGTTGGAACAGTAAACAAACCTAAATCCCCTGTGTCTTTCCAATGTTTTTGCCATCCTCTGGGTGTTAAGTATAAAGGAATATCCAGGCCGCCCGATATTACTTGCACTCTGAACAGACCCTGTATTGATGCAAGTTAATGTAGTTATAACAATAGCTAGACTTACCCTGGGTTTGCGTGGTGAGAAAAGGCACATGTCTATTGTTGCTGCTTTCTAGTAAAACCTGCATCTAGATTAAAGCAATTATAAGATGTCCATGGATAGGAACATTTTACTGTAATGCCATGCTGGTGTTTGGCGCTTGGCAACCCTGACAATATGAATACTGTAGCAAACTGTTTGTTAGTTAAGATTGCATATCTTGTGATATAATTGAGCGCGTGACATAGTTTTAACAAAACATGAAGAATGACAATAAATGCATTAAGACTACTCATACACATATATCCACCACTGCCTATAGTCAGGTACTCATTCATACAGCTGAGTGAACTGGTGCAATGTAGAGTGAACGAAGTTACCCAAGGTTCGGCACGGCAGCAGAGGATTTGAACCTGGGTTCTCTCGAATCAGTCTCGATTGAGAGTCCAATGCTCCAGCCACCTTGCCAGTGCACTTTACTTTGCTTGAAAACAATATGATATCAGCCGTAATACATGGACTGTTTTCTTGTTTCAGTTGCCGGTACCTAGCCCTCAACCTGAGCCCTGTCTTCCCTGTAATAGGTGCACTCCTCTTTATCTTTGTCATGTCCACCTTGTGTCGGACGGCCTTCATGGACCCAGGAGTGTTACCACGTGCCACTGCAGACGAGGCTGCAGCCATTGAGAAACTCACAGGTGAAGCAGTCTAAACATAGCATTATGATTCCAAACTCACCCATGTATAGCTGCCACTTTCTGATTTTCTGACTTTCAAAATCCGGGTCATGTCAGTTGCATGCTGACAGTTAGTGGAATACTGGGCTAACATTAATTACAATACAGTTTCATATAGTGTGATTGTTCGTATTAATTATTACTGTTATTCTGTTGGACCAAGTCTGACACCAGCACAGTCAGAGGTACTGAAATAAATAATACTGATGTTCAGATTTCAACAATTTGTTGAGCAATAATTACTGTAAAGACTGTAGATATGTCTTCGGACACTGTATGTTTTCAGACACCCCAGACATGTACGAAAAGAATTATCTTGGGTAGTGTATGTTTTCAGATACCAATACTCTTTGGTGCACTCTGTGTTTTGGACAGCTGAGAATTTACATACTTTTTGTTGGAATACATCCAGCCATTACAGCATGTATTAGAGTGCTTTTGTTTGATAATATACTCGGAGTAAACAGTGTGCACGCAATTTGAAATGCGTACGCAGTAGACGGAATCATTGTAAAGTACGCATGCGTTTGTGACTTTGGATTGTTGACGTATCGTTTCTGTTGATTCATCCGCGGGGTGATAGAGATGCCACGCCCCGGATCCCCAGGCACTTACCGGCCCCCACCAAGGTTCAAAGAGGTCGTCATCAACGGGCAAACGGTCAAGCTAAAGTACTGTTTTACATGCAAGATATTCCGACCACCACGGGCATCCCACTGCAGTTTATGTGACTGTTGTATAGGTGAGTGAAACCTGTTTAATGCAGCTTCCTCGACTGGTTTAACCCGTCATGAATTTGGTTCTTTGAGTCCCAAATTATTTCGGTAACAGTAAAGAATAAGAAAAATAACCTCGCTAATACGGCCACCTTGACAGTTGGGTCACTTTTGCCTAGTCCCGAGAGTGGCCTTAATAGGGAGGTTCCACTGCACGTCACTTGTGATCAGTTTAAATGATATCTGCAGATGAGATACATTAAAAAAACGGTTGAAAGAATTGACTTTGGTTGTTACATCTGGTACCTTGCTATTAAGGCCATTTCCCACTAAATCGATCACATGGTTTTGGAGGAAAGATAACATGACTGTAGAAACGTGTGCATAATCGTACTGTGCATTCATGTGAAGATTCCAATATTGAGACTCACTTGAATTGAATTAAATAACTTCTTAGTTCGTGTGATGATGTTACCAAAACTACATGCAAAAGTTACACATGAACTAGAATGCCATCGTGGATACTGTGCCAAAACCCTGCTTTTTTCTAATTTGGAATGTCATATGTCTAGAAATAATGAAGCTGCATCAATGATATTTTGATTGTTGCGTTCCTAACTATGTGCTGTATGCAAACACAAAGATATTTGTTTTGGTTTAGTATATATTTATGGGGTGAATTTGGTAGTCATAATAGAAATTGTTTTATTTTTATTTATCAAACAAATTAAATATATCTATATTTTATATTAAGTAATGGCAGTTCATTAAATATATCTTCATAGTTGTATAGCATGAGGTGTTGTAAATAAGAAATAGAAAGCATTACTTTAATAACTATATTAATGGAGAAACTTGAATGTATCCAACATATACATGCTATATTTGCCCCAAGATTTGCAGTTATCTTGCCATGGCAACAAGGTAAAAAAAAATTCAACTTTTTTAATTACCAATTTCTATTCACAGTGATTTGTAGCACAATTTATCATATTACAAAAAATTAAAAGATTAAAAAAAATCCTTTGTGAGCTTGCACATCTGGCCGTCAGCAAGAAATAAAATAACATTTTGTGTGGCTGGATGCCTATCACAATAACAAGTTTGGATGATCTCGCAGCAAGGATGTCTTACCGGTATCGTTTTACTTTCTATGGAGCAAGGAGTGAAGTGACTACTAGCAAGTGTCCCATCATTCCCCTGTTGGGAACCATTAGCACTGACCAGCGAACTCCCACAATGCTAAGTACGTATGGTGTGACAACCAGTGAAACGACCACACATAAAATTGGGTGATTACGCGGCAGATATGCCATAACGTTGCTTGGCAACATGCACACACGATCGTCAGACTGCATAATGGAGATAGATTCTCATGTCCTCTGACGTCACATGAGTGCCTGTTTGCACAGAATTACGATTCCAGAGTAACCCGTGTAAAGTCGTTATGTGTCACAGTGTCACCCTGGTGACTGGTATGACATGCCCGGCTGCAGATTATTGGTCCACGGTGTGCATGTCTGCAGATGATCACAAGTAGAAATATCGCTGCATCCGTAAATGACCGGTAACGTAGTGACGCAAGTAGAAAGCAGTGCAGTGGGTATTTTGGTTAACCCTTAAATATGTACATGAGGCATGGCAGTGAAGGGGTTAGATCTTTAGACTCAGTCGACAGGTTCCAGGTCTGAATCCTCTAGTTTTCGCTTCGAACCTGGGGCACGTTCATTCAATCTATGCAACCTGAAATAATTAATGCTCCCACACCTCTCTCAACCTGAACTGTACATTTAAAAGGTAGCCAGCTATACTGTGAGAATATTTTGACTATCAAACTTCATGCCTATTGCTATAACTGAAATAAAAATGGCAGTAATGGCTTGTGGAGCGCAGTGGTGCATTTGCTAGAGCTTTGGACTCTCGGCCGAGAGAACCCGGGTTCAAATCCTATGCTGCGGTGTCGAACCTTGGGCAAGTTCGATTACTCTACGTTGCTCCAGTTCACTCAGCTGTATGAATGAGTACCTGGCTACAGATAGTCGTGGATATTTGTGTACGAATAATTTTTGCAAATTAACTGCAATGTGGCTGAATGCTTCCAAGAGAAGCCGACATGGTGTTTGAATGAACAGGTCTGCTAGGGAGCATCCTCGCAAGCCAGGGCTGTTTGCCATGCAAAACTAGCCCTGGCAGATCTCCTACGTGAAATGCGGAAGTTAGCTGAGTAAAACTAGTAATTGACTTCGCCAGTCGTGACTGCATCACCCGTGAGAACAGTGCAAATACCCGCCCCAATTTGAAGATGGATAAACGACTTCCCAATATAGAATGACCCGTTCGCCCATTAGCACGAGCAGCTGAGTGGTATTGTGTATTCGAATAATTGCTTCTACTTCCTAAATATTGCACGTAACACGAGCCACGGTTGGTTGAAATTAGTTTGATTATAACCACCTGACCTGCCGCCAACCACTGATCTAGTGAGCGATTTCATAGGCTGAGTGTAAATTCAGAGTTTCACAAAGCGATCAGCCAGGGGGTACTGTTGGCTGGCACTGACGTAATCAGCAGCAGGGACCCCTGGCATGCGAGGATGCTAGGGAATAAAGTGTAAAGTCCTTTGAGCAGTCCTAAGACATCGTATGTTTTAGGACACACTAAAAATCTAGAAAAATCATTATTTTTCTGTACTGTATGTTTTAGGACACCTTTGTAAATGTAATTCCTTTTTGTCCCTATGTAATGGGACACCAGTTATTTGAATTTCTGACGAGTGCATACTCACTTTTTTTCTGGATGCACATGCATACAAAACAGTATATCAATCAAACGTATTACAATCACAGCTGCTTTGACATAAAGAACACAAACTTGGGTGATGTGAATTACTGTTGCACCAGCAACGATGTTTGCCTTTATACATTTAGGAAGTGTCACAATATGCATCTAAAATCCTAGTTGCAGTCCCCCAATGTTTGGCTGTAAAGTACAACACTGTGTGATCTCTCGACTATGTGCATTGTCCCAAGACTTACACATCATTTCATGTATGGTTTGTTTTAATCTGTAGTATGGTTAGTAGGAATACAAAGAATAACTCTGGGTCTGAATTTAGTGGGGGCCTGGGGGCCCACTGGTCCCTATGTTCACTGCCCAGCCCCAAATTACTCCATGTCTTTGGATCTGGCTGGCTCATTAAAATTGGCCAATGTTACAGCTGTACTGTTATAATTATTGCTGGAAAGATCGTCTCCTGGTACTTTGAAACAATTGTTGCCACATCAAGGCTCAGTCTAATTATAGCTGGGAAGATCAGCTCTATGTAGTCTGAAAAAATTGTTGCCACTTGCCACATCAAAGTGCGACTCTGATGAGACAATGTCAATGCCTTGCCCCACTTCCCACCCTTCCAGGCACCTGCTATATTGGTAAACGCTCTGATTGCTTACAAATGTGCAGTCTTCAAGTCAATTGGCACTTCTTGCTGTTCTAGGGGGTAATGTCAAATTTATGACAGAAACGTTTGTACTACATTTTTAGAAAATCATGTGCGTTCAATAGGTTAACTTAATGTTAGATGACACTTTGTGTGCTTCAGCTGGCTACATAGACAGCACTCATTCACTCAGTGATTGTTGTTGTCACATTAAAAGGACGTAGTCTGTTCTTAGTTAGACAGTTAGTAGCAGGGTAATAGACGAGGTAAACATGGTGAAGTTACAACATAAGGGTAATAAAACGGGGACGACAAGACATGTCAGGATTCGTTCATGTTCCTAAGTTTTGGGACAGTGAATCTGAGAATTATTTTTGTGCACCCTCTGTTTTGCGGCAGCTGATAATTTAATTATTTTTAAGTGTCCCAATACATACGGCCATTATGGTATATAAGAACTTCTCTTTTTAATTGCGAACACTAGTTTATTAAAAACAATTTGGCTGGCAGTGTACCTTCATTATTTGTTGTAATATTAAGAACATCATAGTAAAAATTAAGGGACAGACAGCGTCACTTTTAAATATAAGAGGTCACTAACAGTAAGTGTCACAAATGAGGGCCAAGTGTGAAGTAGTTAGGGCACCTGCTGTGAATCCATGTCTCAGCACTGTGATTATGGATTATCTCGTTGAGTACAAGTTGTACCATTGATGGGCAGATATAGCTTTCCGTTTCGCCTACTCAAGTGTCTGCACTGCCACCTGTTGGAGGACTCTTGTGTGACCTAGTTCTAGGATGCTGTGTATTTCTCCGCTCATTCAATTAATATGTCTTGTACTGGTTTTGTTTTGGGTCTTTTTACATTGGTTCGTGTGTTTTTTGTCTAACAGTAGTTATGTCTGGATGAGGGGACAAATCTGTGTAAATATTCTAATTTTTACAAGTGTGCATGCATGAGTGTGTGCGTGTGTGTGTGTGTGTGTGTGTGTGTGTGTGTGTGTGGGTGGGTGGGTGGGTGAGTGAGTGTTTGTGTATGTGTGTTCAAGCATGTAACCACATGTTTGTATGGGTGGGTGGGTGAGTGGGTGAGTGCGTGAGTGCGTGAGTGCGTGAGTGCGTGAGAGTGAGTGGGTGAGTGGGTGAGTGGGTGAGTGAATGAGTGAGTATGTGTGAATGTGTGTGCAAGCATGTAAGCACATGTGTGTATGGGTGGGTGGGTGAGTGGGTGAGAGTGAGTGGGTGAATGGGTGAGTGCGTGAGTGGGTGAGTGGGTGAGAGTGAGTGGGTGAGTGTGTGAATGTGTGTGCAAGCATGTAAGCAACACATTATTTTGATATATATGTTGTCCCTCATTGAAGCACGACGCCCATTACGATGATGTCATACATTTTATATCATAGTTAAATAACCAGTTAAAACCAAACCAATACTTCATGCTGCCACGCACATACTAAAACTAAGATCTCCTAGAAACAAGTCTTAACCTTAAATCTTCTTTGAACCTGACTACATACTGAACTCTTCCTTTCATGGTGATATCATAAAACACTATTCATGCTGAAATTTATAGTCTGTGCCAAACCTGTTTATTACGTCATAGGTGATTAAATCGTAAATACAAAAAATCTCGGAGCCTGCGCGGTTGGGCTCATCGTAAGCCCTTCTATTGTACACCCTTCTTTCTGTACATGTCAGACACGACACATTTGACAGAGCGACCTTGTCACACTCTAATGCTATTGCTGTTCTCCACAGTCAGGTGTTTGTGTGACATTAACATATTAACACATTAACACATTAACCAAGCTAATGGCATTAACTAATGTATTGTTCAATGCATATAAACCCTAAACAGCGGGCGTGGACGCTTATTGTGTTGTCGATGAATGGAATGCCTATCTCGAATCCAGTGCTTTAGAATTGAGTACTCAGGCTAAGCCAGATGGAAATGTTTGGCTGTATGATTATGATAGTAATAATGGCACCAAGGTAGAATGTAAGGAAATCATTACTGATCAAAGTATCTCACAGTTGAGGCTCGGAGAATTACAACAACCTCTAAGTTGTTATCCTTTTGTGGATTGATGTCACAGCTTTTTTAATGTGTTATTTTAATTAGTAATTATCTCTCAAGAAATTTTTGTTTTCGTTCTGAATATTTCCTCCATCTCACAAAGTCATTCCACTGATGAAGATTGAGTGAATTGGTTGAAATATGCTGTAAGATATATACCAACCTTCCTTGGTAATTACTCTGTCGAATCAATCAATATTTTTTCTTAAATCTTCTGCATTTTGTCTGTTTGTTCCTATAATTATATCACCACCATTTACACCTATTGTCATCAGATACCTGAAGCAGACACGGTTTTTGTGTGGCCTTAATCAAATCTGTTTAACCTTATTTTATTCAAATCTGTCAACTGGCATTGCTGCTAATGAAACCTCAACTCTAGTCAGCAGTAATTTTGACTGACGGTATGCAGAGTTTATCTGGCAAAGTCACACACAGATTCCCACAGGGTACATGCTGTCTTGTCAGTACTGATCTGTTTGTTTTGTGGTAGTTTGTGGCTTATTTGTGTGGTTTTGCAGGTCTGCCTAACTCATTTATACAGAATATGATTGCTTTTTTGCCCAGTAAACATACAACATTTTTTCAGCGGTATCAAACATAATTTGACTTTCAACTACTAAATGTTTCATGAATGATGTATTTAAATGTTAGTTAATTTAATTATTTTATTTTATTGGTCTGCTAGTTATAAGAAATTAACAATCACAGCTACAACATGTTTGATAGGGTATATATTAAATAATGAATTTTGTAATTGTCCTGGGGCTAACATGTAGATTTGCATGGGAATATTGGTACATAATTTGTGATAACTAAATTATTATTATTATATAGCAAACCTAGAGCTGCAAGTGTATATATATATATATATATATATATATATATAATATATATATATATATATATATTTGAATTTGCGTGTGAAGATTATCAGGGCTCACTTTGACACATTTTTTCCTTTTAGATATTTTCTTAAACGATTTATTTCACCATCCATATTGGCAACAATACTTTCATGTTGTTTAGTCAAAGGTAATTTTTTGCCAAATTTACTGTTGTTTAGCCATTGGGTAAATGGGTAATAGTTAGCATGAACATAGATGATCATGTTTGATTTTATCTGTTGTCTAACTGTATATAATACATTGTATCACACTTTAGAATTGGATAAGGAACTATAAAGCTTTGTCCATTTCATTTGAAGCCCTGTCATTTTCTGATCAATTCCTGGATCTGGTCAAGAAATGGCTGCAACTCATACAACAATGCTGTAAAGCTCTCAGTTAACATCAGGATAAAATGGGTTAAAATCTAGTCCAACGGTCTCTAGATATCTGGATAAATGTTGAATCCTTTCTATTCGGTAGAATCAATATGCATAGAAATTCCAAGAGCTAATGCTGATTTAATGTGTATGAAAGGTGAAATACTGCTTTATGTCAGAGCTGAATAATCCCACTGGAGTACAGCTTACACCCACGTAGACCGAGGAACGATTTTATCATTTCCACATTGATGTGAACGTTACACTTTATTGATACGTGTTAAGCCCATTTACAAGACTTTCATTTGTCCTTGGAAGGATGGATGTACGCAGTGTGTGTAGTTTCCACATTGATATGAACGTTACACTTTATTGACACGTGTCAAGCCTATTTACAAGACTTTTCATTTGTCCTCGGAAGGATGGATGTATGCAGTGTGTGTAGTTTCCACATTGATGTGAACGTTACACTTTATTGACACGTGTCAAGCCTATTTACAAGACTTTTCATTTGTCCTCGGAAGGATGGATGTACGCAGTGTGTGTAGTTTCCACATTGATGTGAACGTTACACTTTATTGACACGTGTCAAGCCTATTTACAAGACTTCATTTGTCCTCGGAAGGATGGATGTACGCAGTGTGTGTAGTTTCCACATTGATGTGAACGTTACACTTTATTGACACGTGTCAAGCCTATTTACAAGACTTTTCATTTGTCCTCGGAAGGAAGGATGTATGCAGTTTGTGTAGTTTCCACATTGATGTAAACGTTACACTTTATTGACACGTGTCAAGCCTATTTACAAGACTTTTCATTTGTCCTCGGAAGGACGGATGTACGCAGTGTGTGTAGTTTCCACATTGATGTGAACGTTACACTTGATTGACACGTGTCAAGCCTATTTACAAGACTTTTCATTTGTCCTCGGAAGGACGGATGTATGCAGTGTGTGTAGTTTCCACATTGATGTGAACGTTACACTTTATTGACACGTGTCAAACCTATTTACAAGACTTTTCATTTGTCCTCGGAAGGACGGATGTACGCAGTGTGTGTAGTTTCCACATTGATGTGAACGTTACACTTTATTGACACGTGTCAAGCCTATTTACAAGACTTTTCATTTGTCCTCGGAAGGATGGATGTACACAGTGTGTGTAGTTTCCACATTGATGTAAACGTTACACTTTATTGACACGTGTCAAGCCTATTTACAAGACTTTTCATTTGTCCCCGGAAGGATGGATGTATGCAGTGTGTGTAGTTTCCACATTGATGTGAACGTTACACTTTATTGACACGTGTCAAGCCTATTTACAAGACTTCATTTGTCCTCGGAAGGATGGATGTATGCAGTGTGTGTAGTTTCCACATTGATGTAAACGTTACACTTTATTGACACATGTCAAACCTATTTACAAGACTTTTCATTTGTCCTCGGAAGGACGGATGTACGCAGTGTGTGTAGTTTCCAAATTGATGTGAACGTTACACTTTATTGACATGTGTCAAGCCTATTTACAAGACTTTTCATTTGTCCTCGGAAGGATAGATGTATGCAGTGTGTGTAGTTTCCACATTGATGTAAACGTTACACTTTATTGACACGTGTCAAGCCTATTTACAAGACTTTTCATTTGTCCTCAGAAGGATGGATGTACGCAGTGTGTGTAGTTTCCACATTGATGTGAACGTTACACTTTATTGACACGTGTCAAGCCTATTTACAAGACTTTTCATTTGTCCTCGGAAGGATGGATGTATGCAGTGTGTGTAGTTTCCACATTGATGTGAACGTTACACTTTATTGACACGTGTCAAGCCTATTTACAAGACTTCATTTGTCCTAGGAAGGATGGATGTACGCAGTGTGTGTAGTTTCCACATTGATGTGAACGTTACACTTTATTGACACGTATCAAGCCTATTTACAAGACTTCATTTGTCCTCGGAAGGATGGATGTACGCAGTGTGTGTAGTTTCCACATTGATGTGAACGTTACACTTTATTGACACGTGTCAAGCCTATTTACAAGACTTTTCATTTGTCCTCGGAAGGATAGATGTATGCAGTGTGTGTAGTTTCCACATTGATGTGAACGTTACACTTTATTGACACGTGTCAAGCCTATTTACAAGACTTCATTTGTCCTCGGAAGGATGGATGTACGCAGTGTGTGTAGTTTCCACATTGATTTGAACGTTACACTTTATTGACGCGTGTCAAGCCTATTTACAAGACTTTTCATTTGTCCTCGGAAGGATGGATGTATGCAGTGTGTGTAGTTTCCACATTGATTTGAACGTTACACTTTATTGACGCGTGTCAAGCCTATTTACAAGACTTTTCATTTGTCCTCGGAAAGGATGGATGTATGCAGTGTGTGTAGTTTTTTCGTACTGGAATAAAATTGAAGGGATTAGTATACTTGACCCTCGTGTTATAGTCACCTTGGTTGTATGGCCATCTCGCAGTTGATATCACCCTAGGATAGTCCCAAATTGTTTATGTAACAATAACATATTTGTAATGGAGAAGATTTTAAAATAGTCGTAAATTTATTGTTTTATTTTTATGTTTAGCTATAAATGTATCTCTTTTAGCTGTGTATCTACTTTGAGTAGCAGGGGTTATATCAGATAAAGCACTATAGCCTATACAGGACACGTGGCATGGTGTAAATTTTGGTTTTTATTTATTTATTAGGCCAGTTCTTATGTTGATCACACTATATAAATATTGAGTTGTGCAACACTGCCACTAGGCAGCAGCACTGTGTGGTTGTCTTACTGAGTAGACAGTCTCCAGATGGCAGCACTTGCTGTCTTGTATAATGTGATTTTGGTGAGAGGTGGTTGTCAAATAATTACCATCAGAGAAAGTGAGGTAAAAAATTACAAGAAAATAAACATCTCAAAGATAAGTAATATGACAGAACAATAATTTTCTGTTTAATCAAAAATGGCAAAATACCCTTCAATGTGCCTGAATATGTTGCTGTGAAATACTACATTTAATGGTAATAATTAGGGGTGGCTGTTGGCGATAACTTTACAGTTGATACTATTGTGATAGTACTTCAGTAGCTATATCACCGTGGCAGTCCTATTGCAATAGTATTGGAACTAGTTTGATAGCATTATGGACTAGTGGATACCCGTGAAAAGCACTCCGAAACAATAGTATAAGTGTGGTACCACTGCGCAGCCGTGGTGGCTGTTGATTCCAAAATAAGGCCACACCAATTTTATTGTTAGGATTACAGATTTTTGAGACATTTTTGTTAGGGAGGAGGGGGAAATAAAAATAAAATATAGTACATTGCTAAACAAATTATTTAGCCATATAACAAAACTTACTAGACATGTACTTTTAAAATAATAAAAGTTGAAGACTAGAATTTAGAATAACAAGTACTGATAACAAGACTTGGCAGATACCATTAACATTACAGCCCTAAAAGTGTAGATTAAAGGTAGGATATATCTTGCTGTGATAATATTAATTTGACTGGCATAATTAGGATTTGATTGTTGTACCTGCAAATATAACTACATTATTCTATTCCAAAGTAATGCAATGCAATACTGACTATGCAGGCATTGAAGAGAGTGTCTACAACCCGTTTTCCCAGTGTGTTGACTTGATTAACCAAAATCCGATGTTAAGATTTTTGCATGTAGACAGAATGAGTAGTGCGTTAAACATGCGCACGTTACTGGTTTCGCCTGTGTTGCGAGTTGGCAGTTTATTTTCTTTATTGCTATTTTGCATTGTGTCTAAAATGTCAGCCTTCGGGTTGCCATTTCGCGTCATTTCGGTGGCACTAACGTTGTCGTCGTTCAAGAAAATAAACGTTAAACGTTGAATTGCTCACCTATCATCTGCAAGGACGGTCGCTGACATTTCGACAACAATCCGCGCAATCGACGTCAACACATACTTCCGATATCAGAGCGGCATCGCTACAAACACAGGAAATGACATTGTTGATCGTGTCGGACAATTTAAATTTTGTTACTTCCTTTTGGGAAGCAGCGCCAAACTTCAATTTCTTGATACAACACCACACTGCAGCGTCTGGTTCAGCTATGTTTTAAATAAATTACTGACAAGTTGGACTTTTGCGGATTCGTTGGATCATAGACCGAAGATGTGCGGCAACCAGTGAAACAGTGTTTAACATATAATGTCTGGTATGATGTCCGTATATGCTCGATGAATCTATACAAAATCACTGGTTCAGCATTTCAATCAAATAAAAAAGTTACATTTTATTTCCGTTTTGTCAAAAACAATATCGGCGGGTCCGTAATCCAAATAATAACGGGGTCCATACGAGGCCTTGAGATAATTGAAAACCTTGAATTACACCAATCTCAATTAAAGGCCTTGATATCCTTGAATTCTACCTTACAGCTTTGAAAAGCCGTGATTACTGCTCTGCCTCTGGCCTTTGTTCGCTGCCAGCCAGAGCATTCCCTGCTGATCTCTGCCTGAGACCCATGTTGCCGTATCAGCTTATTTTGACATGAGGCAGTCAAAACATTCTAATGAGATCTGTTATTTGCTAGTGTTCTGATGTCACTCCATCTATTGTTGACAGGCTGTAGGTCCTGATCAATCATCTGGTGCCAGGTCATTCTCGGTTAAATAGCCTTGAATTTTTCTTTCATTAGCCTTGGAAAAACCTTGAAGTAGCCTTGAATTTGGTATTAGTCATTATGTACGGACCCTGTAATACAATTTGTGTCACCTAATGCATAATTGCAATGGTCGACAATTGTTGGTGTTCTGTCGCTAAATAAGCAAATCACAAAATGAAATTTAAAATGCATGTTTACGAACGTTATTTTTGTGTTGCACAATAGCTATGCTGTTCTGTTTGCCAACTGTCATTACTATGGACAGGTCAATGCACTATCAGTGATAACCATCGATAGTTTAATTTACTATTAATACTTCAATAGTACACTATTGTCACATCGACTGCCGTGATAACCTAACTCCACTAGGTTTATACCCCTAGTGGAGTGTGGGGGTGCGGCAGTGGACTGGTCACAACGATGGACTCTTAATTCTGAATCGAGACATTCCTCATTCGAATCCTCTCGCTGCAATGTCGAACCTTGGTCAAGTTCAGTCATTCTGTGTTGCTCCAGTTCACTCAGCTGTATGGGTGAGTATCCAGCTATAGACAGTGGTGGATATGTATATACAAATAACAGTAACTACAACATAGCTGAATACTTCCCAGAGAAGTCCAGACGGTGTTCAATTGAACAGGGAGTAAAGTGTAAAGCGCTTTGAGCAGTCGTAAGGACTGGATACTGCGCTATATAAGAACTTATCGGTACCTTCACTAGTAATAATGTTTGTGTGTCTGCGTGTGTTTCAGATCGGTTTGACCACCATTGCCCATGGGTGGGGAACTGCGTAGGAAAACGCAACTACCGATATTTTTATATGTTTCTCATCTCACTCGCTGTCTACTGTGTCTTTGTGTTCGCCTGTGCTGTCACACACCTAATTATGCGTAAGTATTAAAGGTCAAGAAACAACGACACGGAAAATTGTTTGTAGTATATGTGCCACTAGTGTGGCAGCTAGGATTGCTATCAAATTCAGCCTTTTCATCTCCCTGACCGTTTGAAATAAGTGTTGCTGCAGTTTGCACAACAGCTTTGTATTTATAAGTGAGCATTAAGAAGCTTATATTGTTATGAGAGTATAGATTTTTATTATTATTATTTTTTAATGCTATTTTTTTTTTAAACTTTGAAAAGTGCCTCAGAACAGTTATTTGGATGAAATGCTATAATAGGTATTTTTGGTTATTATTGTTAATAACAAATAAATGCTAATTGTGCTGAATTGGATCAAGGTACTTTTATGTTTCACAAAGGAGTTTTCAACTGTGAAGATGTATTTGACACTAATACTATACTTACATATTTTATACGAAGACGTAGGCTAGGATTCCACATGTATTCCACATGTATCCGTACAGGAATCGCATAGAAAATTGTGATGTCATTACAGAGGTATTCCACATTCCGCACACCACATCCACATGCGTTTCCGTACATATGGAATCCTAGCTTTAAACTTTGATGAAAATAATACATGATTTGTGTTTTTTGCAGGGACGGGGAAGTCAGGTTTTTTTGATGCAGTGAAGCAGTCACCTGGCAGATATCCTTTCTTTGTTCATTACACCATTTACCAATATTACCATTACCATTGTACTTTCAAGTATAATATTACCTTTACTGTATATTAACATTGTCCTTTACAATAATTACCAATACTATCAAATGTTACCATTGATCTTTGCAATATAGACTGATATTACCATTTCTTTACAATATTTATAAGTGTTACCATTACCATTGTTGTTTACAAGATTGAGCAACATCACAGTGTTCTTTACTAATTTTACCAATATTACCAAGACTGTCAAATAGAAGTTCAACATATATTGATTGAACATTTATGAAAATGCAGATAGAAATACTTTTGCCTCACTTAATAACATCAGATGAAGAAGAGGACACAAAGTAATGTTAGTGGTGGAACACTGTAAATTATACATAAACAATTATTCAATCTCACAGAGGATAATTTTTTGGAACATATTATCTTCCGATTGTGTATATGCCACTATTGTGTAGTGAGAATGATTTTTAACAATTTACAGATGACTTGGAAGACCATCTCACTCCCTATCAACGATACTGTGAAATATAGTTTCATTTCGCCGTCGTCTGAAAACCTATCTCTTTAATAATGTATACCCTCATTAACTTCTTAGCAATTCTATCCATCTGTTGATCACTTTAATAATGTATACCCACATTAACTTCTTAGCAATTCTATCCATCTGTTGATCACTTTTGCCTTGACGCAATTATGAGAATACTTAATCCTTTGGTTTTGTTGCATCACTCAGCTCGGATTTTTTTAGGATGTTTGTGTTGAAGACATCATTTTATTATTATTTGTGCCTTGACCATGCCCACTTTACTCGAGGGTATCATCTGTTTCTTCTCCGTCTGGTCTATCGTTGGCCTCGCCGGCTTCCACACGTATCTCACAGCGTCTAATCAGACGACAAATGAGGACGTAAGTAGAACCAATAACGACGTAGCCTTGTGGCTATTACATATGAAGGTCAGAGGCAGCAACCTGCATGAAATATCTTTAACGGTTTCATAGTGTACATCAATTCAATTTATAATGGAATGCCCTCTCTCTCCCCCCCTCTCTCCCCTTCTCTCTCCCCCTCTCTCCCCTCTCCTCCCTCTCTCTCCTCCCTCTCTCTCCCCCTTTCTCTGCCCCTCTCTCCCCCTCTCTCTCCCCTCTTTCTCCCCCTTCTCTCCCCCTCTCTCGCCCCCTCTCTCCTCCCCTCTCTCTCCCCCTTTCTCTGCCCCTCTCTCTCCCCCCTCTCTCCCCCTCTTTCTCCCCCTTCTCGCCCCCTCTCTCCTCCCCTCTCTCCCCCTCTCTCCTCCCTCTCTCCCCCTCTCTCTCTCCCCCTCTCTCTTTCCCTCTCTCTCCTCCACTCTCTCTCCCCTCTCTCTCCTCCACTCTCTCTCCCCTCTCTCTCTCCCCCATCTCTCCCTCTGCTCTTCCTTTTAAGATCTCTCAACAATATCTTTTTAACTTAATATTGGTTTCCCTCTTTCCTATTACCACACTCTGTTTTCCATGATCTCTTTGTCCGTCTCTCCTCTCTTGATCTCACGATGTGTCCTCAGTCTGCTACCAACTACCAAGTTGTTCTGGTTGTAACATTTAAAATTGACAAGCAAAACCCTGCATGAAATATCTATTAAGCAAGCTGGCATCATATTCTATGTACACATTTTGTTTTATAATTTCTGCGCTGTAACTATAAGATAATATGGATGATGTTCTTCTAATTGATCTTCTCCCCTTTGTTATCTTGTGGGACTGGGATCGGGACTACAGCGTCCAGTCTGTTCTGCCTTCTTGATAATACTTCACCAAGTGATCTTCTGCGACTCGCACCCATTCTTGCTTCTTCATCCCTGCTCTGACGCTCTTCTCTTTCTGCCACCCTCTTCTGTTTCCATGCTCTCTTTGTTAGTCTCTTAGAAACATCTCTCTCTTTCTGTCACCCTCCTCTGTTTCTGTGCTCTCTTTGTCAGTCTCTTAGAAACATCTCTCTCTTTCTGCCACACTCTTCTGTTTCCGTGCTCTCTTTGTTACTCTTAGAAACATCTCTCTCTTTCTGTCACCCTCTTCTGTTTCCGTGCTCTCTTTGTCAGTCTCTTAGAAACATCTTTCTCTTTCTGTCACCCTCTTCTGTTTCCGTGCTCTCTTTGTTAGTCTCTTAGAAACATCTCTCTCTTTCTGTCACCCTCTTCTGTTTCCGTGCTCTCTTTGTTAGTCTCTTAGAAACATCTCTCTCTTTCTGTCACCCTCTTCTGTTTCTGTGCTCTCTTTGTCAGTCTCTTAGAAACATCTCTCTCTTTCTGTCACCCTCTTCTGTTTCTGTGCTCTCTTTGTCAGTCTCTTAGAAACATCTCTCTCTTTCTGTCACCTCTTCTGTTTCCGTGCTCTCTTGTCAGTCTCTTAGAAACATCTCTCTCTTTCTGTCACCCTCTTCTGTTTCTGTGCTCTCTTTGTCAGTCTCTTAGAAACATCTCTCTCTTTCTGTCACCCTCTTCTGTTTCTGTGCTCTGTTAGTCTCTTAGAAACATCTCTCTCTTTCTGTCACCCTCTTCTGTTTCCGTGCTCTCTTTGTTAGTCTCTTAGAAACATCTCTCTCTTTCTGTCACCCTCTTCTGTTTCTGTGCTCTCTTTGTCAGTCTCTTAGAAACATCTCTCTCTTTCTGCCACCCTCTTCTGTTTCCGTGCGCTCTTTGTCAGTCTCTTAGAAACATTTCTCTCTTTCTGTCACCCTCTTCTGTTTCTGTGCTCTCTTTGTCAGTCTCTTAGAAACATCTCTCTCTTTCTGTCACCTCTTCTGTTTCTGTGCTCTCTTTGTCAGTCTCTTAGAAACATCTCTCTCTTTCTGTCACCCTCTTCTGTTTCCGTGCTCTCTTTGTCAGTCTCTTAGAAACATCTCTCTCTTTCTGTCACCCTCTTCTGTTTCCGTGCTCTCTTTGTTAGTCTCTTAGAAACATCTCTCTCTTTCTGTCACCCTCTTCTGTTTCTGTGCTCTCTTTGTCAGTCTCTTAGAAACATCTCTCTCTTTCTGCCACCCTCTTCTGTTTCCGTGCGCTCTTTGTCAGTCTCTTAGAAACATCTCTCTCTTTCTGTCGCCCTCTTCTGTTTCTGTGCTCTCTTTGTCAGTCTCTTAGAAACATCTCTCTCTTTCTGCCACCCTCTTCTGTTTCCGTGCTCTCTTTGTTAGTCTCTTAGAAACATCTCTTTCTGTCTGTCACCCTCTTCTGTTTCGTTGCTCTCTTTGTCAGTCTCTTAGAAACATCTCTCTCTTTCTGTCACCCTCTTCTGTTTCTGTGCTCTCTTTGTTAGTCTCTTAGAAACATCTCTCTCTTTCTGTCACCCTCTTCTGTTTCCGTGCTCTCTTTGTTAGTCTCTTAGAAACATCTCTCTCTTTCTGTCACCCTCTTCTGTTTCTGAGCTCTCTTTGTTAGTCTCTTAGGAACATCTCTCTCTTTCTGTCACCCTCTTCTGTTTCTGTGCTCTCTTTGTTAGTCTCTTAGAAACATCTCTCTCTTTCTGTCGCCCTCTTCTGTTTCCGTGCTCTGTTAGTCTCTTAGAAACATCTCTCTCTTTCTGTCATCCTCTTCTGTTTCTGTGCTCTCTTTGTCAGTCTCTTAGAAACATCTCTCTCTTTCTGCCACCCTCTTCTGTTTCCGTGCGCTCTTTGTCAGTCTCTTAGAAACATTTCTCTCTTTCTGTCACCCTCTTCTGTTTCTGTGCTCTCTTTGTCAGTCTCTTAGAAACATCTCTCTCTTTCTGTCACCTCTTCTGTTTCCGTGCTCTCTTTGTCAGTCTCTTAGAAACATCTCTCTCTTTCTGTCACCCTCTTCTGTTTCCGTGCTCTCTTTGTCAGTCTCTTAGAAACATCTCTCTCTTTCTGTCACCCTCTTCTGTTTCCGTGCTCTCTTTGTTAGTCTCTTAGAAACATCTCTCTCTTTCTGTCACCCTCTTCTGTTTCTGTGCTCTCTTTGTCAGTCTCTTAGAAACATCTCTCTCTTTCTGCCACCCTCTTCTGTTTCCGTGCGCTCTTTGTCAGTCTCTTAGAAACATCTCTCTCTTTCTGTCGCCCTCTTCTGTTTCTGTGCTCTCTTTGTCAGTCTCTTAGAAACATCTCTCTCTTTCTGCCACCCTCTTCTGTTTCCGTGCTCTCTTTGTTAGTCTCTTAGAAACATCTCTTTCTGTCTGTCACCCTCTTCTGTTTCGTTGCTCTCTTTGTCAGTCTCTTAGAAACATCTCTCTCTTTCTGTCACCCTCTTCTGTTTCTGTGCTCTCTTTGTTAGTCTCTTAGAAACATCTCTCTCTTTCTGTCACCCTCTTCTGTTTCCGTGCTCTCTTTGTTAGTCTCTTAGAAACATCTCTCTCTTTCTGTCACCCTCTTCTGTTTCTGTGCTCTCTTTGTTAGTCTCTTAGGAACATCTCTCTCTTTCTGTCACCCTCTTCTGTTTCTGTGCTCTCTTTGTTAGTCTCTTAGAAACATCTCTCTCTTTCTGTCACCCTCTTCTGTTTCCGTGCTGTCTTTGTTAGTCTCTTAGAAACATCTCTCTCTTTCTGTCACCCTCTTCTGTTTCTGTGCTCTCTTTGTCAGTCTCTTAGAAACATCTCTCTCTTTCTGTCACCTCTTCTGTTTCCGTGCTCTCTTTGTCAGTCTCTTAGAAACATCTCTCTCTTTCTGTCACCCTCTTCTGTTTCTGTGCTCTCTTTGTCAGTCTCTTAGAAACATTTCTCTCTTTCTGTCACCCTCTTCTGTTTCCGTGCTCTGTTAGTCTCTTAGAAACATCTCTCTCTTTCTGCCACCCTCTTCTGTTTCCGTGCGCTCTTTGTCAGTCTCTTAGAAACATTTCTCTCTTTCTGTCACCCTCTTCTGTTTCTGTGCTCTCTTAGTTAGTCTCTTAGAAACATCTCTCTCTTTCTGCCACCCTCTTCTGTTTCCGTGCGCTCTTTGTCAGTCTCTTAGAAACATCTCTCTCTTTCTGCCACCCTCTTCTGTTTCCGTGCGCTCTTTGTCAGTCTCTTAGAAACATTTCTCTCTTTCTGTCACCCTCTTCTGTTTCCGTGCTCTGTTAGTCTCTTAGAAACATCTCTCTCTTTCTGTCACCCTCTTCTGTTTCCGTGCTCTCTTTGTTAGTCTCTTAGAAACATCTCTCTCTGCCACCCTCTTCTGTTTCTGTGCGCTCTTTGTCAGTCTCTTAGAAACATTTCTCTCTTTCTGTCACCCTCTTCTGTTTCTGTGCTCTCTTTGTCAGTCTCTTAGAAACATCTCTCTCTTTCTGTCACCTCTTCTGTTTCCGTGCTCTCTTTGTCAGTCTCTTAGAAACATCTCTCTCTTTCTGTCACCCTCTTCTGTTTCCGTGCTCTCTTTGTCAGTCTCTTAGAAACATCTCTCTCTTTCTGTCACCCTCTTCTGTTTCCGTGCTCTGTTAGTCTCTTAGAAACATCTCTCTCTTTCTGTCACCCTCTTCTGTTTCCGTGCTCTCTTTGTTAGTCTCTTAGAAACATCTCTCTCTTTCTGTCACCCTCTTCTGTTTCTGTGCTCTCTTTGTCAGTCTCTTAGAAACATCTCTCTCTTTCTGCCGCCCTCTTCTGTTTCCGTGCGCTCTTTGTCAGTCTCTTAGAAACATCTCTCTCTTTCTGTCGCCCTCTTCTGTTTCTGTGCTCTCTTTGTCAGTCTCTTAGAAACATCTCTCTCTTTCTGCCACCCTCTTCTGTTTCCGTGCTCTCTTTGTTAGTCTCTTAGAAACATCTCTTTCTGTCTGTCACCCTCTTCTGTTTCGTTGCTCTCTTTGTCAGTCTCTTAGAAACATCTCTCTCTTTCTGTCACCCTCTTCTGTTTCTGTGCTCTCTTTGTTAGTCTCTTAGAAACATCTCTCTCTTTCTGTCACCCTCTTCTGTTTCCGTGCTCTCTTTGTTAGTCTCTTAGAAACATCTCTCTCTTTCTGTCACCCTCTTCTGTTTCTGTGCTCTCTTTGTTAGTCTCTTAGGAACATCTCTCTCTTTCTGTCACCCTCTTCTGTTTCTGTGCTCTCTTTGTTTGTCTCTTAGAAACATCTCTCTCTTTCTGTCACCCTCTTCTGTTTCCGTGCTCTCTTTGTTAGTCTCTTAGAAACATCTCTCTCTTTCTGTCACCCTCTTCTGTTTCCGTGCTCTCTTTGTCAGTCTCTTAGAAACATCTCTCTCTTTCTGTCACCCTCTTCTGTTTCAGTGCTCTCTTTGTTAGTCTCTTAGAAACATCTCTGTCTTTCTGTCACCCTCTTCTGTTTCCGTGCTCTCTTTGTTAGTCTCTTAGAAACATCTCTCTCTTTCTGTCACCCTCTTCTGTTTCTGTGCTCTCTTTGTTAGTCTCTTAGAAACATATCTCTCTTTCTGTCACCCTCTTCTGTTTCTGTGCTCTCTTTGTTAGTCTCTTAGAAACATCTCTCTCTTTCTGTCACCCTCTTCTTTTCCGTGCTCTCTTTGTCAGTCTCTTAGAAACATCTCTGTTAGCAATATTCATCTTAATTTCAGTCTTCCCCCTCTCTCTCTCTTCCCATCGTCTGTTTTCCATGTGTTGCTGTTTTTATCATTGAAGATCATGATAAAGTTTTTGAAATAATGGTGTCAGTGTTTTTCAGCCTGCCAGTTTATATTTTGCAGATAACTGATCTTAGTATTCATACATATTGCTGAATTAGTGATGTTATTATTAATTTACAGAATGAAGATTGTTCATTATTCTCTCTGGTAGATAATAAAATGTAATTGTATAAACATTTGATTAATATATTTAATATTAATAACCTACATGTACACTTTATATAAGGTAGAAATGTGTGATTTGTCCCATAAGTTATTAAATACGTTTGTTTTTCTTACAGATAAAGGGTTCATTCTCATCAAAACGAGGCCATGACAATTATAACCCATATAGTGAGGGTTCATACCCGGCCAATTGTTTTGCTGTTTTATGTGGACCCCCTGCTCCGAGGTAAGCTTAATTTTTATATTTTTTAAAATATTTTTTTATGTGATAATATGCCAAGCTTCAAGATAAATGCTAAAGTTGTTTCTTCAACTGGTTTAGAGTAATGTTGCAGTCTGTTTAAAATCAAATGCTTACTTTTGTTTAATTAGTTGAACGGATTAACTTTGTTCATTGCATCTGGTAATTTACCGTTGTCAGTTGCCAGGCCAACAGTTAGCCATCAAACCATTGAACTAGGCAGTTACAAGGTTTATAGGAAAGCAAGGAACTTTGTGAACATCAAACAAAACAATGCCATAATCGTATCACGCATTCACGTGAAGATTCCAATGTCGAGAATCACTTGAATTACTGTTTAGGCAAACAATTTATCTGCTCATTTCACAAAAACTACATAAAGAGTTTGCACAAATGAGTTGCATATTGTAGTGGATAGGTAGGCCTTTTTGAAAAACTAATTTGAAATGTGATGAGTAAAAAGATAATTGAGGAGGAGGCTCTTAACAAAGAAAGCATTCAATTTTGAAGAAAAAGTAGGGCTACAGTATCAAAAAAATGACAATGTCACAGCTGTCTTTAGAGAATTAAAATATGTTTCTATTACTCTTTTGACACTACACATATTTCTGGCAAAACTTTGCAGATTTGTCGTTTTGTACCCTCATGGCGACTCACAGTAGGAAGACCATTGATTCATATGACGTCGTACAGAATTTCAAGTAAATGGACAGATTTTGAAATATGAACTACAGAAGGTATACAAATGATCAGGTGTTACATTGTCCACTGTTTGCAGTCTGATTGACCGGCGTGGTGTCCACGAGAGCAGCCCTGTGGGGGCTGGAGGGGGGGACATAACACAGGACACCCTCACCCCACACGTTATGTCCAACTCTTCTAACAACAGCGAGCCCGCGGTTCTACCTGTGTCCACCTCAGTCCAAATCGGTCAGGATGGCTACGGGACAACCAGTATGACCACATCGCAGGTGAAGTTGACCACTGGATGCCAAAACATCATCTTCATCAATATCGTATATTTATATGTAACCCGTCACAGTAAACCGGGTATTAAAAGTAGTGTTGTGAACCATATACCAGTGAACCGGTTTTTCTATTCGGCTTTGAAACGATTTGATTATTCAGCCAAACCAGTGTTCCATACAGCATGCATACATCGTCAACTAATAACGCTTCAATATTCCCAAACATCGTAACAGTCACTGAATATGAACCACAATCCAAGAAAAGCCGCACACCTGCATGTCGTTGCGTCTAGCGGGCAACCAAACAACAATTGAGTTCTGAACTGTATGGAACGATGCTTTATTCCTGTAGTTCGTCCTTAACTTTGGTTGAATGTCGTCTGTGGAAAATGGATTTTTCTTTACGAAATTAATTATGTTTCAAACCATCGATTCCGCAGACGAACACGGAATTTCGTGTAGAACGAAAAATCCGTATACCGTACCATGTACCACATAAAATATAAATTAAAAGTAGCCATGCAAGCTTTTCCTAGTTTTTCATTTATTGATTAATATAATGTTCTTAAGACTACTAACTATGTTGAAAGTATACTCTCCGCAAAATTGTGTTTAGTAAGTGACAACGGTCGCAACTTGAAGGTACGACCACGGGTGCATGTTCAAATTGTAATAAACAAAACATCCAGTTTCAAAACAAGCTTTATTGGCAATACGGCCGAGTCGGGCTGAGTTAACTGCTATACCCTTTGATGTTCAACTGTCTCACGTTCAACACAGCAGACTTCCTGTTACAAATTACTACACCCACAAATTGCAGGTAGATGAACAGACTTTACCGTTAAGTCACACAGGCCTATCTGCAGACGAGTCAAAAATATCTCTAGGTCATGCCCAATCAATTTTGTAACTTTGGCAGAAATGCATACCTTAGAATAATTATTTTCCTCGACAAGTTATCCAAACTAATAACACGCATGCATTTATGAAACCATATATTGAACAGCAATAGACAGTGTAAGTTAAAATGAACTCACTTCTCAAAACATCGCATTTTGAAAGTTTAGCAATAAATAAAAAATATATATTTCAACAAATGAGGTGTAATTTTAAAGCTTCTGATTAGTGAAATCCGAAAAGGTACAAAACTCTGTTTCACAATTTTGTGACTGAATGAATGAATCCTGCATTACTTTAAAATCATCTGAAAGTGTAGCTATTTTACATAATAAAATGAAGAGATACTAAGTTAAAATTGCATTCCCACTCTAAATCGTTTGTAGTTCCTTACGCTAAAGATGACATTTGCATGGTCCTGTTCATGATAAAATGCTTAATGATTTGTGTTTATTACACCTCTCAGCTTAGTTTCCTGAGGACTTATGCACTGTAGAAGTTCATTAATATTATTATAACAACACAAGTTATCATTGTGGTGTAACTTGTTAGTTGTATAAGATTAAGTGTAGCGTATATGTAACTCGGACCCTTATCAACAATGTTTTACTATAGCTGATTGATGTTTAACGTTTATTTATTATTTATTTATTTACTTTTCGTATACATTTTAGCCTAATTTATTGATGTTTACATTAATTTTAGTTTATTTATTTAAAAAAATAATAATATGATCTTAACTATTTTATTTTATAATATCACATTCCTTTTCTACTTGTACTATATTTATTGTTTTAATTGCTATTATTATTAGTTCATTTTATCTATGATATAACAACTATTGTTTTTTATTCAAATGCATTATTTTTAACATACACTTGTATATTGTTGTAAAGCGCTGTGAACAATATTGGGTGTGGCGCTTAACAAAATTAAATATTATTATTATAAGTGTTGTGGTATATATCTATATTCACATTGAATAGAAAATGAACAAGGATAAATCAGGATTGTTTTATTTTGTAAGATCATCTATTACTAATTAGATGCATTTGTCTAAGTTGACATAAACTTTGTTACATTTTTCAAGGAAACGAAATAATTTTTTCTAGGAAACGAAAACACCATTTCACATATAAAATAATTCTTGGGTGTTACATTTTGTTCCTGTCTATAGGTGGCACCTGCATCTGAGGGAACCGAACGGGCTTCGGGGAAGTCGCCACCTCGCAATGGTTAGTCTGTCCAATGCACGCACGCACGCGCGCATGTACGCACGTACGCATGCATGCACGCACACAACACACACCCTGAATAACCCTTAATCAACAGGGAATTAAAACAATGACCCCTGAAAGTTTTGTGGCTGAGGTGGAAACAGTCTAGGAGGGAAACGTTAACATACCCGATGACATATGCACATACACAGACACACACTCACACACATACACACACACTCACAAATGCATGCGCACACACACAACACACACACATATACACACACAGACACACAATTACATACATGTGCATGCATGCACACACGCATGCACACACGACACGCACACTAAGCACACACACTCTCAAGCACACACATACAATACACACACTAACTAATGTGTGTTGATTACCCACAGGTTCTGGTCACCTAGGCATGATGGTCAGCCAACCGACACTTGGACCAGACAGTGTACATGTAAATGCAGGCGCCGGTGAACAAACGCTCTACCAAGGGAGCACCGACGGTCCGCAGAAAGTCTAACGTGGCGCCATCTAGACGTCTACCGGTGACGTTGTCTCAAGAGCAGCTGAAGCGCCCTGTAGAGTCACTACACTGTATCAAAGACATTACTGGCTTCGTGCAAGATTCAGCGCCTTGCAGAATGGTTTAGCTCCGTGTTTGGCCACTAGATAGAGCTGCTGACAGATATGGACGCTTTTCAGCTCCTTGTGAACAGTTCCGGAGCGAAACTGTGCTGTCTAGGATGGATAAACCAGCTGTCGATTTACGAATGATCGCAGTAGGTTAACAATTTGTAGATGCACTGAGACTCGATTCTCAAGATTTGGCCACAGAGTTTGTTTTTATCTGTTGACGCTGTGATTTTGATATATTTTCTAATGTCACACCGTAGTCGTATTCCTGCATAGCAAAAGGAGGCATCGCACTCTAGTGCTTCATACGTCAGAGAGGTTTGGCAGAAAATAATGATTACCCGCAAAATTTGCATATGTGGAGATTAATGTCGAATGTTAGTCAGATGCTTACTAATATGTTGCGTAGAAGTATACATGGCTTGTCATTTTGCTGGTTCTACATTGATACTTAGCTTATTACTTAAGTTATACAAGACTTTACAACTTCAGCATGACGGTAAAAATATTTGCTCTGAGGAGGCACGCCAACATCTGTAACATTTTGAAATGTGCACTTGCAGGGGGAGGGCTTGGAATCCGGTGGGGGGGTCAAAGAGGTATTTGTTGCCAGGATTGCATGCTACAGTAGGTTGTGGCCGCTACTGTAAATCTCACGTTTTGACCACAGGATGCAAAATCAAGGTCTTTGTATCTTAAATAAGTATATTTTGGTTACTGGAATTTTTTTACTGATTCATTATTTTTATGGTGTAATCTTTTGGCAAGGTTAGACTGCTGCCTTGGAGAATGGATTGCATTGTTAAGGCTATGGAAATTATTACAGCTTTCATGTTGCAACTACAGCAATCCCAAGTGTGTTGTACTATTTAGGCATTTCAGAATAATACATGTGTTTCTGGCTATAAGCTCCCAAATTTTAAGGTACATAGGACATGTTTTCTTTCATTTATTTTTCGCAGGAAATATTTTAGGGAATGGCTGTATTAGTGTATTTTTTTGTTGTGTGTTGTTTTTGCAAATTTGTCATCTACATTTTCTTCACACAAATATAAGAAAAACATACTTCTATTATTACTGAAGGCAAATTTCTGTTTTTCTCCTTGAGCTTTGAGGGTTTCTAAAGGGTCACAACTAAATTACGTAATTTACTTGTCATGTCATACAAACTACTAAGGTTTACTTTTAACATGGTCAATCGGAAAACTGGAAACACAAATTTTATTCTGAAAGGGCTTAGACACATTTACAATGGCAGATTTTTGCAGTATACAAAGTGTGTTCCACAAAGGGTATTTGAATGTGAAAATACAAAATATCTGGAAGACTCGATTGTAAAGTGAAATTGTTCAGATTCTTTCTTCGGTTAAAAGTATCAATTTCTGCAAGAATATTTTTTATTAAAATACAGTGATATATGCAGATCTTCTGGAACTAATTACAATCAGCCTGCATACATAATAGTATTCAAATGAAAGGTAATCCAACTGTGACATTGAAGTGGGTTCTTTGGTTGTATTTCCCGCAGTCAGTGTAAGAGTAAAGGTCATTTCCTGTGCATTTCTCATAATGTCTGACATTCCAGTTTGTTCAGGTGGGGCCAAATTATGTCTCCGACTTGCCATACTTTTCATTTCACAATCAGAGGTGTGTATTATGCAAAACAGATGGGGAATGTAAAAGTTTGAAACAATTTATCTATGAGTCGCTATTTCGTGCTTGTCTGTTGCCATCTTGGTTTTGTGCCTTCAGTAGTAGGAAATGTTAAATGTATTTCAGAGAAACAATTTACAAATTCTGAAACACGGTTTCTTAAAAACGTCTAGTGGCGTGCATTCATAGAGGAATGTTCTGAGCTATTATAACTGTGATGTGATGAAATTTCTTTGGATACAGCTATCGGTTGTTTTATTTATATTACTTTGTTTTCAGTCTTGATATACGGACTGATGATTCAGGACAGCACGTGCAACAAAATAGTGATACATTGAACAAATGTGATCAGTCTATTTTCATGTTACAAGTGATGCCTCTTGCTGCTTATGAATATGTATATTTTATGATTTATATATTTTGAACTGTTATCTAACACATGCATATTCATTGCAGTCTACCTATTTGGATACCAAAGCAAGGTATTTCTGGGTATTTCGCAATTAGATGCAACACCGCGAGACATGTTTCACGATACACGTAATCATGGTTGGGTCCAATTACGCAAAGTCAAATTTTCCAGTTATTTTACATTTCGGTAAAAATATGAAATGTCTAACATTTTAAAATCAAATATAATTACCACATGATGTTAATTACAAATGCATTTTGTGGAATATCATGTTTTAGTATTCGTTGATTGTAGGGCATGTGATTTTATATGTGATTAATAAAACATGTGGTACTGTTCTGATAAAGTTAGTGATATAATTTCTGGAATTAGTCATGAAAGGTATTTATTACAATTACTGCATAGTTTCAAAACCAGTTATAAAAAATCTAAATACAGCAATTTCCCTAAAATCAATTGTAATTTAATAATTGGACCCAATCATGCACCCATTCATGTATAATCAGCCAATAAACATTGCATCATATTGGTCAATCTGTCAGCATTGCAGCATGCTGACATGTTCAGTCTGCCAACACTGCACCATGCTGACATGTACAGTCTGCCAACACTGCACCATGCTGACATGTTCAGTCTGCCAACACTGCACCATACTGACATATTCAGTCTGCCAACACTGCACCATGCAGACATGTTCAGTCTGCCAACACTGTACAATGCTGACATAATCAGCCAATTAACATTGCAACATATTGACAGGTTCAATCTGTCAACACTGCATCAAACTGTCATCTCTACAACATAGTGACACATTCAACCTATTGACAATACACTTCATTGAGATTTAGCCTATCAGCAATGCTTGCATTGTATTGTAATAAAAAACAACTTGTTAGCAATACTATGACGCCAATCACAAATGTCCATGTAATACATAGTTTCTTCCAGTTTCCCTAACAATGTGTGCAATGACCTATGATTCTCTGTGGAAATTATTAATGGAAAATGTTGTACCAATGTATCAAATTCTTATGCATATGTTTTTGATGAAGAAATAGGGCGAACTGCAACATCGGAGACAACTCACCAGGATATGAAATATACCCCAAAAGCTGGTGAAACCCCAAATATTTTATTGAAATGTGTACCACTATGTCCGTTATAATTAATTTGTAGCTGCTTGGAAACTTCTTCTTAGCTGCTAATACTTTTCTTTACTGGAGAAGCGTGTGATGTTGTTTGGTCAACACAGAGTTTGGGATGGAAACTATGCATTAGATGCACGTAGGATCACGGCCACCTGCATACCTATTCTTTTAGAAAAAACATAGTCTTCCTGTTGGTCAGATTACCGAATGATTTGCTGTTAATTCTTGACGTCAAGTTCGTTCTCAATCATCCTTTTCTGTTGGGGCTGAACTGATGCATGTATAGTAGCAATACAGTAGCAACTGTTCCATTGTTAAAACTTTACTACGTAATTATAAATACATTAAATTACTTAACATGAACATTTCTTTACTGAGCATCTTCAAACCCTAGTATGGCCATGTTTAATATGAACAAATTTCTTGGAGACTATTCGAAGATTGAGTAAGATTGCACAGTTTGTTATATTTTTGTATGAACACAAGGATATATATATAATATTATATGCTGTTTTCTAACCCATGATTGATGTATACGGAAACGGAATCTTTTGTATGGAGCAAACCTGGTGCAGTGACGTGCTCATGTTTTTGGAAAGTTGTTAAATTTGGTTGCAGAAGTGCGGGCCTACAAGTAATTCATAATACATATGTGTAGCCCTAGTTGCGTGGCTTAAACAGGGCACTGATGCTGTGTTTGGTCGTCAGATAATGATGCAGGACGTTGGCTGGTAGGAAAAAATGGAGTAGTAATAATACTGAAACAGTATTTGTTGCCACTATCATAACCATCACCTGGTTTTAGTCGTCATATTGCCAATTGGTTGTCACAATGTTTTAGTCATGTTATTATTTGATGATGCGTTGTCATAAACAATAGAAGCACCATTTGGAGGGGCAGTGTACCACTGTAATGTTAATACTGTATACATGCTGTACACACAAATATTTTAATAAAACTCACAATGATAACGTGATCGTTTCTCAGTTTTGTGTCATGTCCACACAACCACACTTGTGTGTACAACTATGCCTGCGTGTACACTCACCTGACTGTACAACCATATCTGTATGTAATACCACACCTGTTTGTATAAAAACACGTGTGTTTACTACCACACCTGTCTGTACAACTACAATGTATTGTACATCCACATGTGCAAGTTCGACCACGTCTGGTTGTACAACCACACTTGCACATTGTAGCCTTTCTGCTATTTGTAGATTTTCAGAATCTTATTTCCTTGTCATTTTGTTAAAGTTGAAAGGTCAGGCTAGTACACACCTAGCTGTAGTCGTAGACAGAGCAGATGGTGTTACGCAATAATTTGAAAACTGACGATTATTTTTAAAAAATTCTGATTAAAAAAAAAATTATACATATATTATTTGATACAAGTTAAAGAATGCACATTTATTGACGATTCCAATGATGTATACATATCTGGTAGTAGGTCCCAATTGACTTCTACACATTTCAATAGACAATTGCCCATGACTGCATTTTGTAACCTAAAAATAACTGCGTCCAAACGCGAAGAGTTAATATTGACAGGGCCTGAGGATCTCCTACTGGGTTCAAACACACACAAACACACACACGCTCACACACGAACACACTCAAACACACGCACACTCACTCGCACACACACGCACGCACGCACGCACGCACGCACGCACGCACGCACTGTCACGACAGCCGTCTACAGATGGAAGGGGATGAACAGAAACAAGAGCACAAGGAGCAGGTACGGCTCAACGAGGAGCCGGAGCTGGAGAAGCAGTCGCCGCAGGGATTATGCTGCGTTCCAATGGCAATGCCAAGGCAATGGGCTCGTTTATATCGTAAACACGACTTGGCGAACTAGAAAGTTAATAAATCATAGACATAGAAGTAAACATAAAGTCATAATAATACTATCGCTCGTTACTTCTTTGACAACCGTTTACATTCCAAATATGTGTTCATGTGGGAAATGCTTGTAGTCCAATTGGAACATGTTCACGGGAAAGGGTGCAAAAGTCTAACAGAGTCAAAAATTGACCGGTAGTTATGCCAGTAAACATGTTTATGAATTTATAGGTACACATATACACTATACAGAAAGACATGCATGAGTTGAAGATGAAATACAAATTTGCACCGCGCATTCTTTTTTGGTCGATTGGAAGTTAAAACTAAACTACGTCTAAAAGACAATTAACGATTGTCATCGTCGTCATTGTCGGGTAGCTGTGCAAGAGTTGGGTCGTTTTGCGCGTTGTCCTTGACATTTGCAGTGTATGCTACTGGTAAGACGCTTCTTTGAGCAGTTGCAAGACACACACAAGTTATTTTGGCGCTTGCAAGAGCAACGGATCTCTTGTAGATGATGTGTGGGTGCTGGCTCTTTGTCTGTGATGACGGGCAATACTGAGTGTGCGTCACAGTGGAAGCCATACTTCTTCCTGTCCAATACCGTCTTCAGATGTATTCAAGTAGAAACCTGTAGGTCCACTCTGAGAGAATGGAAGTTGCATGCTCGCTTGTCGGTGGCATTCTTTCAATGGCGACATACTTTTATGAAATGATGTGCATGTATCGTAGGTCGTCGAGAGTTACATTTGAGTTGCTTTTGGTGTCAAGCGAAACCATATACAGCTCCCCAGCTGTTGAAATGTCGGCGCTCGATGCACTGTTACTGCCGAATATGGCAACGGATGTTCTCAGCTGTGTGAAGATCCTAGAACGTCCATGTGTTTGACTTTGCCACTACTGTAGATAGCTGACGTTGTGTCACAGCCAGAGAGCGTGTGCAAATGACAAGCACTTACACATCTCCTTTCCGAGAGCATGTTGTCCAGCGCTGATACTGATTAGTCTTTGGTTGGTTTGCATGAAAATAGTGGACTTCTCAGGCGTATGGTAACGCAGGATTACAATAAGATATGTTTATATATCCTTTGCGCAAAATCTTGCACCTGAGAACGGTACTACAACGTCTCGAGAACGCTGGTTTGAGACTAAACCAACAGAAGCGCGAATTCTTTCTGTCTTCGGTGACGTATCTGGGACATCGAATCGATCGAAACAGTCTACACCCGACGGCGGATAAGGCAGAAGCCGTCCGCAATGCGCCAAGGCCCACAGATGTGAAGGAGTTGAGAGCATAGTTCGGAATAGTGAACTACTATGGTCGGTTCATGCAGAACCTTTCTACAAAACTGGCTCCGTTGTTTCGGTTGCTAAAGAAAGGTGTGAACTGGGTGTGGGTGAAGCCACAAGAAGACGCGTTCGTCAGAGTGAAGGAGGCGTTACAGTCGGACGCACTCCTTGTTCATTTCGACCCGAGTCTGCCGATCCTACTTGCGTGTGATGCCTCACCATACGGCTGCGGCGCAGTACTGTCTCATGTGATGTCCGATGGTTCAGAACGACCGATTGCATACGCATCAAGAAGCTTATTAGCAGCGGAAAAAACACTCGCAGCTAAATAAAGAGGGACTGAGCCTGATATTTGGAGTGAATTAGTTTCATCAGTATCTGTACGGAACCCGGTTCACACTGGTCACGGATCATCGCCCATTTCTGGGGCTGTTTGACGAAAAACGACCGGTGCCCCACAATGCGTCTGGGCGCATTCAAAAGGTATGGGCACTTGTACTAGCAGGATATAATTAGACAATTAGGTATCGCAGTGGTGTTACACACGAGAACGAGTGGACGCTATACGACAAAACACTGTCCAGAGTACAGAGATACATACTCACCGGTTGGCCCACAGACGACCCGGTTACTCTGGAATGCAGTAGATTCCGTGATGAACTGAGCATGGATGACGGGTGCATTATGAGAGGGGCCAGAGTTGCCGTTCCGAAGAAAGAACATACGATCATGGTGGAACGTACTTCTCCACAGTAGTCACAGCGGAGTGGTTAAGATGAAGGCACTGGCGCGATTATACATCTGGTGGCCAAGCATAGATGCACAAACAGAACAGGTGACGAAACGTTGTATTGCGAAAACTATTCGCGGATCATGGTTTATCGGACTCTGTCGTCACCGACAACGGGGCATGTTTTACCAGCAGTGGATTTAAGTGTTTCCTGAAACGAAATAATGTTACACACATCAAGAATCCAGCGTACCACCCATCTTCAAACGGATTGGCAGAAAGAGCGGTGCAAGTCGTAAAAGCTGGTTTGAAGAAGATGCGTGAAGGCTCGATGGAGACATGACTAGCACGATACTTGCTAACGTATCGTGCGACAGCGCACAGCACCACTGGTGTGGCACCTTCAGAACTGCTGGTGAACCGCAAGCTTCGAACAGTATTTGATACAGTACTGCCCAACCTCAATTCGACGGTAACCGGACGTCATCAGCATATGAAGCACTACTACGATCGCAGCTCAACGCCACGGTCTCTTGACATAAGCGATGACGTCTTTGTAAAGAACCACGCCGGGGCCGGACCCAAGTGGACTCCGTCAACATTACTCGATGGCAGAAACAAGCGATGGTCGCATGGTCAGACGACACTTGGATCACGTGCGCCGTCGGCTTAGCGCGGACCCTCAACCAATTGTGGAGTTCTGAAACTGAACAGGTTTGAGAGACAGTGACTCAACCGACAATGGCACTACCGAGTGAGGTTGTCGAACCTACTATGGTTAACATTCCGGTACTCAGAAGATCCACTCGCACTCGAGTGAGAGTGAAACGACTTGGAATCACTGAAATGAACACACTGTCTGTTTAATGCTATTGTGGAGGAATGTGATGTTTGTATTAGGACTAAACATACTGTCTGGTTAGCTGCTATTATATTAACACCTGTCAGCTTAGTCTCGCTTAACCGACTCTCGCCTGGTTGCGTGACTTCGCCAGGAAGAGAGTCTCGCTCAGCGTTTTGATTGCTCACGGCCAGTTAGCGCGCACGCCTACCCACCATAATGTTTATATAGTATGTTTTCGATAACAAAATAGTGCCCGAAATAGTATTATACAAAATAAAATGAATCTTAAACTAAATGAACACAAACAAAAGTGTCGAGTACTCTACGGGATTCGAACCGAGGATCCTAAAATGCTTATTTAACACGCTACCGACTTAGTCACCAAGATCAGCTTATATATTTTACCAGCGTTGGGTAAACTTGGTTTCTAATCAGAAACAAGTAAAACATGTCACCACCAAAAATCCATCTACAATAACTCATAAACCATGTTAACTGTCAACAACGGATTTGTAACAACAGCGTGAGTGCGACGTTTTAGAACGTGTTTGCTGTATTGGAAAATGGTAACTGCAACCATTACAATACAAAGAACATTATCAGACACATTTGTGAACTGTCGGAAGCATCACACATAAATAAGTGAATAACAGTGTAAGCTTAGAGTGACTGTGATGCTGCACGTGAATTGGTAACGTCCTACAAAACAAACTAAATGTATGAAACGTTTGTCTGCACTGAACATTTCTAGACGAAAATCAAATGAAATTGTCCGTGTTGTGAATATATAAATTGTGTGTATTGATCGGGGATAGGCGGGGTTTAAACTTATCATCCAGTGTGTGTTGCTGTTGTTATTATCAATAATATTCACACGACGTGACGGCTCCACTCACCGCCCGAGCGTGGTTTGAACGGCAGTCTCCTTGGTGTGGGGTGTATCTCCGGTTCTCCCGGAATACAGGCAAATCTATCCGAGACAGCGCAACACCACGGGAGACATGCGAAATAATGCTACAAACCCAGTCCACAATAAACGCGTAATGTAGACCAGTGGCGCCATCTTGCGGATAGTGTTTCGAAAACGCATTGGGAAACGATGTTTAGCATTGGCCTACTGAATGAATGAATTAACTTTATTTCGGTTACAAGTACAAATTGGTGAACATGTGTACAATGGATTATAAAAACAGAAGAGAAAACAAATATTGCAACCGTGGAGATCCTCTAGAAACCCCTAGGGGCTTGTAGCGAGGACCACCAGAAATAATAATTAACTATAGTTTCCTTGTTCCATAAAATTAAAGCATAAAAGTAGGACAGTAAGTTCTTCTGGAACTAAGTGAATCAATCTTCTCATAGATGTAGTTAGTGTAAACACATACATTACTAACAATACATAAATAGAACAGGTTGACTACTAATTAAATTGCACTCATTATAACAAAATATATAAAGAATAAATTAACTAATTTTCAAGTAAAACATGACTACAAACTTAATCAGTTATATCATAATAAAATGATGGTATGCTTATGGTTAATTTATAAGTTACGATATTTAAAAAAATATAAGAAGAATTAATGATATTTTGACAATTACAGCTCTGAGTTTCTTCTTAAATTGACTGATGGATACAATTAGTTGTAAGTTTTGAGGTAATGCATTCCAGAATATTGGTCCTGAATAATTTTTTGTGAATTTCCTTTTGTTTGTTCTTATTTGTTGGATGTAATATGCATTATGGTTTCTCAGCTTGTGTTTATGTACATTATCAGTTCGCAATAACATTGATGACATATTATTTGGGAGTTGTTTATTTGTTGATTTATACATACAAATACCTAACTGATGTTTGTATATATCATCCAATTTTAATAGTTTTAACTTCGCGAAAAGTGGATTTGAGTTTGCAATATATTGGGATAATGTGATTATCCAAATAACTTACTTCTGTAGTATTTTTAGTTTGCTTAGGTGTCTGTTTCCACTGAACTCCCAGTTCGTATTTGTTTGGTCAAACTGGTGGGAAAACGGAGATTTATAAAACGGTTGAGGTATAAAGGTTATTTCTTCAGCTCGTTGGCATGTTCGCAATGTTGTAGACCCGATACGTCTTTATGGTCGGGCTGTCCACTATCAAAAAACTGCCGGCTCAATTGTCTGGCAGATGTTTCAGCCAGTCATTGAATCCTATGTAATTTCGTATAGCGTATGTATTAAGTGTCGTTAATATGTGGACTACTGAAACGGATTTTGAGTCGGACCGACAACTTTGCAAGGCTCACTGTCCAACTGACCAGTTTTCAGGGCAAATTGTTAACACTGCTAGTAGTGTATTAGGTCCATTTCATCCATTGAACGGGACCTACTACACTACTATTGCTAATTGGCGATAGTGGGTGTTCCATCTGTCGGACCTAGTTGCTTACAATAAGCTGGAGTTAGGCCGACGCGGCGGCGGAAAATTTTCATCAGCCCCCCGTCCCCCGTCTTCGGAATCGGAAGTGTTTATTTGACCCACATATACAACAAAACGGTACATTTTTCAAAAGAGGAATATATATAGCTCAATTATGAAATAATACGTGTTGAAAAAAATAGCAGGTAATAAATACATGTATAATTAGCTAAAATGTAGAATATAAAAATAGGACAATAATTATTTAATGTACGGAATAACGAATTTACACCATCCTAACCATGGACTTTCATGTTGCTGTAAATAAACTAAAAAGGCGTCACTGCTACTAAGACCATTATTGGCTGCTCTCGTAACAGCCACCCCAAAATTGTAATTTTCAACAAGTTACGTTTGGCTCACTTAAACACTTTCGAAAAATAATAACAACACATGTGCATAATTTCCAATGCAGTAAGGGTTTGACAAGTACTTACATTATATTACCAATAATTGATGACAAAATCTCAAAGAATAAATAAGTTTTCGTACTTTAGAATCTAGCAAATAGTTACAGTTACATCTGACATACTAATTACAGTACTGATTTACAGAAGTAAAGAAATTAAAACGCAATGTATTATTTATT
>OZ023218.1:40176285-40221978 GCA_963995525.1 Escarpia spicata
CGCAAAACTGAGCTTCTTAAAAATGAATACCGATGCGCCACCTGCCGTCCATGTCCTATTCCATTGCCGTTATTGACGACTTGGCGAATACCCGATCTGATCGTCCGATCAGCGTCCGGCATAACTGCGCCGAATTGACAGCGCCGGACAGATTATTAATGTGATCAACGACACTTTAATTGATTGTCGAGACAAGCGGAAAAAATCACTTTCACGCCTAATGTAACCGGCTTAGTCGACGCTGACGCATTTCATGAAGTGGCGATGCATTTTAACCGCGTCGCTTTATAAATGCAGCATAAAGACGCTGCTTTAATGAATACGTACTCTGGCGAGGACTGACATGAGATTTCTCACGCCACGTGCATAGGCATACACACAAGACATTAATAAAGACAGTGTTATTTGATTGTGTTAAACAGATCACTCCAGACCTCACCTGCCGGTTATATTTCCTCGCATAATTTTCGGCTACAAAATGTTTGCCAGTAGTGATACCGACATTAGAAGTAATAGAAGTTCTTGTTAGCGCCCGCAGCAGTTGTGATTCAGACGACAGTTGCAAACCTGTTGTGGAAGAACGTCGAGTAACTCCGATTACGCATTTTGTATGTGCCACGACCACTGTGCGATAGCTGAACTTTTCATACTAATGATGTTCTTCTGCCTTCTTTTTGTTCGCCGTCTTCTCCTGCTGTATTGTGGGGTGGAATTCTGTAAACTATTTTATTCCGCCATTTCGCTATTGTTGTCTCCATTTTTCGCGATCCTCGGCCATGTTCTCTCAGTTTTAACTGTTCTGCCCTTTCGTTTTCCCACAACACTGTGTCCGTTTCTTAAATGTGCTGTTCTTCTTCTCGTCCGACCACAATCCTCGGTCTTCATGCTCTGTTTACTAATCTCTCATAAGCCATGCTCGGTATGTGTTTTGTCACCACTGTGTGCTTCCGACTGCATTAATTTCTTGGTCTTTCCTTAAATATTTTATTTTAATTATGTCATCTCCGTACAATTTATATTCTCCGAAACTAACTGTTCTATTCCTGATAATATTCAAGTTTGACGACCTATTTAAAGCGTATTTTATATAGAACACAACTATGAAACAGAAACTAACTTCAATGTTTCGACTGCCGTCTGCAGTCTTCATCGGGAAACAAGTTTGCTCTTCCTCTGCTCGCCTACTGGTGTGGCGAGCAAGTTACTCCACACGTGGCTGAGTGTACACCCCTCCTATCACACAGTTGTTTCTGTCGGCATAATCTGTTATAACCGACGTGCATTCAATGGTTTTTAACCTTTTCTTTTCTCCCCGATGAAACGTTTGTTTGGGTGGTATCAGCTTCTGCCTTGTATTCTTCCTGTCTTGTACCATACATTCTCCCTGTTTGATCGATGTGCACAGTCTGTCTCCTAACTTCTCCTAACCTTCCACTTTGCTATTCGGTAAATAGTTTTCTGAGATTTAAGTTGTGGTCTGGCAGCTGATGTCTTAGTATGCGCTGTACCGGTTATGTCACTCCTTTGACAAATGGTATATGTAGTGACCATTTCCATGGACATGTCTGTGTTCTTCGTGCCGCACCTTCGGTATTCACTCAACACATTCGAACTATTTACAAAATGATGGCGTCAGTATGCGTTTTTGACATTAACTGGAATGATGGCGAACGACCTGCGTCAGTAACCGACATAGGTTTTCAAAATCGTTACCAAGATATTACGAATAAAACAAAACGTGAAGATATGGACAACATTGTACTTTATTGTTCAGTAGGTGGCTGACTGACAGAAAATAAAGGACAGACTCGGTTGTATATGGAAAGATCCCGGTTCTGATGTGGGTATCCTTGAGATCACAAGACGAGAAGGAATGCCATCGAGCAGTGCCCCAATATATATATTAGCCGTCGGCGATTATGAAATTTCACAAGAATCGCCAAATTTTAAAGTACATTATGAGAAAGCCACATGGTGTGATATTGTTATTTGTAGTTGAAACGGTTGGTAGGTGTTGATTCGTTTAGGTCTACATGCCCAAACAATTGAGGCAGGCAAAGGAAGACCTGGATGGACAACATACGGGAGTGGACCGACCTTGACGTCCAAACGCTACTGAGACTTGCGTTAAACCGCCCCGGCTGGAAAGCATTCGCTGCGACTGCGTCCCTCGTGTCTCCTCTATGACCTGACAGGTCTCGGGATGAACTGAATTGAACTACCCAAACAATTGCGTTGTTTGTTCTCCTCGCCTTGTGAGGGTCACGTAAAATATTGATGAACCAACCGTTCTGTTCTTTCTATTCATAACAGCTTGATTTGGTACTTCGCCGTTTCATTGTGAAACGAAAAACAACCCTAAGTAGCTGAAGACAATACATTTATTCTGCAAATACGCAGCCGCCAGCAATTTATCAACAACAAAAAACCCGACTGGCTCCCTTCTTCACGGTAATACTCATTTTTCATTATTGGAAGATGAAATTGTCCGCATTCTTTATGCAATAGACAAAACAGCATTATCAAAACCGCATCTATCCATCTCAAGTTAGCAGTTCGACTAGAACAATCAATTCTCGCGACCCATCCCGTCATCTTTTCGATTGCCAGTTGCTATTTTGTGCTAACAAAAACGGCGGCTGGACATTGTTAATTCCCCATCTTAATCTGAGTTTATATTGATAGACTTGGCAGCGTTCGCAATGAATATGATATTGTCTGTATCAATCAATTTTTCTGCAGAAAATTACTCAGGCGTAATGTGGATCCGACGAATGCATAATCACAAGATAATTGGATTTGATGACTAAACGTTGTGTTGCTACTGTTAATTAATCAATTGAATCGTGACACTACGATAGCATTTGTCGATTGAATAATACATACGGACGATTTGTCATTTGTGAGATTAACTCTTGTTACCGTTGCATTCTGAGTTGAACTACCATTTTAAATTTTGTTTAGAATGTGTATGTACAATATAAACAATATTTATTTGTTTCATAATAATGGCTACCATTTATGTCGCTTTGGCATTTAGATGTTATTCGATAAATAAATTATTATGCTTTTGCAAAATTACCAGTCGCCAGGTCCGCAAGGTGCAAAATGGTTTCAGTTATGTGCGCAACCGCTATAACACAGTTATTTTTCTGTTAATATTATCATAAATAATCGCTTTAATAGTTAGATCAGACATCTAACTAAAGTGCGTATATCCTTATCATATACTATAAAATGTTTAATCACGGATTACTGTTTTTACCGTGTTGTGACCGGATCCGGTTAAAATAGTTTGTGCAACGATTTCACCAAAACTTTAAATCTGGCCAGAACCGGTACGCAATAGTTGATATAGAGAAGTCAATATTTTCGAATGAACTAAAGGTTTGTAATGAAACAAGAAATTAACGAAAACATCGAGATAAGCAAGAACCTTTCATATCTCATACATGTGGAGCGGGCTATGCAAATGAATTAAACAACGTGTTGCAGATAACCACTCGATTGGCCGCTGTGAAGTATGCATCATGTATTGCGAAACAATCAATGGGAATTGGCAAATGATGCATTTGTACGAATCCAAGATTGACAAATGTCACCGACTCCTCCATGCATAACAATGTGTTGCAATCAACCGAGTCACGTTTCGTCATGCTGCCTGCCTCTCGGACGCAGCCTCGATTGGTCGTTCTACATTCACTGCAATGTCCAAGCATAGTGTTGCAAACTTCTGATTAGTGTAGGAACAGTCCAAAGAGACTTTGTTCGTTTACATCAAATCTTTATGTCAGGCCAAGGTGGCAACTAACGGTATTACCAGAACGTTCGATGATTCGGTTTCACATCGCCTCGTGCACTTGTTGTGTTGGTTGTGAGAGCCAGGCATGCGCGCCCATCTTCAAAGAGTACGGTTATTTAAATTCTGCCTCCATTATTGCTGCATGGTGTTTATTAAACTCCAACAACTAAATTTTTACTACAAATTAATTAACAATCATTTACCCGATTACTTTAATGTTATTCCCAACACACACACACACCTATGACATTCATCAGCACTACACGCGTGAAAGAAATAATATGTATATGTCCAGAGTCAAACATGAATATGCCAAAAATGCCTTAGTCATAATCTAGTAGAGACAGTAAACAATGCACCAAGTAGTATAATTAAAACATTTACACCCACAGTCTACATGGTTTTTTGACATACACAGAAACTATTTTATTTCAAATTATGAATCCTGTTGTAGTGTTCGCAGTTGTTATATTTGTAATTGATAATACATATTGAAATTATGTATCTATATGTACATCAATACACGAGTATATATAATATGTAATTGTATATATGGATGTATGTTGATCTATTTAAGTCATATATTATTCTGATCGTTTCATGTAAATTTGGTTGTTGTTTACATTGATGGGATAGCTCCTGTGCTAGCGATATAATATATCTTAATGGGAGTCTCCCGACTTTACGTATTACTTAAGTTATTCGTTGTATATGCATTGTTCACATAGGTCAAATAAATTGATTCTGAGTTCTGAGTTCTATTTGAATGTTTCGTATACAATTTTGAAAGTTCCGCGTGCGAAACACTGAACTTGCGAACAATGCTTATTAAGCGCAATTTGGAGGGCAGTTAACTTCTTCAATATATTTATTCTAGTATTAGATAACGATAAAACATGTTTTATTAGCAATTCAGCTGAGTTGGATTCACAGTATACAGTCGATAAAAGAATGCAATTAATACAGTGAAACGTTACACGTTAGTAATAAAATCTTCATTTTTTTCATTTCATGTTTATTGCCAGTTGTATAACCCGCATGGTATTAAAGAGTTACAATGTCTGTTCGTCCGGGTTATTGGCAATGGGGACATATTACTCCCTCTTATATCATAATTGGTGTATCTTTTTCAGGTAGCAGATGATCTAAAATGTGTGCTTATTTTCGTCTTGTTAAAATATTTTTGTCACACAGACAATCTCGTCTTTCTTTCAAAGTCTTTAGGCCAACGTAACTAAGTATCTCAGCATAACTTGTACCAGAAAAAAAATGCATTTTAGTGCTCTTTTCTGTATTATTTCAATATTTTCTGACAAGTATTGATGTACATTAGTTTGCCACACGGGGCATGCATATTCAAGTACCGGTCTCACAACGCAGATATATACAGTCACCAGGTCATTCTGGCTAATTCCAGCTCGTTTTAATCGATACAAAATGTATAATCGTTTCCCAGCCTTTTTCACAATATTCTCCACATGTTTATTCCATGTAAAATTATGTGTGAAATTGTAACTGGTAGAAGTTTGGCACGGTCTACTTGATCAACATCCATTCCACTGAACTTTACGTTTGGTTTGTATTTCTAAAATTACCGTCTTGTCCAAAACTGAATTAATTTTCATGTCATTCTGTCCTGTCCACCTGGCGGCAATGTTAACCGATTATTGCATAGCAGATGCACTTTGTCTATCGAATACTTCGAATAATGTACTGTCTTCTATATATTTATATAACGGAACAGGCGTTTTGAAGTCGTTTATGTAGACTATGAAACATTTAGGTCCAGATATGGTTCCTTGTAGTACTCCCCCATTTGGGTGACCAGAATGCGAATATACATTTCCTATTTTTACTTGTTGAGATCTGTCTAGTAAAAATGTTGCCATCCATCTTATAATGTGTGAGGGCAAATCATACAATTGTAGCTTTTCAAATAACAAATGATGATTAATGAGATCAAAAACTTTGCTAAATTCTAGCATGACAACTCGGACATAAGAATCCAGTTTATCCGTCGCCTCATACCACGTGTGTACCATTTCGACGAGAACGTCTGTTGTAGATGTTCCACCAATTCCATCAAATTGCCCAGAATCAGTTTTTCCTTCAATTTTTTCATTCACCCATTTCATTACGATTTTATTAGTGATATTGGTCTAATGTCCTTTTCAATCGACATAGGTAAGTTTATGTTTTGGCAACGATATTACGTTCGTCATATTCCATACCATAGGAAGTAGGGTGTACTCCTTTTCGCAGTGATTTATTAAAAATAGCAGTTAAAGGAGGAGCGAGGACGTCTGCGTGATTACGTAACACCCAAGTAGGAATGACATCAGGCCCTGTAGCTTTGTTCACCTTAACAGTCTGTAATTTTATAAGAGTTGTCATAACACTGATGACGTACTGGTTTGGCAATTCATCATTGACTGTGAATAATTCATTGTCCTTATTTAAATGTTCACTTACAGATACCAAAAAACCTCGTTCATTCTGTTGGCTAATGAACCACAATCACGGTCCGTTGTTTTGTTAGCGAAGCCTTGCATGCACGGATTGTCATTTGTCTTAAGTTCCATTATTTTTTTCATATGTTTCCACCAATCGTGGGATCCTGTTTCATTCACTGCTGCAATTTGTGTTGGGTAAAAGTCGTACTTAAGTCTCGAAGCGGCGCGGTTAACCTTTTGGCTAGTTTCAAATCACCACTCATATGAGCGCGCTGTCCTTTGCGTACTAGTGCTCTAAACCAGTCCGTAACCTGTCACTTATCAGCCTAGATGACGCGTCACGACTTTAGTAGAAAAACTATTTCCACGAAGTTGCTAATTACCGTTTGATAATATACATACTGCTCTCCACATGTCTTAAGTCTAAATAAGGGTTCCCATTTAACAGCTGACAGAGCCATGGCAAATGCGGTTTTTTATTGGGACCCACACACCTTACAGTCAAACGTGCCACACACCCTTTATCAATTAATTACTTCTTGGTTTCAGCAATACCATATCATGACCCGAAGTCCCTTTGTCCGAAATAGTAACAGGTGGGGTATATAAAACTTCCATATTCGTCCATATTTTATGTAGTATCGCCTGTCCACGTGTTACTACATTTACAACCTGAACGAATTGATACTGTGTTAACAGAACATTATCATGTAACTGATTAAAATCTCCAGTTATGATAATACCGCACACTGGATGTCTGCGTAACATAATGTATAATTATAGTATAAAGTAAATACTCCATGTTTTGGGTGTAATATGTACATGCTACCAATATACACGAACACTTTAAAGGCATTTTGTTTGGCATAACCTTTATCCATAACACCTTAAAATCATGAGCCTCTATTTCAATCAACCTCATATATCTTAAATCATTTCGAATATAACACGCCTCACCGCCGGCTCGTCCGTGACCCATGTCTTTCCGCTCTAAACAAAACTCTTGCATTGTAAGGCTACTGTTGTCCACATATTCCTTACACCAAGTTTCGCTAACACATATCATTGGAACATCGTGTTCTGCATATATTTGCAGTTCGTCTATTTTCTAACTGCTTAACGACCTGTCGTTTACATTAATCAGGGAAGACAAGCACCATTTGTGTTTTTTGCCCCCTAAAAGTCCAGAAGCACAGGGCCGTGTAGCATGTGAGTGCTCCGTTTGAGCGTCCAATAAATGTTCAAAGGCCACATCGTTCATGCCGATTTCCTAATGACGGGTATGACGCTTCTCTTTGTGGCACTGTTCCCCGCACTAACGGCACTGCACTTTCTCCGCGTGTTTGCAGGTGGCAGAGACGTGGTTTGTTTCGTCTCATTTGGCACACTGGCCCAGCGACTGCCTTTGACGATTACGGCGTTCCACAACTGTCCATTTATTATCTGACGACGCTCGTGTGCCGCGCGATTGATTGGTCGTGGGTCGCTGCCCTCCGCATAGCGCCACGTGCCGATGTTGTTGTCGTCGACCAATCGGTGTCTTCACTGGGAGAGCCAGATTTGACAGTAGTCTGTCAAACCCGCTCTCAGGCAGGTGCAGGCCGTTCCGCTGGAAAGCAGCGTCGTCGATGGCATCGTTGCGAAAAGTAAAGTTGGCGTCGTTGTCGAAGAACATCACGTCGACTTCATCGCGTGTTGCCTTCACTAGCGAGTTGACGTCAGCCCAGCGTTGAGGATCGGCTCTGCGCTACGACGAGAGCATGCCGCTAACCACTTTAGCTGAAAAGTTGGTGGTCAGTCAGACCTTCAACTTTCAAAAGTTGGTGGTCCCACACAAAAGTTGGTGGTCCAAATATTAACATAATTACACAAGTAGGCCTATATACAATTGCAGCTGTAACGCATGGCAATTATTAATCTACTAGTTCAGGACAAGTCTGTCCTCATACTCCTACTTATTTACGATATTCATATTAATGAACCAGAAAATGTAAAGTAACAACATAGGCAGCAGTTTATTGTTGACAGAAAAAACATCAATGTTGCAAATTGCAACAAACACCACAACACGAATGTATGCAGGGAACTACTCTGACCTGTTGCCGTCATCTGCAGGAGCAGCGGCACTGTCAGGCTCTTAAGAAACATTCGCTCCAGTCATTGACATTGACTCCAGCTGAATCCGAGTTGATCTCGGACAGTGACTCACTGTCCGAGTTCAACTCGGATTTGAAATTAGGCAACCTAGCGCCGGATGTATTCAACAGGTGGATAGCGGATATGGGTTTTTGAAGTCAGACATGTCGGGTCGGGTTTCGAACTCTTCACTCGTTTCACTGTGCCAGCAGTACGAATCTAAACTCAATAGATCTATCAGCATTGATCAGCTCGACATTTTATTGATTTTCCAACTTGTTTTTGTACCACGCTTACGTTAAATTCCCAAGTACACAAATGTCGCCATTGTTGACACTTGTCTTGTATTCGCGCCCACCTCGACTTCGTCGTTATAACAATATTTTTGCCTAATTTTGATACCTCAAGTGTTATTGCCATTATTCAATATCATCCCATGCATATTTACGTTACACAAATAAGGCGTCTTAGCGCACCTTTGAAGCCCAAAGAGCAACCCAGTTTGCAACACCATACGCTGCTGCATCGCTCACTGCGATAACGAATGTATGCCTCAGCGCCGGAGACCGACGCCAACCGGGTCGCTTTTTGGGCCTCAAAAGTGTGCTAAGACGCAATATTTTCGTGATATAAATATGCCTGGGATGATCTTGAATGATAGAACTAAACCACTGAGGTATAAAAATTTAGACAAACGTGTAGTTATAATGACGAAATCGAGGTTGGCCCGGATACTAGAAAAGTCCTCCATTATTTTCTTTTTTAAATTCTGCCGGTCTTGCTGGCCGGCACTTTTTCAAAGTTACCGAACCGACGGTCTCGGGCCTCCGGGTCGGCAGTAATTTCGAACACTGCTGCTCACCGTGATGGATGATGTCACCGCTTCTGGCTTACGTAGGAGTCGTGAGACGTTTTCCTTGATGTCGTCACCGTTCATCGTATTCATTTCGGGTGATGGAAACTGCGATTTTCAATGCGTTTGACGAGTCACTGTCTGACAAGATGGTCACTCGTCGCAATTGGAATTTCTATCAATCGTGCAGATTGAAACTCAAGTGAAAAACAAGCACATGGCATATTAGAGGGCTTATGATATTATTATATACGTAGATTCTGCCGCTTTTATGCCTTCTTCCCAATAACACTGCTAGCTATTCTAGCTAAGTTCGTCCAATGAATCTGGACTCAATATCAGTTTAAGGAAGACTAATATTCAGCCAAAAACATAAAACCAAATTAGGGAACAGATACAACTCCACTGGAAAATGTTGACAACGTCATATGTAGAGCGACTGAGAGAATGCGGGTTCGAATCCTGAGCGGCGGTGTCGAACCTTGGGCAAGTTCGTTTATTCTACATTGCATCAGTTCACTCAGCTGAATGAATGAGTACCTGGCTATACACAGTGGTGGATATTTGTATACGAATAGTCTTCGCGTATCAATCGCAGTGTGACTGAATGCTTCCCAGAGAAGTCGAGACGGTGTTCGATTGACAGACACCATTTCAAACGAAGAACGTATTGCTAAAAAAAAAACCGAATACTTACCATTTCTCCCCAAATCTGTCTTCTTTGGGAGCTGCAAGATAGAAATAGAACTGTAGTGTGAGTAGATTGACCACATATTCGCATCAAAGATGTTCTCAAACGAGATCTAAATTTATGTTGACATCCCACCTGAACCGTAGCCTACTGCTGTTGGATATAACGAACTCCACACCGACCGTGACAGTGGCACCGACACACATCTAACAAAGCAAGACAAGAGTGAAGACCTACTGCGTCACAGGAAGGACTAGTGGACGGCATTGTCTCCCGAGAAAGACGTCAATCACAGTGCGGATGCAACACACGTGACACCCGGCGTCACGAATGACGTCATGTATGCGTTCCTTAAAAGGGAAAGGTAATAATAATGTATGTATGTACTGTAAGTGTCTCTCGTATATTTAAGCAAGTTCAGAAGGTGTTATTGACTGCTGGCTTGACCATTAACATTCACATGGTGGAAACGAACATTATCTTGTAATCTTGTAAAGGTAGTAATGTTGCGCATCCTTGGCGGAAGTGACGTCAGATTGGGTTGGAAGAATGGACCTAGGCCGACCAAAGTTAAGAGTGACTGACAATAGCGTCAAAGGCAAAGAGCGTGTAACAGACCTATCCAGCACGAGACCTAAACTCAAATTTTCAAAATAGCTGCAGCTGTCGGACTTTCCGTTATATATTTTGTTATCTTTTGTAATCCATATTGATAAATATTGTTTACATTTATCAGAGCATTGATCCTATTGGTATCCAACATCGTTTTATATTCCCTATTTAGTTATAGGTATTGTATAGAATATAATAATATGATTATAAAACCAGCGCGTGATTACTCCTTAGTTAGTTAATTGACAGATAAATCTCTGTTCAATCCATAAATAGTTTTTAAAAATGTTCTAAAATGTGGAGCGCAGTAGCGCAGCGGTAATCTGCTTGAGCCCCGGACTCTCGACTGACAGAACGCGGGTTTGAATCCTATGCGGCGGTGTCGAAACTTTGGCACGTTCGTTTACTCTACATTGCTTCAGTTCACTCAGCTGAATGAGTACCTGCCTGTAGACAGTGGTGGATATTGGCGTACGAATAGTCTTTGTGCATTAATTGCAGCGTGGCTGAATGCTTCCCAGAGAAGCCGAGATGGTGTTGGATTGAATAGGTCTGCCAGGGAGTAAAGTATAAAACACTTTGAGCAGTCCTGAGGACTGGATGCTGCGCTATATAAGAACTTACCTTTACTTTTACAAAAAAAATTAAATGGATTAGTTTATGTGCAAAACACACGTCCACAGTAATTTACGAAGATGGTGTGCTTTGCTCCATAAGAGAGTGCGCTTTGCCTGCATTGAAATTGACATTAGAATTAAACAAATAGCAGCCGTCCATCACGCCCCTTGAAACTCTCCAAAACCCTCCGACTGAAGCCTACCTTGAAGCACACACTCCAACGACACCCTCTCGTGAGGCCAAAACGAGGGTGGGTGCACCCGCATATGTCCCAACACACCCTGGACCGCAAATATATACCCAAGTTAACCCCCCGAACGCAAAGGAAGGTATGATAAGACGGCCAAAGACGGCTACCCCCTTATATCTCGGCCGTAATATGCTGATCATATCCAGCGCTTCTATTCCGACTTTGGTCTCTATAGTTGTATGTATGTACACACTATGGCACTGCACACGCGACGATGTTTAGTTGTCGGAAAAATCGAACTATCAAATTTGATTCCCCGCTAATATATGGTGAATGCAGTGCTTAACTTCTTAGACATCATGGAATGTATCAATTAAATACAATCTATATCTTCATGACGGATCCAGGGGGGCCTGGAGAGCCCATAAACCTTTGAAATGTTAAAAATGTTCAACAGCACTCCCTGTCTTCCGATGTCACAACCGAGCCGAGACAGCGGAGAAGCTGAAGTTTCGGCGGCGCTGCATCGAAAAAGTTTCTACACCATTTGGTTCGGCCGCCAGTGGAGGTTTTTGTGAGGTGGGGGTAAAACGCCCGCCTGGGTGGTGCGGTGAAGCGACATACGGGGCCGTTTTACCCCACATGTTACTAACCATACAATCGATAGTTTATTGGAAATATTTATTCTAATATACACTATTTTGTTATCGTGAATGAAATTGGTTTTCTAGTCAATGTTGTTGGTGGCCGTTTTAGCCAACGATGGGGCACGTTTTGCCTATACTAGCAGTACTGTGGATGTGCCGACTTCAAGGTTCGTTTTTTACCAAGGCTCCCTAGATCAAGAGTCTGTTTTTCACATGTTCTCCCAAGGGTATGCTTTTTGATATTGGATGCCCTTATCAAGGGTAGGGGTATGTGACCTTCGGCTACACACCCCTACCGACATGTAAGGGTAGTGCCCCCCGTGCGTTTTACCCTTAGTAGGTGGTAAGACGGCCGTCGATGAAGAATGTTTTTTTGTGTGATAACTAAACAATGAGTTCCTCAAGAAAATTTATTATCGCTGTTCACAAAGATCAAGTATTTAATGTAGATAATTTTTGGTTCCCCAGTTAAGGGTGTTATTTTGTTATAATTATACCCTTTTTATGCATAACCCTCTCATACAAGAGCACACATATAGGCCTATAGAAACCTAGTAGGGCTACCTACGAATGCACACCAAAATAGTTTATCCATGGATCCGTCCGTCTGTCCGTTCATTATACAGTACCTACTATATTGTTACTAACAGGATTTATTTTTTATTGCATTTGTTATCAATTTGTTTATTTTTTCAAACAGAATAATACAATGCACATAGTAGGCTAACTAAATCTTAATATTGTTCAACATTTAGCCGATACTTCATGTTACATATGTTATTTATTTACAAATGTATATATACATATGTGATATCCTTATTCTTTACACTGATAAAGTTTTACCAAGTTTTACAGTATCTGGAACTCATAATCAATTTAACTGACCTATAAATACGATACATATATACAATGAATAACGTAAGTAGATAAGGTCGGGAGACTCCCACTAAGATATATAATATCGCTAGCAAAGAATCCACCCCATAAATATAAACAAACAACAAAATTCACATGTCACAAATTAGAATAGCATATGAATGAATGAATGAATGAATGAACTTTATATGACTTGTTTTACAGTTGATAATTACTCAGTGTATCAACATCCATACATAATACAAGGACTGATTATATGTACTCTTGTACAAATTGACACACGTATGGATACATAGGTATTAGGTATACATTTCAATACGTATTACAACAAATAGATAAGCGAGCGAAAAATTAACAACTCAGAACACGTCCAAAACATGAAATTATATGGTCACTAGCACCCCCACTGCTCGTCCTGTCCCGACGATCTTGGTATCATTTGAAAAGATGCACTTTTGTTATTCTAGCGTCATCTAGATTTTTCACGGTAACCGTTTAAAGAACACCGATAAACGGACCTACAATCACGCCGTTTTCGGTGTTCTGTACGGTTCCGAACGATGTTGGCGGCGGGTACTCAGTACACTAATCTTCCGATTGCGGCGCTGTTTTCCTCATTTGCATAGGTTCAGACACGCGCAATTCACCATTTCTTGATTTCATGTTATAAACTCCACCCACTTTTAAACCGCGGCGAAATTGATGTGCTTTGATCGCAGCGAAACCGATATATATCTACGTCGGCGTGACGTCACAATAACGTACGCCACCCAAAGGGTCTAAATTCGTTGCGTTGGTTGGTTGATATACGTGATTGTGACGTCACGCCTACTTCGCGTATGTCATTTTAGCAGCCGTTTGAAAGTGGGTGGAGCTTATACCATGAAATCAGATAGTGGTGCCTCAATCTGTAGTTTGGTGAACTATGTCGACGAAACAACATCGTTCGCAGTGTCTAAGACACCGGAACGGGCCCGGTTGTAGGACCGTTTTTAGTTAATTTTAGGAATGATTATCAGGAAACCATTTATAGGTTTGAATAGCAGAAAGCTTAAAGGAAATAAAAATAAGGCATTAGCTAAAATCTTTTTTCCATGTGTACACAAAGTTTAACATTGTATGTAACATTTGACAACATTAAACAAATACAGAAAAATACATTTGTAGCATAAATTCGATTATAAGCCCGTCTGTGAAGCGATTCCCGCGGAAAATAAAATTGTAATGAGTGACGTCACTTATGACACACACTCGCATCAGGCCGACCCTTTCCATGCATTCAGAGCATGTTTACAAGGATAGCTTTTGGGTCGAAACGAGCGTCAGAATGAGTTATTGTGCAAAATTCCGACGTAATACAAACACTAGTCATCATAGAGGAACACACATTTATCTTACGGTTCCACACGAATCGAATTTTATTCAAAACAACGAATGCGAATGGGCCTACAAGTCGACTAGGTTTCGCCGAGCTTGGGCTCGTTTTCAGAATAATTATATCGAATGCAACCAACGGGAGATAATCTACACCAATAAACATACATAGCAAACATATATTGTATCCAGCTACATAAAGTAACGTGTATAATCTCATAATATCACTAGAATATCGATATATGAAAGAGTTGTACAATTTATCATAACAACTTAAATCAGTCAGAGAGCTTTCGCTAGTCCTGCTAGCTCAGTGGGTAGGCGTGTTGGTTACTTGTCATTCATTTTACAATCGGGCGACAGCATGTAAACCTTTGATTTAAATTTTTGTAGTAATTATTTATTCGCTACAAAAAAGGAAATATGGTCATTATATATAACGATGTTTCTAAATTGTATTTATCCAGACAGATCTCAATCTGTTTTCACATATATAATTACAATATATTACCGTACAATATATTTATAATTAATAAATTATATATCCATTACATTATATTTGTTTGGATAAATAAAATTTAGAAACATCGTTATATAATGACCATATTTTCATTTTTGTGGCGAATAAATAATTACTACAAAAATAAAAATTATTTACAAACAGTGCATTATAGTATAACATGATTTTGTTTATAGTACTTTGTGAAAACATAAACAAAAAAGTGTAAAGAAAATCAATGGTTTGCATGCTGTCAAACGCGCCTACCCACTGAGCTAGCGGGACCAACGGAAACTCTCTGACTGATTTAAGTTGTTATGATAAATTGTACAACTCCTTCATATATCGATATTCTAGTGATATTATGAGATTATACACGTTATTTTATGTAGCTGGATACAATATATGTTTGCTATGTATGTTTATTGGTGTAGATTATCTCCCGTTGGTTGCATTCGATATAATTATTCTGAAAACGAGCCCAAGCTTGGCGAAACCTAGACCTAGTCGACTTGTAGGCCCATTCGCATTAGTTGTTTTGAATAAAATTCGATTCATGTGGAACCGTAAGATAACTGTTTGTTCCTCTATGATGACTAGTGTTTGTATTACGTCGGAATATTGCACAATAACTCATTCTGACGCTCGTTTCGACCCAAAAGCTATACTTGTAAACATGCTCTGAATGCATGGAAAGGGTCGGCCTGATGCGAGTTTGAGTCATAAGTGACGTCACATCTCGGCATCCCGAAAAGCGCGCCAAAATATGCATATTCGAAAATGTCCGGATGCACACCATAAAATGTGGAATTTCTAATTAATTGAATTTTTTTGGCTTGGTGGACGTGGAAATAGATAGCAGGATGTAATATAACATGAATTCGAGCAATAGATGTTTTTATTCCCTTTAAACTTTCAAACGTCATCAATATTTTTTAGGATCCGACGAACCGTAATGGTACTAGCAGTCGTTCAAAAGGCGTTTTTGGAACGTGTTTGACAGTTGTTCATTTTTCGCTCGCCTGTCTATTTTTGGTATTACGAAATACAAATAAAGATACACGGAGTTATTCCATTTGATACACCTGGTGGCGCCACAGTCCGTGCAAAAACGAGTTTTCGTAACGACGTATCACTCACGCCAAAACATCGATCGAAGATTCCTCGTTGGCACTGCCTATTTTAAATGATTTGGCAGCGATTGCGAACATTTGTGCAACACGGCAATCTATTAGTACCCTCGCTGAAATCCTACCCACAGTTTGCCTCGTCGTTATCGTTGATTTGCCGTTCGTTTTTGTCAGTAAGCCTCGAGTCGGAGTTGAACGCCCCCGGGCCCATGGAACCTCTGTCGTGGCAACCGCCCCCGCCATGCCGAGTCGGCGACATCAGCGAGGACGTCGACACCCCAGCGCTGGTTGTCGACATGGACATCATTGACAGAAATCTGAAGGCATTGTCCAAACATATGCAGCAATACCCTTTTGTGTCAGTAAGACCTCACGTCAAGGCGCACAAATGCCCGCAGCTAGCAAAACTTCAGGTCAGTCCTCGCTACCGTAGTTGCTGTAGTTGATGCTCCTCCGTACAAAAGTTAGCACCTTTGCCTTGGCGTTACTGTACTTCAGTGACCTGAATTTCTAGCAGGGTTCCACTCTAGCCGGTCAAAACCTGTTTTTACCGCTTAGCGGCCAAAACCTATTAGTACTATTGAAAAGCCTAACACTAACTCAACATACACCAAACTTCTAGCTTATATTTAGCTCATATACTAATTTTACCTAGTGATATAATGTAAATATCTACTTGCTTAAAGTTTAAACAAGCATAGCTGGAGATTATGAAATATAAATGCTGAATTGTCGTGCAATTACTCTGAAGCAGTCCTTTTTGTTCTTGCACAACTGAAACTGAATTGACACACATGCTTAATAAATAAAATGTGAATAACTCTTATTAATTATTGTAAAGTATTCACTAGTTACAAAGTTTTTTTTATATATGCACAAATATTCTTGAAACCATTTTGGCAAAAAAAAAAGGTGGCCGTGTTCTTGAATAATTCACATAGACCGCACCTGACCCTATAAATTTATGTTATGGAAACGGCCTGGCTACGCCAAATTCGAATGCGTTGTGTGGTGTCAATTTTCGCAGTTTCATGCTAATGAAAACGATTGGATTTTGGATATGAATATATAAAAGTTTTTGTTGTGCTAATATAATACAATTTGGGAATGGATGTAAATGCATGCTTAATAGTTAAAACGACAAACGTAACACATTTGTGCACGCCATCTGGCGATTGTATTGGTGTTAGCCTCTTGGCGTGGTGAAAGTGTCAACGTGATTTAAATTGTTAATTGTTATGCAATATTGTACGATTTTAACGAGTACACTTACGTCAAATAAAATATCAACTACGTTGCACTAATATGTTATTGAGAATATTGGCACAAAAACTAAAACTAGTTAATTAAAACTTATATATATATATATATATATATATAGTAAGGGTAAATGTTCCATGTATCTGTCATCATCAATCATGAGAACATAGCTAGGCTATCTTTTGAAAACACAAATTCAATTGGTTAATGTAAAGAATAAAACAGGACCAACAACAGAGCATGGACCATGTAATACTTTAGTGTTGATTACCACTCTGACATGTTTACACGTATTGTTGACAATTACGGTCTACTTTTTGCATGAGCTTGATTTGAATACAATGAGCAATAATACCTCAAGACATCTTGCTTCTTATTCACACTGAACATATATTTTGACACTTGCATTGTTTTTATAGTGATGATTAACTATTAATTACAGAAACATTGCACACAATTATCACTAAGTTAGGTTTTGACCGGGTACTGACTGGGTTTTAACCACTTTTCAGGGAAAATGAGCCCGGTTTTAACCAGGTTAAAACCAGGCGGTTAAATTAATAAAACCGGGCGGTTAAAACCGTTCAACCCTGATCTCTAGTACAGCCAAACGAGTCTTTAGATTTTGGTTGTAAAATGTTTTAAAATAATCAACACTGATTGATTATGATATAACATTATTGCAACCATTGCTGCCTAAAATAATGATCCTTGCAGTACAAATTTGTGTTCGTTATGTAAGTCTAGACTGTTAATAAGATGTATGTGATTAGGATCTATAGTTTCTAAATATCCAAGGTAGTAGGGAAACCTTTAATTTTGGGAATTTGTTTAAAATCATATTCATTCATGTTGATTCTTTTTCAAAATATCAGCCCCACAGTATATTTTACCAACATTGTTACCTGGCCTCAACTATACATGAAATTTGAAGATTTAGCCCACAGGAAATTGGGTGCAATGGCATTCTAATCTGTAGTGTATAAATTGTTTAGGTAATTTGTAGTTGACTTAATAAAGGTGTGCATGTTTGCAAAAAACTTTGATCGTTAAATTGGGTGACATGCAAAACTGTGACAAGCCAGGTTGTATTGATATAAAGGTACACAGCCTCTGATATGATGTTATGTGTTGCGATATCAGTGATAGAAATAAGCCAGAATATTTACTTGGCCGCCGGATAAGTCAGTTTTGAAATCTACTTGTCCGATAAACATTTTAACTTGTCCGAGTGGTTGTGGAGGGGAATTGAAGCTTCGGAAAAAACGTAAAAAGTCGTCTTATTTTTATGACAACAACACAATGTTCCTGCTGTTTCGTTGCATGTACATATGAATGACTTGTGATAAAAGACACAATTTGATTTAATCTTCAAATTTTGAAATTGCAAAATTATATTTGCAACTATTTTCCGGTCCATTATTATTCATCACGAATATTACGTTACATGATGTATACCAATATTTTAGAGATGCTGATATGAACGCTTTTATTAATAACAAATAATTATTACGATGATAGGAATGAGACAATTGTTTTCCTTGCTATTTGTTTTATATTGTTGCAAAAACTGTTTATGTTTAATATGGTATATATAATTATATACATAACATATAACACTGCTGTAAAATGTTGGCATCAGTTTGTCAGTGAAGACGCCACTGAACCAGGAACACGACCAATGCAAAGCCAGGAAATGTTGTCACAAAATCATAATAAACAATAATATAATCTGAGAATATGTTGTTAAACCTCTATGAACTTCAATATTAACAAAGTTCTGTATTTTACAAACGAAGATAATATTCAATTGATCATCACCAAACAAACGCATATTTTTCCTAAATGTTATATTACCATGATGATAAAACAGTTTTAACGGTGCCTGAATTACATTTACCAGGCGGAAAATAATTTATAGATTTAGTTACGTCGTAACGTTGCTGCCGCATGACTATTATTTCCAAAGTTCATCAAATACGATCCGTCAGTGGGAGCAAGTGGTACGTCGGCCAAACTGAACGACTTACGATTGTGTGAAATACAGCCTCGATCAACGATGGCTGATGTCGAGTCTGTCCTGCGCGTATGACAGAGCTAGGTCGGTGCGCTCAGCGGATGACCCTGTTAACGCAGGCACAAAATTCGGTCGAACACTGACGTATTGGAACGCGTGCGATTGCTAGCGAACTTCATTTACGTTTGAATTTCCTCAAATAAAAAGTTTGCAATATTTATATACACTATTTAATGTAATTTTTCACTTGTCCACCGGATAACCATGTAGAGTCATTTTACTTGTCCGGGCCAAAAATCACTTGTCCGGGCCAAAAATCACTTGTCCCGGACAAACGGACAAGTGCTATTTCGAACGCTGGATATGTATCATACCTTGAGGGTATTGTGTTGTTACTTACTATCCTAATAACACGCCTAGTTTCTATTAACTGGGTGACCTTTGCCCTCTTTAGCCAACATTTTGACGACCCAGTTACTAGTCAGAAATAATATAATAGTTTGTCTGATGGCTTCACAAAATTAAATGACAACTTTATACAAATGAGATAGCATCTAGATGCTCATGAAATTAGGTTGAAATGAGAAGAACAAAAAATCTAATTGTACTGGGTCCTTTAAAACGGTAGCTAGATTTAGATCTGGGGCTAACTAGTAGTTTGGTACTAACCACTCCTGACCTTTTGAACAATCATGTGGTATCATCTTGATAACAAATGACTGCACATTTGTTCAAGCAGCGGCATCGCTGTGGAACGCTCTGCAGTGTAGAGTTACCTGCAAAATGTCACTGTTCGTATTTAAGTCGGTTTTGAAAAAAACCATTTATTTACTACATATGTATGTGTAATATATACGGCCGACACTTACCTTGACTGACGTTTTAACTCTGTTTATTTATTTGTCTTATTCTTTTTAGTTATCTTATCTTATTGATGTCTACATTTATCTTCTATTTGTTTATAATATATTTATTAATTATACTAATATAACACAATGTATTTAATTTTATGTCAATTTTCTACAAGTTTTACTATGATACAATTTTATACAAATTTTCCATATTATATAATTTATATTCTGAATTATTATTATTAGTTCATAGCAATATAGCATACACAATTTTATATGTGCTATAACAAGTATTAGTTTTTATTAGTATTTACAACATGTATTTTTAACACATTGTCTAGGTCTGTTTGTATGGTGCCGTGAACTACATTGGATGTGATGCTATATCAAATAAATATTATTATATTCTATTTTGTAGGTTGAGCATGGTGCTGTAGGCGTATGTGCCCAGACACTGACCGAGGCAGAAGCCATGGTCTATGGCGGAGGCTGTAGCAACGTCCTACTCTCAAACCAGGTCTGTCGTGTAATGCTTAGTATCAGACCCTTAGCCAGAACAAATTTTTTGCCGGTTGAATTAACCACATGCCTTTTAGCATGTGAATGGTTTCCGTGGAGGCCATTCAAGTCAATCACAGCCATTATTGTCAAGTTTAGTTTTTTTGAATGATAAACCAGTGTTGTTTAAGCCATTTATTTAATTAATACTGGTCAATTCAACTTGTATCACTACCAGTTGTGTCACTGATAGTAATTAATGTGGGACCCTAGACTTGGAACTATTAGTTAATATAGTGGCCAGGTGGCCCCTTCTAAATTCCAGTCTTGAAGACGTCAGACTAGTCTCTGGCTAAGCCTCTGGTAAGTATGCCAGACTCTCAGTCAAGGGATTCCTGGCTTCAATCCTCTTGTTAGTATGTTACCACCATTTTGGAGCTTTTGCAGTTTTGTTCATTCCACATTGCTCCAATTCAATTAGCTAGATATGAATTAGTACCTGGCTATAAACAGTGGAAGATATATGTTTACAAAATTATTTTTGTGCAGTAATTGCAGAACAGTTGAATGCTTCCCACCGTAGTCAAGATGGTGTTCAAATGAACAGAGTACATTTTAATTTTAGGGAAGGTGAACAACCATGTGCTCAAGTATATTTTGTCTATATCCTAGACAACACATATGGTTGGTCAATTTATACCTGTAACAAACTTAGATCTTAAATTAATGTACTGCCTCTAGGGTTTTCGGTCTCCAGTTCAAGCATTTTGAACTTTGAAGTGAAAGTAAACAATTCTGATAAATAAAAACGATCCAGTTCCAGTGGCACGGGAACGAAATTCATCAGAGCTTCAGAACCACTGAACATTTTTTTCCGTTGCAGCGCTGCATATCTTCATATCTTCCTTCCTTTATTTAGTGTTGTTAGTTTGCAACAGTATATGTCTCTTTAATGGGAGTGGGCAGAAAACCATATGTCTGCCCTCCAATTGCACCCATCTTTCATAGTCAACAAAAATACACATTAATTGTCTAATAACATTTAGATTTCCACCTGCCATTGACACTCGCCACAAAAACAAACATTCACGCTCACATTTAATGGGGGGGCAGAACCACATGTCTGCCCCCCGGAGCAATTTCTGTTCCCGCGCCTATGTCCAGTTCCACCTAGAATTGATCGATTACAATTACCAGTTCCAGTCAGTGCAGTTGCTGCACTCAACCTAGAGTTGCCAACTGCACTGCCAGGGTGTTCTAATACTGGCAACTTTGAAATTAAATCAGTGTATTCTGTTGTGACAAAAGAAACATGTGTAAATGCATTTGGAGGTCCGAAATAAGGACATTGTCCAAAAGCTTCTTTGGAAATTTGAGGCACAAGATCAATATTAAAACTTCTAACTGGTTTAGATTAGAAGTGTGCAACTTGTATTTCTCTAACACAAACAAGTGCAGGAGCTCCTGCTTTAAGTGAACATTTGTAAACAACCTGCTTGCAGATCTGTGCACTTGCCTTTTGTTTGTGTTAAGAGTGTGTGAAGGGCCTAGCCTGTCAACCCTGGACATCACAATGGGGTAATTAGGAAGTTACTCTTGCATTATTTCACAGAGCAGTGATTTCTCTAGCCATTACCTGATCAGCTCACTGGCTTCTTCTCTTCTCATTGTGTCAGCAATGGCTTAGCCATTGTCTTTACACTGTTTACAACTCCCTGGCTGTTAAAATGTAGGGGGTAAACCAGGGAGGATCCAACACAACCACCCACCACACCCCTTGAATTGAGGCTCACCAAAATACTCTAACTGCACATCACTTGATGTTCACAATAATTTCCAACTGCACCCCCTTGAGGCTCACCAAATACCCCAACTGCACCCCCCGAGGCTCACCAAATACCCCCAACTGCACCCCCTGAGGCTCACCAAATACCCCCAACTGCACCCCCTGAGGCTCACCAAATACCCCCAACTGCAGCCCCTTGTGTCTTCCAAAACCTGCAACTGCACCCCTTGAGGCTCACCAAAAACCTCCAAGTGCACCCCCTTGAGGCTCACCAAAAACCTCCAAATGCACCCCCTTGAGGCTCACCAAATACCCCAAACTGCACCCCCTTGTATCTCCCCAAAACTCCAACTGCACCTCTTGAATCTCATCGAAAAAACCCAACTGCATCCCCTTGAAGCTCACCAAAAACCTCCAACTACATCCCCTTGAGGCTCACCAAAAACCTTCCACTGTACCCCCTTGAGGCTCACCAAAAACCTCCAACTGCACCCCCTTGAGGCTCACCAAAACCTCCAACTGCACCCCCTTGAGGCTCACCAAAAACCTCCAACTGCACCCCCTTGAGGCTCACCAAAACCTCCAACTGCACCCCCTTGAGGCTCACCAAAAACCTCCATCTGCACCCCTTGAGGCTCACCAAAAACCTTCCACTGTACCCCATTGAGGCTCACCAAAAACCTCCAACTGCACCCCTTGTGGCTCACCAAAAACCTCCAACTGCACCCCCTTGAGGCTCACCAAAACCTCCAACTGCACCCCCTTGAGGCTCACCAAAAACCTCCAACTGCATCCCTTGAGGCTCACCAAAAACCTTCCACTGTACCCCATTGAGGCTCACCAAAAACCTCCAACTGCACCCCTTGTGGCTCACCGAAAACCTCCAACTGCACAACCTTTTAGGGTCTCAACAAAATCACCAACTGCACCCCTCTAAAACCCAAACAGAGGGGCATACCTTGCTACTTGGACCCAGTAAGGTGTTAACAAAATGGAAGGTAATGTTCATGGCTCCAAGATAACATTTTAATAACAAAAATTCAACTTACATTGGAACTGTATTTGAAACTTTCAACGTTTTGGTCCATCTACAGCGGATCTTAATCATGCATTGATGTTATGTGACACGGCTCAATTTTAAATACAGCTCCAATATAAGTTAAATTCTTGCTATTAAAATGTGCTAACAGCTGGAATAGATGCAAATGAGTGCGATTATGTGTGAGGCTAAGAGTATCGATTAACCCTTTAAAGCTCGAGTCAGCCCAACCCGCCCACAAACTGATACTTCAGGTCAGCCAACCACATATTGTTGCATACTGTAGTGGCTCCATCTAGTGTATAGTTTTGAAATGTTGCGAGGATCACATCCAATTGTCTGGTTATAACGGTCATGTCTTATTCTGCGTTGACCAGTTGATTGGGCGGAAGAAGCTCGAGAGGCTGGCGGCATTGGCTCAGTTGGCAGACATCTCTGTGTGTGTGGACAGTGCAGGGAATGTTGAGGAGATGAGTGAGGTAGCGACTAAAACGGGCATCACCTTCAACTGTGTGGTCGAGGTGGATGTAGGTCAGGCAAGGTAGGGTGACATTAAAATAAAGATATAAGATATTCTTTGTTGTCTCAGCTGATAATTTTTTTTGGGTAGAAGATATATGACTGCATTATACAAAAACCAGCCATAATACAACATACAGATAAAGAAATTGACATATACATTGTACAATATATACACACATGCATACATACAAACAAACACACACGCACACACACGCACACACACACGCACACATACATACCTTTTGGGGGTACATACATACAATGCAGTTTCATGCTTTAATAGTTCTTTTTGTTTTATTGTAAAATCATATTATACAGGTAATATGCAGCCACGCCTAGAGGCATTGTCGTCACGCTTGAGTTCATTCAAAAATGAGCTGTTTTATAGGTAAGACAATCTCCTAATCACACATAGAGTGCACAAAGTGTAACTTGTGTGGTAGACGAGGTGTGCCATCCCAATATTTGTTCCTTTAATTATTTTGAGTAGTGTACCGGGTATATGTATTGTAATATGCTGACTGCTCATGATACGTTTTAATGAAGTGGAAACAATTTTAGAATTCAACAGTTCAATGTTGAAGAAAACCACTGCACTGTCATTGAAATCATGGAATAGCAAGATCAGATAATTCCTAGGAAGATATGCTGTCAACATGGGACTGAGGGCCACTCTTTCTAAACCAGCTTATTGCCTTCATATGTTTGTATTTACAGGTTTTGCCAGTTTTTTTAAAACACTTACGAACAATCCATTCACAAATGGTTTGAGGTGCCTGAATAATTGATCTAATATTGTATGAGTTGGTTAGATGAGTAAGTTCATAGGTCATCACAGCTGAAATGTTTGCAGGTGTGGACTGCCCCCTGGTGAGCCAGTAGCTCAACTCGCGGCCCACATAATCGCTCTTTCGGGCGTCTCTTTCAAGGGTATCCAGTGTTACCAGGGGTAAGTCTCTTTGGCCAAGATTTGGAAAAGCATAAACCTATGGATTCCATGTGTCCAAACCTCCATGATACAATGCTATGAAAACTCATAAACTGGCCTGTTTGGGTAAAATTGACGGCAGATAAAAAATCATCTAAGTCAGTTTCACTATTACAAATATGACCAATTGTTAAAAACCGGTTCCATTCATTGCTAAGTAGTGATTACAATTTCTTTGGCCAAGATTTGGAAAAGCATAAACCTATGGATTCCATGTGTCCAAATCTCTATGATACAAGGCTATGAGAACTCATAATCTGGCCTTTTTGGGTAAAATTGACGGCAGATAAAAAATCATCTAAGTAAGTTTCACTATTACAAATATGACCAATTGTTAAAAACCGGTTCCATTCACTGCTAAGTAGTGATTACAATTTCTTGGGCCAAGATTTGGAAAAGCATAAACCTATGGATTCCATGTGTCCAAACCTCCATGATACAATGCTATGAAAACTCATAAACTGGCCTTTTTGGGTAAAATTGACTGCAGATAAAAAAATCATCTAGTAAGTTTCGCTATTACAAAGATGACCAATTGTTAAAAACTGGTTCCATTCACTGCTAAGTAGTGATTAAAATTAAAGAAATACCTTGGGAGCTAGTATTAGAAAATGTACCGTAACCAACTTTGCTTCATTGTTCTGGTTGTTTTTCTGATATTGAATTGTTGGAAGGGGAAATTGTTGCTACTGTCAAGATTGTGTTATTGGCTTTGATATTATATTGTAACAGATGGAGTTAGTGTAGTTGTATTCAGTGTTTATATGTGGTGTATGCGCAACTCAATTTGGTGTGTTTGACCTACATGGACATGCACATGTTACGGCAATAAAACCGTAAACCCCTACCTGTCGTTACCCACTTATTCACTGTTTAATGCAATCATTTAAACAGATTCTCAGCAGTTTGTACACTACATGGCTGATGTAGCATATTTTAATAGAGTTCATTTAAATTAAAAACTACGTACTGGCAGACGTGTTTGATTGTTCTGTAATAATGTTTTGTTGTCAGTTTGAACCAACATGTAAGAAAGGTGGAGGAGCGACAGAAAGCTGTAAATCTTGTGGCTAACCTCACGCGAAAATGTCTCAAGGTAGGAACTGTACTCGGAAGAGAGAAGGAAGTCTTTATTTTGACCGGTAATTACATTGTTTTTTCAACATAATAACAACATCAGCAATATTCATTTGAAATTGTAATTATAAAACCATTATGTATTAAACAAATTGATTGATAAAGGCTTCACAATGTGCAATGTAATATGTCTGGTGACGACTCCTATTAAGACCAGAATTGGTCACTTATATAGGAGCCACCTCGATATTTAAATTATTAACTCAGCATTTTTAAATTGAACAAGTGAATATGTTTCTATTTATGTGTTATAATATATATTAAGATTGTAAATTGTATATTCTTATATTGCTATCTACCCGTCAACATCAAAGGTAACTGTATAAATGTGTGTAAGTAGAGTTTAAACTTTAAGACAAAATGCCCTGGGACCCAGTATTAAAAGATAAAGTGCTCTAACCGACTTTGCTTCGTTACTCTGTCCCTTTTCCATTATTGTTTTTAGTCCTTTGGGCCGAAGGTCCAACGGACTATTGCCATCACTCTATGTCCGCCGTCTGCCGTTAACTGCTGTATCTCGGAAACCGTTCAGCAACTTTTTCTGAAATTTTTTTCAAAAACTTCATAACTTTTTATTTATTTTGCATAGACATTTCATGTGGTAGTTCCACTATACACAAGAAATCTGTATTTGATTGAATAAATCTAAGGGCATCATAGGTCCCCTAAAATCCTAGATTTGCTAACTAAATTGTCCTCTACAGCAGCAGCTCTACTTATAACTTGATGGCAACACCCTTTTCCAACAACATCTGTCATATGCGGAGTATGTGTCTTGCATGGATCAGAGGTTGTCTTTTCTGTTATTTCAAAAACTGTTCAGTAACTTTTTCTCTAATTTGGCATAGGGTAGTGTCACTGTACACAAACAAATTTGTATTTAATTGAATCATTCTAAGGGCATCTCAGGGCCTCCCAAAAAGCTAAACCCTTTTCCAACAACATCCCACCCCACTGCAGCTAAGATTCTCTGGCTGCTATTGTTTGATGGAAGCTGTGACTAATCTGTAATTGGTCACTGGCAGAGGCTTGTGTCAACAGACACTAGACCCCTGTAAACCCATTAGCACTGAGCATGTTATTTCTATACAGTATCTGTTTCCTCAGAAGCTTGAACTAGATATATATAAAAATGATGCATGGTAGTTTTATCATTTTCTATAATTACAAGTAAGTGTTATTTTGAAGAGCATTGAATTATCTACATCATGATACATTTTAGTATGTTGTTGCAATGAAATATGTTGATCATACTGAGCTTGGTAAATGGTAATTTTGATAAAGAATCACATTCTGAGAATGCATGTCATTGTTTGCGGTGTAACTTTTGTATGCTTCATTTTCTGCTGCTACAATTAAGTTGTATTTATCTGAAAGATGATTAAATTACCTATCCAATGATAATACATATGTTGTAATGTTGGAAATATATAGCTTTGGTATATTGTACACGAGGGTTGTGGGAAACTATTGGACATTGCGACAGTCCAGAAAGACAGTATGAGATGTGTCACTTTATGAAGTGTGACTTTCAGATACTTCATGTTGTAGTGCTATGTATTATGATGGGCCTCTCCATTAGCTCCCTATATATTTATGTGAAATATATCATTATGTCATTAAAATATTTCAGAACGGTAAAAGTACAGTTGCGGAACAGTAAAATTAGGAATGTTTTAGTACTTATAACTAAAAATAGTGATATTCAATTCACATACATAAATTATATATTCTGATTTACACAATAACAAGAATTACTAAGATATGGACGGTGGTTGAGAAGGGAGATAAACGAGATCATTATAAAGTTGGAGCCTGGCCGCCCAGCCATGGGCTTAGCCAGCCCCTAAGGCTAAGGCTAAGCTGCAACTGTCTTTGAGTTTGTTTACATTTTAACAAACTACTATTCTATAGCACTAATTTCGGAATTGGCACGGCTAATGATACTATATCCCACAAAATGACTTTTAGAGAAAACAATGTTGGTGTAAATTACCATCCCATTATTCTTACTGACAAAGACCTGTAAGTTAGGTGAGTAACACCTTCGAAGTTCTGACAGCAGGACACTACCTTCGGTGAACTCGAGACAAAAGTTTGACAAAGGCTTCAAGTTCAAACGGACTATCACCATCCAGCTGACCCATTTTTAATTGTCTTTAGTCTACTTTTTGCTCTCAAATAATCTGTCCTCTTAATTTTATACTTAAAGACATAATCTGGCATTATAAGTTTTTGTAGCAGCACATTTGTACTTCCGGTGTATCATTGCAACATAACATACATACTGTGTGCCACTTTTGAATGTCATGCATGTAATATTTCCATGCAATCCATTTGCATATGTAATGTAAAACTTCAACAGCCGTTTTCCTTATTTTCACTTTTTGACCCCTACCATGTTAAATGCTCCATAACTTCGCCAATTTTTGTAGCAGTCATAAATTTTGAAACCGTGTAAAGCATCCTACCCAACCTTTACAAGAATGTAAGAAAACAATGTTACCATTTTTCCGACTTATCACTCATTTGGTCAGCCGGGGTCACATATAGACGTATTAGTCCAAAGGACTTTAAGGCCTCTTGGCCCATTTTTTTATCTTGAATTGTTGAAATTTGGAAATCATTGTTACTGTCAAGATTGTGTTGTTGTTGTTGTCTATGATAGTGATATACACTGTATGTATATACAGGCTCTCCAAGCACAAGGCATACCATGCACGTACGTAACGGGCGCGGGGACAGGCACATTCCCGTACGAAGCTGCCAGCGGTGTCTTCACAGAAGTACAGCCTGTATCCTTCAAGTGTAACCATTATTACGAACCAGCAGCTTCGTTGGTTCTATCCAAAACTACATGACTTGCAAGATTGTATTCCAAACAGCTTTGTCCCAATACTAACAAAGTAGTATTTTCCTTATGGTTTTTTTCTTCAGATGTACACTCTCACTCCATCTCTCACTTTCATGTGCTCTCTCCATATCTCTCTCCTTCTCGCCCTCCCTCCCTCCCTCTATTTTTCCCTACTCCCTCCCTCATTCGCATGCTCCCTCCCTCCCTCCCTCGTTCCCTTCTTCCCTCCCTCCCTCCCTCAATTGCTCCCTCCTTCCCTCCCTCCCTCCCTCCCCCCCTCATGTGAACGCATTATCTATAACAACCAACAATGATTTATGCAAGATGACCTAGTTTGGACAAACCTTCACTGTGACGTACAGGGTTCGTACATTTTCATGGATGCTGATTACAACCGTAACTTGGACGTCAGCGGTCAACCAGCCCGCGACTTTGACCAGAGTCTCTTTGTCATGACCACGGTGCAGAGTGTCACAGTAAGGCTATTATGACTGTAGACACGATCTACAGAGATCTACTATTTTCTGTTCCATAACAATTTAATTAAGAAATTTGTACTCTTGAAGAGAGTACATTTTACATATTTGTTTTCGATTTCTGACCATAACATAACTTTTTATACGAATGTATACGAATTACCGTAATTCTAATTGTGTTTCACATGTGGCCCTGTTGTTTTGCCCACAGCAACCTTTACAAAACATACTGATGACGTAAGTAGACATACGATGTGTTCTTGGTGTGTTTTTGACTAGAGTCAGTTGCTGTGCGTGTTGCTCTTCTCTTTGTCTTATAAGTTCAGGGTGATGCTGGCATGGATAATAACATAATAATAAATAGTTATACACTAAAATCAAAAGTTAACCTCTGTTTGATCGTTATATTTTTGTTTTCCTTTTTCCATCACTGGTTTCGTTTCATGTCTCAACCATTAGTCTCCACTCCTCTATGTCACGTTCTCCGTCTACATCCTAATCGCGCAGAGTTCCTCTCCACACTGTCCTCTCGTCCTCGGCTTCATCTCCTGCCTGCTCTCTGCTAACCGTTCGCCTTACAGTCGTCCCATGTGTCCAGAGGACCGTTTGGCACTTGTGTAGAATCCGGACTCACCTCGATTTCTCTGCAATAGCTATATTTATGCCTAAATTTGATACTCCAGTGCATGCAGGGTTGGACTCTCGATAAGCCAAAGGGCTTCCTTGTCCACCTGCCGTCTAGAGTTAATTACCTGGATAGCAATCTTGTTAAAATCTTGTTAAATTAGTTACATCATTAAACATAATCCATGGTACATTTATGTTATAAAAATTAGTGCGTCTTAGCGCACGTTTGAAGCCCAAATAGCGACCCAGTTTGCACTAGTCTGCGCCGCTGCGGCCGTGCGTTACCGCACCGCTCGCGTGACATGAGCGATAATGCAGCGTATGGTGTGACAAATCAGATTTATACCTCAAAAGTGCGTTGAGCGGCAGTATTTGAATTGGCTTTTCTCCTTAACAGTGATCTTGTAAACTGAAAACTATCAACACCGGAACGTGCAACTGGGACACTTTCGTCGGTGTGTCTCGGAAATAGTTTCCTAACTTATACAGGAGCAACTTCTTGTATTTTTTAATTGCTCCTTACATTTAACGGATTCTAGATTTTTCTCATGAGTTTATTATCTTATGGAAACGGTCTCCAGGCCACTTTACCCGACTCCTCACAAACTACGTCCTGAAACCCCTTTCACACAAGTCTTCATTATTCACACGATTGCCTATGTTCAGAGTTACCCTGTTCCAGCCGGGCAGTCGGGCAGTGGTGGATGCTGGGATGAAGGCAGTCAGTATGGACTCAGGAGTGCCTCTGGTTAGTAACTATGGGTAACCGTAGAAATCAAGTGATACCCACGAATTATTTTCGAAACACTCAACTAGATAACAACAAACAAACATAGCAGTTGTGTTTGGTCACGTATTGTTCGAGACTTAGATTAGAACAGGTAACAAGCTTATTTTACGATGTGATTGACCATTTTATGATGGCACTGTATAGATGTACACATCATTGAGCTATGAACCCTGTTTGCACAGAGTAATGGTACTGAAATAATCCTACCGACGATAAATTATACTGGCGTTTAATTGTCATGGCGTCGCCCTTCCCTGCTGTATACAAGCCATTGTTGCGCTGTGCATTGTCAGATAGAAGACACTATTAATTACAGTTGGGAAAATGTAAGTATGCGTGTTCTTTTGACTGCACGACTATGGTTTCTCGGTTTCGTGTGCAAGATTACTATTCTTGGTAAGCTCAGTTTTGTACTACGTTGCCAGGTGGAGAAATATCGAGAGCTGACATATGAAATCGGTGGAGATGAACACGGCATTTTAAAGCCAGACGGAGGATTAAAGGTGCATGCCATACATACACACGTATATTTAAATAACATTACGATATGAGTAAGACGTTGTCATTTCGAAAATGCATTAGGGGAAGTTTTCAGCTGACAATAAACATACCAGCTGATTTAAAATGTATACTACACACTTGCCCCGTCTCTGACAATGCTTGGTCACAAAAAAACGTGGTTTGTTCATTTAATAAATTGATGGTTTTTTGTCCACTTGTTGCTCAGAGCTAGATGTTTAAATGCTACAATTTGTTAAATGTGTAGCATTAATTTTATAAATATACATAGTATTTACTAATTAGAATAGAAAAACAGATTGTGTCATAATATGCATTAATTTGCTGAGATCACACCGAGAGATATCTGGTGTATGCAGAAATGCATCTTATTGCATGTTATTATTAAGTGTATAGTTGCGTTGTTCCTTTCTGGATACGACAATGAATCATATGTTTCAGGTGGGCGATTTGTTGTGGCTGGTTCCGGGACATTGCGATCCAACTGTCAACCTCTATGATTGGCTAGTCGGAATACGACGTCACAAAGTCGAGGTCGTCTGGCCAATCCTTGCTCGCGGTCCAGGCGTCTAGGCCTGAGCCGTTGTAGTGGCAATTTCACTCACGCTGGTTAGAGCAAAACAACCGGGTAAACCTAAGACTTCTGAAAATTTTTTTTTATCTGATCAATAAATAATAAAATTGGTTTACAAAGGTATTTTCAATGCAATATAGCGTTGGCATTTATACATGCTGGGGTTTTACTAAACGTGTCTTCATATCGTAAGATATATCATTCAGGAACAATTTATAATTGCTTTATATTATGCGCTTAGTAATTGGTTTTAATGATTGGATGCTATAGATCAGACGATTCGCCCGAATGCTATTTCAAACTGTATCTTAGTACGGTCTGGATTTTACAAAAATTGTCTTTGTGACAAGTTCCAACATCTTCCTACGATATATATCATCAGGTGTTAGGGTATTTTAAATCAGTCATGGTATTTTGCAATGGTGTGGGGCAAATGTATTAAATAAATGGTGTTTCAGTCAATGATATCTGTGTTTCTAGCCGCCTTCCTGCCAATATCTTCTAGTTCGTTTTGTTACTTACTAAATGCACTGAAGGCTTCGATAGTTTATCTACAACACTTGTACAACAGACCATTGAGGAAATAACAATCCCACTTGTGCACATCATAAATAATTCCTTTGTTACAGGTGTTGTACCTGATAATTTAAAAATCGCTAAAATAATTCCAATTTATAAATCAGGAAATATTAATGTGTTTAATAACTACAGACCAATAAGTATTTTACCAACACTTTCTAAAATAATGGAAAAAATAGTATGTAACAGATTAGTAATATATTTAGAGAAATATAATATACTGTATAAACATCAATACGGATTTCTTTCGAAACATTCCACTATACACCCTATATTGCACTTACTTAAAGACATAGCAGATGCAAATGACAAAACTACCAAAGATATTACATTGGCTGTGTTTCTCGACTTATCTAAGGCGTTTGATACAATTAACCATGACATTTTGTTGTATAAGTTAAATCATTATGGAATCAGAGGAATAAGTAATAGATGGTTTGCCAGTTACCTTTCTAATCGTAAACAATATATTGAAATAAATAATTGCAAATCTCCACTGATCAATATGACACATGGAGTACCACAAGGATCCATACTAGGACCTGTGCTTTTTTTTATTTATATTAATGACATAGTGAATTCTAGTTCTCTAAACTTGCTATCCTTTGCAGATGATACCACTGTTTATTATTCAGGATATGATATTGAACATTTAGTCATAAAAGTGAATCAAGAACTAAAACAATTATACAATTGGTTGTGTGCTAATAAATTGTGCTTGAACGTCAAAAAGACACATTTCTGTGTTTTTAGTCCAGTAAACTCAAACTACGAAGTAAACAATAGCATTCAAATAAATAATGAAGTCATCAACCAAGTTGGCAAGTATAAAAATGACGAATCTGTAAAATTCCTGGGATTGTATATAGATAAGCACTTAACATGGAAAGAACACATCAACATAATTAGTTCCAAAATATCTAGAGCTATTTTTGCAATAAATAGAGTGAAATATTTCTTACCATATAAGTCATTAAAATCATTATATTACGTTTTAATTCACAGTCATATAACATATGGTATACAAGCATGGGGCAATGGAAATACAAAGAAAATAGAAATCTTACAAAAACGTGCTTTAAGAATAATTAATAAAAAAGGATATAGGAGTCATACTGATCCTTTATTTAAGTCTGACAAAATACTAAAAGTGTCAGATGTATATAAACTACAGGTCTCACTATTTATGTACGACTTTAAACATGATTTATTACCCGTCATTTACACATTTTGCGATCAAAAAGACTAGACAAAAGTATAAGAATAACCCGACAATGCAACCTTCTTGTTAAACAGACACCTAGAACACATGTTTCGTCTAAACTACCAAAACATAATTTCACAAGAATCTGGAACAATATAAACGAAAAAATAAGAAACACTAAACACAGGTTAAAATTTAGACGCGTGTTGTGTGACTTCTACTTAAACGCATATCTTCGTCAAGTGAATTGTATAAATCCTAGATGTTCAGAATGTAATGAAACTGATTAAATGAAACTCTACCTTTGTTTGTAAGTCTATTACCGTTCTTACACTACGTTGTTAATCAAATACAAATGTTTGGATCGCCTTTCTATTCACTTACATATACTACAATTGATCATACTTCTCAGTTCGTTGTTATATATCACCAACAACAGCACATACTATATGTTAAAATAATACTCCGGTTTAATATTATCTAGTACGGAGATGGGTTGGTGATGAATTGGAGTGAATGTTTAACATGATTTTGATGATTGTCATGATTGTAATAATTGAGTAATGATAATTAAATGGTGTCACTGGAAGACGGCTTTTAGCCAAGTGACATCCATGCAATGTAACATATTTCCATTTGTATGACATGTATATGTTAATTGTATGTTATGTTGTTACGTTGTAAAATAAAGTTACTTACTTACTTACTTACACTCAGTATAGACATAGACGATACGATGGCAAACCCATGTTAGGGCCAAATGTTCGATATTCATTTTCACACTTGTTTTATTATCGGTGCCTGTATTCAGGTATTGTTCCCAAGCCTTCGATCGAGAACGTTTTTGGCAAGGGGCCATCCATAAAGTATGTCATGGTATGTTTGTGTTGTAACCACAATAATACAGACTAGTCAGTTAATATAGAACGTTGCCGAGCACTGGAAACAACAACAACTGTTTGTACTTTTGTGAGACACACTCGTCCCTTTGTCATGCTTCGTAACGCTGCTCTGTGCGTCCCCTACAATGACGTTCGTTTGAGAGAAAAAAACCTCCCTATGATAGAAGCATCTACAATTATTATTATATTCGTTCATTTCGTTGCATATTTGTATACATTTTATTTGTAAATATAAGTGTAAAGTAAACAAAACAATTTGTTTTGTATCAGCAATATGCAGTTTACATCTTCCCCAAAATGGCTGAACAGTTAATCTCTATCACTCTGTTATCAACATCTCGATAACCAAACATTTCAAAAATCGTAACTAACGCTTACCCCAAAACCCCCACCCCTATGTAATACCAAGTCACGTCTGTCCATATACCTCCTTATCGTGACGTACTTGATGGGTGACCCATAAGAAATAATGATGTAACATTATAGCCGTATTCCTTGTTCAATTGTTTATATATAGATAATTTGTTTGATTTGCAAACGAAATGTTTATACAGGTGGCGTCAGTGTATAAACTTACACACTTCACAGTTTTCACAATATATGGCTTTGGAGAAGTTTTTGTGCGGTCATCCTTCTTGGTCGCCATCTTGCCACAACCAGTTAAAACCGTGTTATTATGTGATTGATTTTGTGTGATTTTGTGTGTGAAATTACAGATGGCTTTAAGGTGTTGCAGCATTATTTGTACCAACGTGTTTTTGCCGTCATATGCACACTAGAAACAACTTGCCTAATATATTAAAGGGAAACACCATTAAGCCCTCTTATTGCTCGTATTTCAAGCGTATTATCGCTTTGGTATTATTTCAAAGACGTTAATAGAAAAAACCAGTGCATTTGGTAGAGTTTATGCGGCCAAAATCATAATGTTTTAACTTTAGTGAGCTATATCATATTGCATCCACGATAGATGACACCCATGATAGATGGCATTCGTAAAGGAGGTAAGGAGGTGTAGTTGCTCAGAAATAAACGTTTGCGAAGTAGCATTGAATATTGGGTATCGAATGACTCCAATGTTGTCTATGCACTGGCATTTGTCACGATGCAACGTCTACTGTTGCAAATGCCAGCGTAAAGACAGCTCAAGTCTGGCAAACAATATTTGTATACGTAAACAAACATAGCCCGTCAAAACATTGACGTCACACGGAGCGCATCACAATTGACCTGTCCACCATGTGTCCTGTTGCCTAGCAAAAGCTCCGTCAAGCCACCGCAATGCATTTTGAACACGTGGAACGTTCGTACATTCCGTCGTATATTTCGTTAACATTCTGGCCCAACATTAGAAATTTATTACCAAAACACAAGGCAAAGTTTTTAAAGTGACAACTACGCCTGTATGCGTGTATATAACTGTTTAGTAGGGCAGTCAACAGTCCTTTTTTAGGCTGAACCTAGAACTCCAGTATGAACTGTGCTTTTTGACAACAAAGGTGTCCAGAAACAGAATCCGCCGGGTGTCATCTTGGCGCCCTTGAGCAATGTTTTTTATTTGCATCAATCCAATATGGCCGCCTCCATATCAGTATTTTCATCATATATCAAATTACAGTTGTAATTTCACAGTTATTCTAAATACATTAAGTGTCTGGAGGCTTGTGCCATTAAAGAGTGAAACAATTATTATGATCGGGCTTTTTTAATTTGCATAAATTCAATATGGCCGCCAACACATCAGTGTTTTGAGCGTATATCCAATTATATTTGGAATTTTACAGTTATTCTTAATATATTAAGTGTCTGGAGGCTTGGGTCATTAAACAGTGAAACAAATACTATGATCAGGCATTTTTAATTTGCATAAATCCAATATGGCCGCCACCATATCAATGTTTTGAACATATATCATGCAGTTATAGTTGGAATTTTGCAGTTATTCTAAATACATTAAGGTAGGTAGTATGGATTAAAAAAGTGATTTTTGAATTTTTTTGGGAAAAGGACTTTCTTTGCTATTTATGTACTTTCATATCCTTACCTCAGTATGCAGTTAGTATATTAGCTGAAAAAGTAATAAAAAGTGGCAATATTGAGGTTTCTTCGGACGGCTTTTGGCAGAATTTGGTTATATAAATTACCTTATCATTGTTTTCTCGGAATACCATTTTTGCTGTGAGTACTTAAAGTTGCTGCGCTCTAGTAGAACAAATACTGGGTATAACTGCAAAACATTTTGCACCGCAGTGCCTAATGAGTATATCTACTGCATAAATTAAAAGAAATCATAATATATTTAATGGTTTCTGAATTATAGGCGTTAATTATGTGAAAAAGTTACACAAAATAGGTGTTTTCGAAAAAAAATCTTTTTTCACGTAAACAACACAACATATCTGATTTCTGTGAAATTCATGCAGTAGATATGCATAACAGTAATCCCTGTGCTAAATTACAAGCTTGTAACTTGAATACGTTTTTGGTTAGAGCGCGGCAAAAAATACATAATTTTCCCTATTATGGCGGCCATATTGGATACCTAATTTGCATAATTTATGCGAAACATGAAAACAAAACCTTAACTATGTTGGTATGTATCTGCATACCAAATATGGTTGATCTGTGTTGAAAACTAAAGATTTTTTTGTGGAAACCATACTACCTACCTTAAGTGTCTGGAGGCTCGTGCCATGAAAGAGTAAAACAAACAATGTTTTGATCATATTACCAATTATAATTGGAACTTCAGAACGATTCTGTCATAACAATTATCTCCAAATATAGTTGCATTTCACCAGCGATTCTAAATTCCATTTGGTTTCAGGATGCTTAGACCTCTACGACTGCAACATATACTATGATTGGGCATTTCTTGTTTATTTCCAAAAAATCCAATATGGCCGCCTCCACAGTGTTATGATCATACCACGCATGTGTGTATCCGCATAACCACAATGTAGATGTGCTTGCAGATTGAATTACAAAATTGCTGTTATCTTATTTGTAATGCATTGTCACTAGATGGAGAAACAGAACTGTTTGGATTGTGGCAGGAGTTCTGCAGAGAGATACGCTCGCACCGTTTCTCTTCGTCTCAATGCATACTAGACCTTTGGTATGCTCTCATAAAAGCCACAGGCAGACGGGAAGTGGAACCGGGCTTCAACTCACGAACAAAAAGTGGACGTGTCAAACCGGCGGTCATCACAGATTTTTAAATTTGCCGACATCGCATCTCGACAAGAGTGGAAACCGCGTGTGCAAATAATTATTTGAAGGTCAATCCGAGAAAGACCGAGTGTATTGCCTAGAATCACCATGAAAACATTAACATTGTAACCAGAGAAGTAACGATTTTAGAAAAGGTCGAACATTTAAAATATCTTGGCTCCTGCGTCAGCTCCACCTGTCAGGATCAGGAAGTTAGTAGCATGGGACACCTGTAACCAATAAGAGCAATCTGGAAATCTGAACCAAGCAGGAACAGTTGTGGCTGTTTACTGCATCAGTGGAGTATGTGCTCCTGTACTGAAGCGAGTCTTGGACGCTAACAAAGACACAATAAAAACTAAATGGGTGCTAAACAGAAATGTTCCGATCTATATTTAGTATTATCTTGAAAGACCATCCAACAAATGTAGAGTTACAAATAAGAATATGAACACAGTTACCAAGAAGATTCATGAGACAATGCTTACATTTTCCGGATATTGACGCAGATATGAAGATGGAATGACATCCAACACCACCATTTGACAACCAGCGTATGGAAGAACAAGTAAACAAAACTGTTTCATACATAGAAACCATACATTATATAAATGTTAGTCAACAGAAAAAACACTGTTAGCATTATAGAGCATAGCATAAAAATAAAAGACAGCGTATGTCACATACGGAAGTTGTAGAGCTGGCTCAGGAACAGAGGTATTCAAAATGGTTTCTTCTCTGGTCACAATGTTAATGTTTTCTGGGTGGTTCTAGGCCATGCAATTGGTTTTTCTATTTATGTCCAAACCAATATCTTGCACACGCGGTTTCAAATCGCATCTGTAACGCTTGTGTCTGTGAGAGCTTTTTGTTGAAAGAAAACGATGTGAGTTAAATCTCGGTTCCTCTTCCCATCCGCCCATGGCTTCTCTCAGGGATAGTGAAGGACTGCTATGAAGAGTATCTCCATGCAGAACCCCTGTCAGGATCCAAACAGTTATGTCCCTCCATCTGGTACCAATGCTTTAGCATGCGAGGTCTTTTGCATTTTTATAATAGGTTTTACCAGCTTTTCGGGAATACCAAAGATCTTAAGAATATTAATTATTTTGTAGTAAAGATAGATTGTGTCAAATGCTTTTTGAAAGTTTACGTTGTAAGTGCAGGAAGATTTGTCGACCTAATTCTTTCCATTAGCCTACTCAGTTTTATTACATAGCCGGCTATAGCCCGCCTTGCACGTTATCCATTCATTTCGCAATGTTTTCTTTTCAGCATCATCTTGTAAAAAGTCTTCACAACGATGGAGTTCAGACTGTTTCCCCTGTAGGACTGTTTCCCTCCCAGATTTTGGAATGGGAATTATTCTCAGGCCATATAATGCTAATAATCATCAACACAATATTTAACTGCCTCAATTTGTTTTTAATATGCAACATAGCTGGATTTAACATATAACTATCGGCTCTCTTCATTTTGGATCGTTTGAGTTTAGTTGTTCTGCTGCAATTAACAATGTTGTGATGAATTTCTCATGACCTCATACAAATAAGATAATGACACTTTTTTTATTCCAAAAATTGCAAGCACATCTACATTGTGGATATGCGGATACATGCCTGCGTGATGTGATCATAAGACAGGTGTGGACCACATGGGATTTATGCAAATAAATTATCAACCATAGCATTTGTTGCAGTCGTAGAGGTCTTAATCATCCAGAAACTAAATGGAATTTTAAATCATTGGGAAAAAACAACTATTATTTTAAAGAAAATGGCTATAATAAAACACTGATATGATGGCGGCCATAATGGATTTATGCAAACTTCAAAGATGCCTCGAACACCCAAGTAAATGGCATTTAGAATAATTCTGGTAAGATGCAACCATATTTGGAGATAATGGTTATGATCATTATGGAATCATTCTGAAACTCAAATTATAATTGAATATATAATTACAACATTGATATGATTGCGGCCATATTGGATTTATTCAAATTAAAGAATGCCCGATCATAACATTTAATGTATTTAGAATAATTGTGAAATACCAACTATAATTGGATATACGATCAAAACACTGATATGGTGGCGGCCATATTGGATTTATGCAAATTAAAAGAGTACGATCATAATATTTGTGTCACTCTTTGATGACACGAGCCTCAATACACTTAACGTATTTAGAATAATTGTGAAATTCAAACAATAATTTGATATATGATTAAAATACTGATATGGAGGAGGCCTTATTTCTTAATTACAGTCGCCTCTCAATACTTCCTAGGGTAGGACTACTTGTGTATATCATTGATTTTTCCATTAGTATCAACGATAATGTGTAACCGTAGACGTGTGTAAAGTTATAGTTTTGCCTAACCTGATACTTACAGATTTTTTTTAAATGAAATATCATGCTCTTAATGCTTGAACATGCACGTGTTCGTCTGAAGGTACTCGACTCGAAAAGCATATTTCATGTACTTAGAGACAGTTCTGAGTAAACTATTATTTCGGTGTAGACAGTATTTAAAAAATAATTTCTTAGTCACAGTTAAAATTCAAAAATCAACCAGCTCACCACTCGGCTTCATTGTCTGCCTCTATCTCAAAATGAGTATTGGTTCAGTGAGACTAATTTCCTTTTGGAAGGTCGCAGTTATTAGTAGAATGGAACACAGTTGTTCGAAACCACACGGACTATTCAAGATGTGCACCCTCTTATGTTAGAGAGCCTATGTATATTTTGTATATAGTATTACGAGTGGACGCCGTAACTATTGCCGGGGACTTAGATATCGCCTAACGTATGGTTACTGTTTATAAATTGTCCTGCCAGTGTGATGTATATTACCGTTAGCAACATGGGACGTATATGTGTGATAACCGCAGCTATTCAGACGTATTGTACTATACAAAGCAAATTGATTGGTGTAAACACACACAAATACCACTCTCAGTCTGCTATCAATAATTATCAAAAAGTAAAAATAAAAAACGTGCAGTTTCAAAGCAACTCAGTAACAATTTAAACTTCAAGTGGTTACTTTAAAATTAAAATAATGACGTTTTTAAGAATTGGTTTAAAATTAAGTTATTTAAAAAAAAACATATTCATTGTGTAAGCGAACACATAGTGTTATTGTCAACTTTACGTTGCATTTGATCGCAAGATGGACATTAGCCCCCTTATAAGTCGCACGACTTTTATTGTCTCCTTTCAGCACGTTGTATTATGTACTTACGTGTTGCATGTGTTGACTAAACCTTCATTCATTCATTCATTCAATCATTCATTTACCCATTTATTAATCCATCCATGTGTTCGCGAAAATTAATCACAGATGACTGGTAGTCTTACTGTTGCGTGCACGGGTTTTTCGTCGGATTGTGAGTTGTCTACGCTATCAACACCCTTTTGCCCATATGTAAATAAACCCCTACCTACATACAGAAACCGAGACGGCAGACATTTCACGAAAAGAAAACGTGTAGTCTTTCCCGTAATGGAAGTAAATAACATTTCTGTATATAAAACATACTGTTCCATGCAGACGCCCTGGGGTGAATTTCCTTTGCGATTTTTATGAAGTTGTTAATGGTTGAAAAGTACGTGCATTCGCGCTGTCATTAAATTAATGAAGCTGAACATGGGCACAGTCGAACCGACGTTGGCGATTAGTGCATGCTCCGGCGATGGTGTACGCGCGCACGTGCGTATATGTGTATTGTGCAACACGTCGGATGTACAACCCAGTAACTCATCGAGGCAATATTTGCCAGTCACACTTAATATTTCCAAATATAACACGGTCTACGTAATTTGTTGCTGAATAGTAGAAGGTGTTAGTTTATTTGTTTGTTTTGATGGTTTTGTAGAAGGGGTTAGTTTATTTGTTTGTTTTGATGGTTCGATCGGCCAATTTAGCCTGTTGAACTACACATGCAAACTAACAAAATAAAATTATAATGCGTTTTCTACTGGCGGCTTCCGTCGTGTCTACGAACGAGTGCAGTTCATAAACATTATTATTAACATCATTTATTCTTCACAATCCTCACTTAACGATAGGGATCAGTTGCGATACAAATTCTGCGGATATATCTAAAAAAGGTAAGTTCCTATATATAGCTTTACACTTTACTTCCTGACAGACATATTCATTCGAACGCCATCTCGACTTCTCTGGGCAGCATTAACCCATGCTGCAATTAATGCGCGAAGACTGTTTGTACATACATATCCACCACTGTATATACCCGTGTACTCATACATACAGCTGAGTGAACTGGAGCAACGTAGATTGAACGAACTTGCCCAAACTTCGACATGCCAGCACCGGACTAGAACTCGGATTCTTTCCATTGAGGGTACAGTGCTCTAGCCACTGCACAGTTGACCGCTCTTTGTCTTGATTGCCACTGTTCATTGTCAGTTGATGGTCAAAAGGGCGATCGTAGTTTAAAGCTGTATTATAGACAGTATTAGACACAAGCCGTGTTGACGCCTAAATTAAACAATTATATTCTCACAATTATAGGCCTACAACTTTAAATGCTTATTTACATCATGTTTATACAACGACATGGCGCAGAAATTAACATGTCAAGCCAAACTCGATAATGTAGGTCTTCCATTATGCAACATGACATTTTTTCAGTTACAAGAGAATGGTTCTTATGCAGGCACGTAGCCTGGTTGGTCCGGGGGAAGGGGCGTTTTTCGACTCACAAAAACCTCCAACTGCACCCCTTTTGTAGCTCACAAAAAATATCCAACTACACTCCTTACTGACGCTCACAACAAATCCAACTGGTCTATTCAAGTGGAACTCTTTTCCCTCAAGCATAACTCATGACCGCGGGGGGGGGGGGACATTCGTTCCTATCGCACATTCAGCATACGAGCTTGCTATATTTATAATTTTATTTCCCGATTATGATATAAGTTGTGTTTATATTATCTTTAGTATTTCTATAGCCCTCTTTTAGAATACGGATACTAGGTCCTATATAATTTATATCCAGTCTGCGTCGTATACTATACCACGCGACAGGCGTGAGAACACGAAATTGAACTTGGTTTACAATGTAGCACCTTTGTTTTATTTACAAATGATGTTTTTGTAGGTGTTAAGGCGTTTCTCCGAATATAAATCTCATAAGTGTGTCGACTATAAACAACAAGCGCCTGAACTGGGACGTCCCGTCGTGTTCTCGTCCTCTCCTGTACACGTTGGTGTCTGCGTGCTTTATTGCTCACGTTTACCTGCTTCCGGTTGTTACCGACATGTTTTGCAACACGCACTTCAATCCAAGGGACCTAATGGATGGTGCACTTGAAAAGGTACATTGAGTTGTCAACAAAATAACTATTCAGTTCAACTAGCAATGACAATCTGACGTTTATGTACGATGGGGGAATATGTGCCTATCGTAGGTCGACACACCTTTCTTCCTGCTTCCCCGCTAAGTTGGGAGACGATCAGCGTAGAATGGAACACACAAAAATATACATACACACATTTAAAACTTAGTTCAGCAACACGTACGCACCCCACTGCTAAAGAATATAAAGAGTTCCGCTTGAAGAAAACAGTTCCGTTCGAGGAAAAAGAGTCCCGTTTGAGGAAAATGAGTTCCGCATGGAGAAAAATAGTTCTGCTCGATTTAAAACAAAAATTGAATAACATCCTCCCATCGTGTTATGTCATGGCCCACAGCACCTACAGGATGAGTGCGAATCTAGAACATCAGCGCGAACAATCTCTTAACAGCATCCCTCCCATCATCGTCTGATGTGTTGTCCGAGAGGAGCTGAGGATCCGGATGATACCTTGACAACTGACACAAATTCGCTGAAATATACACCCCAGGATCATCCACGCCACGGGCCTGAATTGTACACATTTTACTGGAGTGACTATCGAGGGGCTCGTTTTAGTATTGCAGTAATATTGCGACAGTTGTATTAGGCCACACACTGCAATCATAGGCGGGTCTATGTGGGTCTTGGGGCACGTGTCGGTTGCCAGATCAACCAGTGCTAGGCGAGTCCGCACTGGTTGATCCAGGGCTCCCTTCCGCTCTCGGTTTCTATGTTCTCAGGCGCAGCGGTGCCGGCGATAACATCAACGACAATCTGTTAAATTAAATCGAACATATTTAGTATTAATTTTCGTCTTCGAAGTCAGAAATTCTACGTCGTATGTATTTATATAGCATAGGCGGATGCAAGAGGTCCTGGGGCACAAACCACCCTAGACCTTTGGAATGACCTTTGTCAGGTGTCCCAGGTTTTGTGAGCCTCAATTGGAGGTTTTGGAGAGGCTCAAAGAGTGGTGCAATTGGAGATTTTTGTCCCTCAGAGTAGTATCTCTATATCCGCCCCTGAACATTACGGTTTTTTTCGTACACAGTACGGATTTGTGTTTAATTGTGGCAAGTCTGTGGCTGTTGCCATTTTTATTACGAATTTGCTTCAAATGTGAAACCTCATGATTAAACACACATTCTTGTAGTCGCCGCACAAGTATAGATGAGAATGAATAATCATAGCGGTCGAGGAGCAAATACGTTTGAGGATTGGCAGATGTCTTACAAAACGCATGGGAGTTTGTTTGACTAAGTTATTGTATAATTAACAGCCTGGTAGATGGCGACACTATGTCGCAGTAGGAATGCGATGTGCATATAGTACTCACAGGCGTGACAGCGAACTTGGGAGATGATTGATAATGGTAAAACATAACAGTAACAACTTGAGCGCGTATGACAGTCCAACGTGGGAGACTGCATTTTGCACAAGCTCTTAGGCTACTCAGCACGGAATAATGTTTTCAGTATCTAGATCAACCATCTGTGTACGCTGGAAAACCTTTCGAGTACCCCAGAATAATTACAAACCAGCTGAAAGACGTGGACACTTTATAACAAACTAGCCGACAAAGGCAGTCAGGTGTATGTGACCTCCCAAGATCCCCACTGCCCCCGACGAATTTCGGAAAAATTTGAATATACGAACCACGCCAATTGGCCCATTGATCACAATCAACTAACGGAGGTATGGGTCCAGAGAGAGAGAGAGAGAGAGAGAGAGAGAGAGAGAGAGAGAGAGAGAGAGAGAGAGAGAGAGAGAGAGAGAGAGAGAGAGAGAGAGAGAGAGAGAGAGAGAGAGAGAGAGAGAGAGAGAGAGAGAGAGAGAGAGAGAGAGAGAGAGAGAGAGAGAGAGAGAGAGAGAGAGAGAGAGAGAGAGAGAGAGAGAGAGAGAGAGAGAGAGAAGAGAGAGAGAGAGAGAGAGAGAGAGAGAGAGAGAGAGAGAGAGAGAGAGAGAGAGAGAGAGAGAGAGAGAGAGAGAGAGAGAGAGAGAGAGAGAGAGAGAGAGAGAGAGAGAGAGAGAGAGAGAGAGAGAGAGAGAGAGAGAGAGAGAGAGAGAGAGAGAGAGAGAGAGAGAGAAAAGAGAGGAGAGAGAGAGAGAGAGAGAGAGAGAGAGACAGACAGACAGACAGACAGACAGACAGACAGACAGACAGACAGACAGACAGACAGACAGACAGACAGACAGACAGACAGACAGACAGACAGACAGACAGACAGACAGACAGACAGACAGACAGACAGACAGACAGACAGACAGACAGACAGACAGACAGACAGACAGACAGACAGACAGACAGACAGACAGACAGACAGACAGACAGACAGACAGACGACAGACAGACAGACAGACAGACAGACACAGACAGACAGACAGACAGACAGACAGACAGACAGACAGACAGACAGACAGACAGACAGACAGACAGACAGACAGACAGACAGACAGACAGACAGACAGACAGACAGACAGACGACAGACAGACAGACAGACAGACAGACAGACAGACAGACAGACAGACAGACAGACAGACAGACAGACAGACAGACAGACAGACAGACAGACAGACAGACAGACAAACAGACAGACAGACA
>OZ023218.1:40222178-40472178 GCA_963995525.1 Escarpia spicata
GGTGCACGAACCGACAATGTCTTTCTACAATTCATGATATGTTGTCCATGATGTGTTGTCCATATTTCAACATTTCTGGCCGCGCAGGTATTAACCACAGTTGTTGAACGTTTTCAGCGTACAAACTAACTCCATAAGATGCTGGTTTTAGAAGAGACGTTGTCGCGCTTACATTTATCCGAGCGTTAAATTTTATCCGGGTGATGTTTATATGCATATGTAAGGCATAATATTTTGCACCAGTATATCACGTAGTGATAAATAATATTCAGTAGTTAAATATGTTTCGTTTGTTGTCGTAATACGAGCGTTATAGTTAGAGTACATAATTATAATTTGCTGTTTCAGATTTGTAACCAAGTATAAGAGTATGTCACGTGACGACATAAATTTTGTCTGTGGGAAGCAAAATTTTTATAACTGATGTATATACATATAGACACATGTGTATATATATATATATATATATATATATATATATATATATACATATAAACATGCATAACGCCCGGATAAATGAAAACGTGACAGTCGTAGCTGGTGATAAATGCATTCCACTAGATACACGCACGCGCAGAAACGTCACCTGGATATTATTTAACGCCCGGATAAATGTAAGCGCGACAACGTCTCACAAAACAACAGCGTCGACTGGTCAAAGGGTAAATGTACCGCGCGGTTTTGATAAATTTGGCATTGCAATGTTTTATTTAATCATAGGCGTCAGAACCTATATAATTATATAGATATATATATATTATATATATATATGTGTGTGTGTGTGTGTGTACATCATTATATACATAATTACATATATATATATATTGCAAGCGGTTACGACACAGCTCCGTGAATCCTCAAAACGCTGTATATATTTCATCTTTCAAATAATTAAATGGTAGATATCGTGATTTATATAAATTAATGTTATGGTTAATTCGTAACTGATAGCATAATTGTTATGCGCTTAAATGTTTTTTCGCATTCCTATTACAAGACGTTTTTCAAATATATGAAATACGTAATGTTGTCATAATTTCGTGTAAACTAGCAAACATTCAAAGGTATTTGCAACTATTCGTTTCTGAATAATATGGAAAGCTTTCTACGCTCGCTTATTTTATGTAAGTTGCTCAAAATAGTAAGCCCTATTGCATATGTGATTGTGAATACATTAATGAGATAATCTACTTTGACAAAGCATGTAATTTTCCATGGCAGTAACCTAACATAAAGACGGATTCAAAATAATAAAGCTGATAACAACACTAGTAACAATTAGCAGGTTACAAAAAATGGCAATCCTGAACGAAGCCCAGTAAACGTTATGTCCAACCGCCGAACTATTAAATAAATACAAACATATCCGATGCTATCGAACTTGGGATGTTCATTCACCGTTTTTACACATTCCTTCCTCAGTTGTAATTCTTAAAATATGCATCCATCTATATACATTCAATGTTTTGGTGGATTCTTCAATAACGAAATAACTAATTAACTAATTAAATAAATAACCACCCAGCCAGCCAGCTAGCTAGCGAGCCAGCCGGCCACCCACCCACCCAGCCAATCAGCCAACCCACTAGTCAATCAATCAATCACTAAATCACTCAATTAATCAATCAATCAATCAACAAATCGATCAACCAGCCAATCAATCGATCACCATGCAGATGTGTATCTAGATTAAGTGAGGATCAAAGAAACCTAACACACTCTTCTGTATAATGATATGTACACACTTACGCATGCGCGCGCGCGCGCACACACACACACACACACACACACACACACACACACACACACACTTGCTGAGTGATATATATACATATACATACAGGGGTGGATATATATATATATATGTATGTATATATATATATATATATATATATATATATATGTATATATCTATATATGGGTCAAAATTAAGTACATTCTCCCCGTCCGTCCGTCCGTCCGTCCGTCCGCTCGTCCGTCCGTCCGTCCGTCCGTCCGTCCGTCCGTCTGTTTGTGATGGAATAGAAAAGTGCTTCAGAAGAGCCTTGCAGAATGTACTCATGTGCATAGTTGACTTATTATAATGACATAACTCGTGACTTTTCACACTACTAGTGCAGAGGCGTCACCGCTGTTTGTTCCCGTTCGTTTTTTATGTCTGCATTATCTGTCGCTTATGCGTAAATATCTAGTGTACATTTTGATAACTGGATGTACAGAAATGACCGCGTTGGTACACATCGGCCTTGATCCATTTTTAAAGTTTATTATTTAATTATGCTGGTATTATTCTTACTTCGGATAAATATTATAGATCTATTGTATTATATAGTAGTGTGTGTGTGTGTGTGTGTGTGTGTGTGTGTGTGTGTGTGTGTGTGTGTGTGTGTGTGTGTGTGTGTGAGAGAGAGAGAGAGAGAGAGAGAGAGAGAGAGAGAGAGAGAGAGAGAGAGAGAGAGAGAGAGAGAGAGAGAGAGAGAGAGAGAGAGAGAGAGAGAGAGAGAGAGAGAGAGAGAGAGAGAGAGAGAGAGAGAGAGAGAGAGAGAGAGAGACAGAGACAGAGACAGAGACAGAGACAGAGAGTCAGACAGAGAGTCAGACAGAGAGACAGAAAGTTACAGCATAATTTCTCCTGAGTGTGGTACCTAAGTTGATAGATGTTACACTTATATGTTTTAATCACATAACTCCCCTGAGAAGCAATCAGCAGATACGTTCATAGAGACAGAGAGTAATCGTGAGTAGGACCGCGGAAGAGTCGCCATAAAGCAATGGACCGCCGAAGATTTAGAGTGAAAATGCAAACAAATGTCAACAAAATTTCAAACAAATAAATCTAGAGTTGCTATTGTTCCAGATGATTTTAACATAAGGGGAATTGCATTCCAGATGTTGGCTGCAGCTACAGTGAACACTCGTTTGCCAATGTTAAGCTTTGTATTAGGCACAGTATGTAAAGTGGCCATATATATATATATAACCGGAAGTAAATAATGGAATATACTTTTGCATTCTCTTAAGGAATTGTATTTACGTGTAAATAACGAATCAATATTAACATTTGACGAATATAATAATTATGATAGATGTATGCATCATAGGGGGAGGCTTTGTCAAACATAACATAAGCTCAGGGTGAGGCGTGTCAGTGTGACAAGCGACGGAGGTTCTAAAATATATCCACAAATAGGCCTATCTTGTTGATGGTCCCCAATGTTGTGACAGGGGACAATTTCACTAACATAATGAGCTCGAAAGGAAATTCACCATTAAAAGACTCGGTTGTTAACTTAAAACAGGTTTTTTCTAAATACAAAAAACTGACACCGTATCACAATAATAATATATTTTATTTGGTATAGCACCACATCCAGTATTGTTCGTGGCGCTTCACAACATATTAAAATACATAAAAATCGTAGAATTGCAATAAATATGTATATGTATATTAATTTAAAATAAATATTAGTGGTAAAGAATAAAATAAATAAATACATACATATTGAATAATGTAGAATTTCTAAATAAACAAGTAAATAAATATCAGTTATACATCAAAATTAAATAATATTGATAATAATCAATCTAGCACAATAACTATATAAAATTAATAATAATAAATAATTTAGTAAAACATTTGATATAAAATAGTTTACGTGAGGAATAACGAATAATCATTATACGAATACGATAACTAATTAAAATTGGTTTTAGTAGAGGGCAGTGTTCATGTAGAGTGGCACTAATATGAAACACAAAAGAAATGTGTCTTCAGACGACATTTGAAGCTGACACTATTTCCGTGACACACCCGCTAAATGTCCCGGTGGCACATCCTGGTGTCGGCATGTCACTGTTAAAGAGCGAAGTCGATTGTAAGGGCTTGTGAGCTCTTGAGAATGTTGGCGACCGGGTCCCCTGATACAGATATAAATATAGTTTGACTTATTTTTTCCAGTATTTATCTTAACAGTTGCTGAGAAATATGTGACAAATACAACAGTCATTGGCTTGCATTTGCGGGGATTAACGACACGTTGAATATATGTTAATTGCGCATTTTTTGTGGATCGCTCATACGCCTACGACTACGTGGGAAAACGACCTTCTCTGGAGAACATTAATATAACAGGTGAATTTTCATCATCGTGAAAGTAACGGTGGACGAATTCCGTGTGGTGTTAGCATTTAGGTGCGGTCAGTTCACATTCAATATATGTCTGTTTGTCAAAGAAACAGTCGCAATCGATTGTTTGGTTGAGTAGTTCGTCATACCATTTGTCGCGGACAATCTGCCCAAGTAGCTATGAAAAATTCAATATGATTTTTATTTCTCAATATTTTCGTTTTAGCTAATCGCCACAACAATAGCGACTTTCACAGCGTTAAACAAGCGTGCTGTCTTGTTTGCCTGTTTAGGGCATGATCCTGAAACAAATGGGAGCATACACCTAAAATTATTTCAGCATATGTTAAATTATTTAAAAAGAAGGAATTTCAGAGTTTAACAAAAAACACAAATTAAGTCCGCAAACGACTTGCCGGATAGGATGAAAGTAATGGGTGTAGCAGATTCACAAAAAGCACAACATGATACTTCCTACATTTTGTATTTATTTAGTAATCGAATACGCCCAACAAGCGGAGCGTCACAGTGTGTGCTTTTTGTTTCTTTATTTGTTTGAGTGGGGAGAGAGATCGAGACCATAGTGTGTGTGTGTGTGTGTGTGTGTGTGTGTGTGTGTGTGTGTGTGTGTGTGTGTGTGTGTGTGTGTGTGTGTGTGTGTGTGTGTGTGTGTGTGTGTGTGTGTGTGTGTGTGTGTGTGTGTGTATGTGTGTTTGTGTTCGTGCGCGCGCGTGTATGTGTGTGTGTTTGCGCGTGCGTGTGTGTGTGTGTGTGTGTGTGTGTGTGTGTGTGTGTGTGTGTGTGTGTGTGTGTGCTTGCGTGTGCGTATGTGCCTAAATGCGAGAATGCACGCATTCCTGTGTAACGGGCTGACAGATGCCCCGTTCTAGCAGTAGGTGTTTGCGTACTGCGCGTGCGCATGCAAGTGCAGTTAATCGACCTGGTCGTTTCTGCTCTGTAACCTGACCATTCACCATTAGATATGCTGCCGTACCAAATGAGTATTGATTTAATTGTCATTGTTTCTTTTTTAAAGTTTTCCTGCAAATAATTGCACGAGTTAGTACGTTTGTATGTTTACTATTTATTGTGACAGTTACAATATTAAAATATTTAACTTAAATATGTAAGTAGCACAAACCGCCGTAGAAGCAACGCATGCCCGATGCACGGTCCTCGTAGTAACCTATTTTTGACACGGCACTAGTCTCGGCCTGTTACACCGCTTAGGTACTGTAGTGTCCTGATGTGAATTTCCTTTAAACAGTAGTTACACGGCAACTTGACACAAAACGTGCAAGGCGCCGCACTATTCGGCATTCACGCGTAATGAGCCAGTTGGAATGGAATGACGACAGCATTTAATAAGAGTCGTAATGATGAAGCATACCAATTTAATTAAACATAAAACATTACAGAAAATATTATGTTATGGCGTCTAACTTGTCTGGAAAAAGCGGTCACAACGAAATATCTGCAGTTAATGAGAAGCGTAGGTAGGATGGATTCAAACTGTCGATAGTGCTACAATGATGTATGACCTACACAACTGCCACGTGTGTTGCACAAAAACACCACAAATTTGAATTTAATCTGTATTCGTATTTTAAAGATCATAAGGGCCTAACACTAAACAATAAATGAATAATTATGTTGCGTTATGCGTAAGTATATATAGTCACTCGTGGTTGGGCGAAGGCCTCAGCATGTCGTTTCCAAATCTGCATACTTTGCGCTATCCTCTGCCAGATGGTGCCTTTCCAGTACTCATTCGTCTCTCCACCGTCTCGCCGGTCTTCCTCTAGATCGTTTCCCTTCGTAAGGTTTCTAGGTTGTGATTCGTGGTGTCCATCGGTTATCTTGTAGTCTGCCCTGTGCCCTGTCCAGGTCCGTTTCTGATTTGTTCTATCACGTTTATGACTCTGTGTTCTGTTTTACACAGATGTTTGTTTTTCTATCTCGATATGTGATGCTTAACATACTTCTTTCCATCTTTGTTTGTGCGGCTGCTAGCTGATTCTTTGCCTAGATGGTTAGTGCCCATGTTTCCGCGACGTATGCTGGAAATACGCATGAGTTGAAGACTTGTCTCTTCAAGCAAGTTCAAAGTTACCCTTGAAGATGTCGCGGAGTTTGGCGAATACTGTCCAGCCGGCAGTGATTCTTCTTTGAATCTTCTTGTCTTGGATTTTGTCTCTGACACTGTGTCGCTGTCCCAGATAGACGTAGCTTTCAACGTTCTCTATCAGCGTGGTGTTTATATATTGGTGTGTCATTTTCTAATGTCACATTTGTCTTCGAGATGTTCATCTTCAGACCTCGTTCTTTACTTTCATCAGCTAGCTCCTGTAGCATGTTTTGTAGTTCTTGCGGTGTAATAGAAGCGCATATGAGTATGGTCGTCGGCGAAGCGAAGATGGCTGATGAATATTCTCCGTCTATCCTCAAGCCTCTGGTTTCCCAGGTCAGTCTCGGTATATGTTTTCGAGTGTTGCCGTAAACACCTTGGGCGATATGGTGTCACCCTGTCGTACCCCTCTATTGGTGTTGATCTTTTTACTCTATTGTGTAGGTGGACTGTCACCGAGCTGTTGGTGTAGATGTCTTTCAGGAGTTCGAAGTACACGTCTTCTATCCCCTGTTCTTGAAGGGAGGTCAATATTGCTTGAGTTTGCACCGAGTTGAAAGCCTTCTCGTAGTCGACGAAATCGATGCAGAGCGGGGTATTATATTCTCGGCACTTCTCTTTCAGTTGGTTACGACGTGTATGTGGTCTGTCGTTGATTACCTGCTTATGAATTATGCTTGCTCTCGTGGTTGGTTTTCGTCGAGTGTCTTCTCTAGCCTATTCGTTAGTATCTTTGTGAATAATTTGTAGATGTTTGATAACAGACGTATCGGTCTGTAATTCTTTAAGTCTTTCTCAGCTCCCTTCTTGAAGATTATCACCATCTTTGCGTTCTTCCATGCGGTGTGTAGTCGTCTTTCTGATAAACATTTAGCATACAGCATAGCCTTGTGTCTTTGAGGTGGTATCGTCTCCTGCTTTTAATGTTTACATGGTCGTTGCCTGATGTCTTCCCATTCTTCATATCTCTTAGCGCTGCTTCCACCTTCCATGGTGTTATCTCTGGTACGTCTTTCAGGTCCGTATTAATTGTGGTATTCAGTTCACTGTCGTGTAGCTCGGTGTAGGATTCCTCTACTCGTTCCATGATCGTATTGGTATTGTATTTCTCTACCCTGCCTGTCTATAAGTGTAATTAGTCTGTCTCGTCCTATCGCCTGTGTTCTTCTTGCTTTCCTCAGGCTCATTGATGACATACTCGTTTGTCGTATGATTTCTTTTTTGTACTTTTTCATGTCCTCCTTCGCTTTCTTTTTGATGATCTTGCATATCTCTACGTACTCTATTTGTTTTTATAGTCGCCGTTATTTACCATTACTCGTCGTTTCTTCGTTAGTGCTCGTGTCGGTTACGATATTCTCGTCACTACATGCCTGTTGATTGCTTTGGCTACACTTTTTGCACTTAGTTGGATCATTTCAGTGATGTATGTGCTGATGGTGTCGATGTCGTCTAGTTCCTGTAGTGTCTCGAATCCATGTCACAGTTCCAGTTGGAATTCGATCTGTTTTCTTCCAATTTGTTTGGTATCTACACTTGATGGTCTTTTGTTTATCAACTTCTTCCTTTCAGCCTTGACGTCCAGTTTGATGTTGCTCGTTACCATTCTGTGGTCACTTCCGATATTGATTTGGTTGATGACATTTACGTCAGTGACCATGTGTGGCCTGTTTGTTAGGATGTAATCAAGTTCGTTCTTCGTTTCTCCATTTGGGCTTTTCCAGTCCCATCTCCTCCCTGCTTTCTTCTGGAACATGGTATTCATGATTTAATACTTTCTCGATGTTGCCCATTCTATCAAGGTGTCGCCTCTTTCGTTTTTCACACCGAGGCCAAATTTGCCTGGTGCCGTTTCCGAAATGTGTGTTCGTTTCCCTACTTGCGCATTAAAGTCTCCCATCACTATCGTGTAGTGGGTTTGCTCTTCTAAGGTCCCATCCACGTCGTTTTAGAAGTTGTCTGTGTCTTCTCCTGAGTATGATTTTATTAGTGCATAATATCTTCAGTTTGTTGCGCTTTGTTATGCATAGAACAAGTTCTGCTACGCTGGGGCTGATGCTCTTAACCGTCACTATATTGCCTTTCCATTTCTTGGAAATGAGAAAGCCTACTCTTGTTTGGCCGTTGTTCACCGTGGAATGGAATAGTAGATCGTCGCTTTGTAAGGTAGTGAAGCATTCCTCCCTTCTTCTGACTTCTCCGATCCCTATCAAATCCCATACCAACCTGGTTTCCCCAAGTTCTTCTTCCATTTCTTGTATCTGTTCATCTCTTAGTAGTGTTCTTATGCTATATGTTGCTATCTTCAGTCTACTTACCTTCTCTCGGCGGCTCTTCTTGACCCAGGGATTCTTAACACCCCTGCACCTAGCCCTAGTTGACCCGAGTCGCTTCCTTGGTTATAGACTATTTCGATGCTGCTGCGGACTGTGGTCCTTGGCTTCATTGTACTTTGTATGCTGGTGTTGTTGGCCTACACGTCCCCCGATGGGGGTTGGAAGGGGGCGACGTATGGTGAACGAAATTGCCCATGGTTCAACACGGCAGCCGAACCGTACCGAACCACCGCCCAGCCGGCGCCGGGATTCGAGAGTCCGGCACTCTAACCAATCGGCCACTGCGCCCATATATGTGTGTGTGCATGTGCGTGTGCTTGGGCGGATGCTTGTGTGTGTGTGCATGTGTGCGTGTGTGCGTGTGTGCGTGTGTGCGTATGTGCGTGTGTATTATATATATTCCTGAAAATCTGGCCTCGGGCATTTGTCTTTATACTAAAAACGTAAGGCAAACTTTCTGAAGTGACAACTATATGCGGGAATATTCGATATTCTAGCAGATCTCATGCCGCCTTAAAAATGTAACGCATGTAAAGAACGAACAATTTTGCCAAAATGTTGACTGTTGTCAACATTATTGGTAGGGCAAAATTTACCGAGGTTGCGCGCATAATCTTGATTGTGACGTAGGCACACCGCGACGTATCTAATCTATCAAATGTTCGCAACTTTTCTACGATTGCAGTTAGCGTTAGATGATAGGTTTTTACCTTTCCGGTCTCACTATGTGCGTGCACAGCTTTAAGAGTCGGTTTTTTGTAATGATATCTGTGAAATTATGGTAGATTCGTGTAATGTAATGTAATGTAATCTGCTGATTGCTTGTGAGAGTTATGTTATTAAGACGTATAAGTGTAACATATATCAACTTAGATAACACACCCATGAGAAATTATGTTATAATTATCTCTCTCTCTCTCTCTCTCTCTCTCTCTCTCTCTCTCTCTCTCTCTCTCTCTCTCTCTCTCTCTCTCTCTCTCTCTCTCTCTCTCTCTCTCTCTCTCTCTCTCTCTCTCTCTCTCTCTCTCTCTCTCTCTCTCTCTCTCTTCTCTCTCTCTCTCTCTCTCTCTCTCTCTCACACACACACACACACACACACACACACACACACACACACACACACACACACACACACACACACACACACACACACACACACACTACTATATAATACAATAGATCTATAATATTTATCCGAAGTAAGAATAATACCAGCATAATTAAATAATAAACTTTAAAAATGGATCAAGGCCGATGTGTACCAACGCGGTCATTTCTGTACATCCAGTTATCAAAATGTACACTAGATATTTACGCATAAGCGACAGATAATGCAGACATAAAAAACGAACGGGAACAAACAGCGGTGACGCCTCTGCACTAGTAGTGTGAAAAGTCACGAGTTATGTCATTATAATAAGTCAACTATGCACATGAGTACATTCTGCAAGGCTCTTCTGAAGCACTTTTCTATTCCATCACAAACAGACGGACGGACGGACGGACGGACGGACGGACGGACGAGCGGACGGACGGACGGACGGACGGGGAGAATGTACTTAATTTTGACCCATATATAGATATATACATATATATATATATATATACATATATATATATATATATATATATACATACATATATATATATATATCCACCCCTGTATGTATATGTATATATATATATATCACTCAGCAAGTGTGTGTGTGTGTGTGTGTGTGTGTGTGTGTGTGTGTGTGTGTGTGTGTGTGTGTGTGTGTGTGCGCGCGCGCGCGCATGCGTAAGTGTGTACATATCATTATACAGAAGAGTGTGTTAGGTTTCTTTGATCCTCACTTAATCTAGATACACATCTGCATGGTGATCGATTAATATTGATGGTGCGAGATTCCCATCCCATGAAACATATACTGGTTGTCCATGTGGACAATGACGTCATTTGTTCCTATAGTGTTTTAAATCTTATTGATATATTTTGTATTCTGTTTATAGCAATATCTACGTTGACAGGAGATTATGTATCATAGTCATCCTTGCAATGGATTGTTAATCACACTAGCAAAATGCCTATCAGAAAATGGCAGAAAACACGCGTAACGTTATGAACAATCTATTTATGTCCGTCAAAAGTGCGGCACGATCCATAAAAGCATCAAAAACATTAAGCAACGGAGAATGTAGGACACGCAAAGGTGTGACGTTTCTTCCGAGAAGTCGTAGATTAAAACGTGGAAGTTAAGTGTCTTAACATACTTTCACAACCATACATGCTCTAGTTTGAATGTACATGATAATTATACCAATATAAGACAGGTCCTAGTCGGACACTGCTTCGCTTAGTGGGGGACATTGGACGTGATTATTGAGCCAACACCTGCCAAATACAGTTATGTACCAAGATAACGAATACATGACAGAAGGTCCGCAAGCAACGACGAAAACTAAAAGAGCGTGTTAGTTTTCCTAAATGATATAATTATAATCTAGAAAATGTTTACACCACTAAACTTAATTCCTAAACTTAATTCAGACATAGCTATATATAAAACATATGATTATTATATTAGCTTCGGCTGTTCGGTTAACAATGAAATCATCGCTCAAACAAATTGTGTTTCAACGTGCATATCTGTGTTTCTGTTGTTTATAGTCGTTCGGGGCGTTCCATTCAGTGTGGATCGAGCTTGTATTGTATTCTACCTGTCTTTAATACGTTTGTTTGCAGAGAATTCAAGATGTTTTGCATCTGCTAAAAAATAAATCGCGGCGACACTGTTGCCTCTACACGAGGATTTGTCAATCTTGACCTCTAGGCCTGGTCATTTCCAGGTGCGTAATTAATAGTCATAATGTTCTGATTATTCATGTGTGGGGGGGTGGGGGGAGGGGGTGGGGGGAGGGGGGTGGGGGGGGGTGGGGGGTGGGGGAGGGGGTGGGTGTGTGTGTGTGTGCGTGCGAGCGCCTGTATTGTGGGCGTTGCGTGTGTGGTCTACCATACTAATCAGTATGACATTCTGTGATTACTGTACTATTTTAATCCCTACAATTACCGTGTAGAGGATTAACTAGGGAAGAACGGAAATGCGACAGACAAACTAGTGTAAATGAGGTTGACGAGCGGTGGGAGAAATTGTGTAGATATAAGAAAAGATGTGTTTTACTGAGGACGATTAGTGATCGTAAATAACTGACTACACAATATGTAGCAGTGCGAACACATAATGAACATCTCGACAACTATTTCAATGAGAACAAACAACACACAGACGAAACATTGTTGAACTCTCGCACGCACGCACGCACGCACGCACGCACGCACGCCCATACACGCTCATAACACCGTACACATTTAAATTACATTTTAAGACAATATTAATTACTATTTTATTTACATTTCATGTGCAACGATTGTCATTACCGTATGTTTGAATCGTTTACCTGCATCGGCAAATTTTTGCCTATTTACTGTCAACAGCGTACGTACGATTTGACAGACAAATAAAACCTTCAATGATAAACCATGCCTAAATGCACTGTATGAAACAGTATGGATGAACTCTATGAAACAGTATGGATGGACTCTATGAAACAGTATGGATGAACTCTATGAAACAGTAAGGATGAACTCTATGAAACAGTATGGATGAACTCAATGAAACAGTAAGGATGAACTCTATGAAACAGTAAGGATGAACTCTATGAAACAGTATGGATGAACTCCATGAAACAGTATGGATGAACTCTATGAAACAGTATGGATGAACTCTATGAAACAGTATGGATGAACTCAATGAAACAGTAAGGATGAACTCTATGAAACAGTAAGGATGAACTCTATGAAACAGTAAGGATGAACTCTATGAAACAGTATGGATGAACTCTATGAAACAGTAAGGATGAACTCTATGAAACAGTAAGGATGAACTCTATGAAACAGTATGGATGAACTCTACGAAACAGTATGGATGAACTCTATGAAACAGTATGGATGAACTCTATGAAACAGTATGGATGAACTCTATGAAACAGTATGGATGAACTCTATGAAACAGTAAGGATCAACTCTATGAAACAGTATGGATGAACTCTATGAAACTGCATGGATGAACTCTATGAAACAGTATGGATGAACTCTATGAAACAGTATGGATGAACTCTACGAAACAGTAAGGATGAACTCTATGAAACAGTATGGATGAACTCTATGACACAGTATGGATGAACTCTATGACACATCGGACAGTATGGATGAACTCCATGCAACATCGGACAGTACGGATGAACTCCATGCAACATCGGACAGTATTGATGAACTCTATGAAGCATCGGATGTTAAGACTGTTACTAACATTGTTGTGTGTTCTGTGATGGCGAATTTATATTACATCACTAAACTTCATCAACCTTAAATGTACTAATATTTTTGAGTTAAAGTGTGAATTTTTACCACATGAATTTCCATTTGTGGACAAATAAAGGTTATTCTATTGTATATTTCTCCTTCAAAAGTAATGGAGATGTTGTCAAAGAACGGACTTTCATGTGGGAAGAACACGGTACAGAAAAAAATACGCCTTTTCATAATAAAGGAATTCTACTTTGTAATTACATTTCTTTCAACCAATCAACATATATGAAAATATTTTAAGATAATTTCTGTTACTCTAAATACTAACACAAACGTGGCTAAATAAGATAGCATAACTTATCACAGATCCGTTTTTCTGACATAATTATTATTTTATATATGTTTGCCGTCAACTTTACTGAAATTTCTTTACATATTTCGGATTCTTCGCGCAAATAATACGTGCAACAAAGACCAGCAATTTGTTGGTGCTGTTAGAGCGGCAATCACACCTTGTTGTGTCTAATTTCAGCTCCATCAAGCGGAGGTTCAGAATGGCGTCAAGGAACGTCTTTCTCAGAGCGCGCCTTCTTGCCACCTTGGTGGTCATCGGAACATTGGTGAAGGGGTGTACTGGTAGGAAGAACATGTCCAAATGAAATGTCTGAAAAAATGACCACGTGTCTCGTGTGGCAGGCTATCTGGCGTATTTTACTCGTCCTCGATTGATTTAGACAATGAATGGATAGCGTGCAAAATTGAGAATAACTATTTATATGTTAATACGCTAACTGTAGGGACAGCATGGAAATATATCCTCCCAGGTTTGCTTCATTGGAACATTGTTACTGGCTGTTGTTCTTCCAAATGACGATGCATCTAACTGGTAGTTATTTCGAATAGTTTACTGACTTGTTTGCCACTCACCCAAGGAAACATTTAAACAATCGACTTGACAGTCAGTTGTCATAGGGCGCTACTGTAGCTTCGTAAATGTACGAATTTATTAACGTGTATGTCCATGTAATACAATTCAAATATTGCTGGCAATTGAACAAGGAATCATTTGGCTAATCGAGTCCAACATTAAAATATATTTGAAACCTGTCCTTCTGAGGTAGGTTCATATTTGTCGATTTTGCTTTTAAATATTTTCAGTCTCCTAACGTTTACGCAATCAGTAAATATGTTCCATTAATTGATAGTCCTATGTGAGAATGAATACGTTCTTACGTCTAATATACATTGTTCCGTCATTAACACTATTTCTTGTGCTCTTGTTCTTCTTTCTTCAGTGAAAACAAAATGTTTTAATAAATATTTTCATAACCATGCGATATATTTAAATCTTATCTCTGATCTCCAAGGTCTCCAAGGTTGCCAAGCAGTATTCGTTTATAAGTTTGTTTGTAATTATGGTATCTTAGTTCTGGGATGACGTTACGCGCTATCATCTGTTCGCTTTCTATTTGATTTCATTTTTATGATAAGGCTTCCACGCTTCAACTGCTACTATCATTCTGAAGTTATGAAACTTACCTTTATAACCTTGCGTATCCACCTTAGCTCCTTGGCGTATCGATCCATCTGTTGACGACCGGGTTGACGACTTTAATAGGGCTTATCGATTCTGAGATTAACTAACCCTTTGATATTGATGCACCTCTGAGCATATCGGCCATCGGGACAGAGCATGGTTTCCGATGATTTAGGTGCAAAAGAAGTTACCTTATAATACTAATAATTATTATAATGATAGTTGTCTAGAACCATGCACAGATTAAATTGATGTATATTGCTGACTGTGGTCATGTTTTCTTCATGTAACTGTAGTTGTTCTGGACGATTCCTTGCAAATTAAGCGATTTTGTAACTTGAGTTGTCGCCACATCCTCAAGAAATAACGATGGTTGAGTCATTCAAACACACAAAGTAACACACACCATCGATGCAATGTAATGACATTATTCAGGATACCTTCAATACTCGTGCAGTTAGGTATACAATAACACTACCTATACTGCCATTAATTGCGACACGCGAGCAAAGGTATGCCTGTGGTGTCGTAATCATTAATCCATATGTTTTCTGCTTTGGATCAATGTATATTCCGTCAGTATTTTTTACAATAATTTGAATCATTTGTTGCTTCTGTCTCGACTGGGCAGACAAGCGGGAATAGAAGGGCGTTCTCTGTTCGATCCTTGTACGTATTGGTAGGGCCTATACTACTACAATCAAGTTACTACAACAGCACTGTTGTTATTATTGTACTTGTTGGTATTAGTGCAATCACGGTACTTGTTGGAAATACCGTTATAATTGTACTTTAAATGGAACAAATCTTGTTATTACGATGGCAGTCGTTGGCTTCAGAATTATGACGTGTGCAGAATTGTTTAGGACGTGTGATACTTAAAGCTTCTCGATTCTCAACATCATTGCCCCTGCGTAAACAGTTGCACTGCCTTCCGATTGCGTATCGAATAACATTCAAGTTATTAGTGCATACCGTGCCCTATCGACACGCTTTTTTTAGACCATTACCTGATAATTTGTTCCATAACAAATTGCTGTTCCTAAAACCAAGCTTAACATTAGCAAATGTGTTTTCTCTGTAGCTGCACCCACAATCTAGAACCATCCACTAACCTCATGTGCTACTGTATCGTTGATAGTTAACTTTGTATTGTTTTATTGTATAATGTTTTCATCAGGTTATGAAATTGTTAACCGAAGAGGTATATCCTCCTAGCCCCCACCATCGTTATCACGGGTGAGGTGGATGAATGTGTGGGAATGTCAGTTATATTCATTTTATTGTGATTGTCTATGTGTCGTGCACCTTTATAACAGGCCACACTACACAGTTCTCTGTTGATAATTTCAATAAAATATATTGTTTCTTGTCATCTCTCCTACTCCAGGTGACTGCTCGGTAATATTCACCTACTGCACCCAGCCGTGCGACGGGGGTATGCAGTCTGCCGTCGCCAAGGTGTGCGAGTTTGAAGGCGTATCGTATCCCTGCAAGGTGTATGGCGTATCGTGCAACACGCAGCTATGTGAAAGTAAGTGAACGAAGCAAGACACATTTATCTGACTCCGTGTAGATAATTATACTTATGCGCATAATGCGGATATAAATGCACGCACGCACGCCAGCTACTTCGCGCGCGCACGCACGCACGCACTCACACACGCGCGCGTGCACACACACTCTTCCTGTGTTGGTTTCTGTCTGTCTGTCAGTTTGTCTACACTGACTCTCTGTCGCTCACTCACTCACACACACACACACATACACACACACACACACACACACACACACACACACACACACACACACACACACACACACACACACACACACACACACACACACACACACACACAAACACACACACACACACACACACACACACCCGCCCTCCCCCACACGCACGCACACACACACACACACACACACACACACACACACACACACACACACACACACACACACACACACACACACACACACACACACACACACACACACACACACACACACACACAAACACACACACACACACAAACACACCCGCCCTCCCCCACACGCACGCACACAACGACCATCCCATCTACACACCATCACATATACACACGACACTAATCGAGTATTTGATTTGTCACCATTTTGTAGGCATTCATTATACAATGATATAACATGTGTCTACGCAATCGGTCCTATTATGTGTAGCCAGCCGACTTCTTACGATGTGACAAGGCCAACACACGAATCATTTGCGTCTCTGTATAGATCGCAGGACAACTGTAAATGTACGCCGCCCGAACCAATTTCCTGTTATTCAAATACCATAAATGTTTATCACACATTACCGTGATGACATCGTGGGTGACAACTTCACCAACATAAAACTTCTACAAAGAAAACACCAACTTACCTGTAGCATGTAACAGGAAACACAAACGTTATTCAGGTACGCCAGTCAATTATTTTTTCAAAACATAATCACTCTGTTAGTGTTTCCCTGTCATTAGGCATTGTGTCATCAATATGTGAGACCATTAAAATCGATGTTCTTTTAGATTCTGCTATCTGCTGTTGTAAAATCACATTGTGTGCTTTCTATAGTAAAGTTCTTTCATTTGTGAGATTAATTTACGGGGAACCTATCTTTGTTTTGTACCGAGTGGGTCTACGTTCTTCTAGTGATATACAGCGCAGAATCCCTATAACATTGTTGTTAATTTCGCTAGTGGAAATATTTCGCTTAAATGGAGAGTTCAACATTTATAGATAAGTCTAAGTGTAGGCTTACACTTCTGAGACGTTTGTCTATGTTAATCACATTCATACTTTACACAACAAGTAGATACTTTGATCCACCCGATGAGAGAATTAATACTTTCTTACACTATTCTTTCATATTAGTTATTGTCCTCTAGTTCTTCTATCTTGTTAAAGGGAGCCAGTCAGTTCTTCTATCTTGTTAAAGGGAGCCAGTCAGTTCTTCTATCTTGTTAAAGGGAGCCAGTCAGTTCTTCTACCCGGAAATAGTGGGCGTAATATTTTGTAACAAGAAATCTGCTATGGTGAACGTGGGAAATAGGACATCGTTGGACATCAAATGGTATTGCAGGTAACTCTGCCCGACTCGGCCGTATTGCCAATAAGGTTTGTTTTGAAACTGGATGTTTTGTTTACTATTTTGACATGCTCCGGGGTCGTACCTTCCAAATCGCGACCGTTGTTACTGGCTTACTAAACACAATTTGGCGGAAGTATACCTTCAACATAGTTAGTGTAGTCTTAAGAACGTTACATTAATTAATAAATGAAAAATTAGGAACAGAGTGCCTCTTTTTATTTTAGAAAGGACACTGAGTGTGTTCGTGTTGTGTTGCTTCCTTAGATCCTTGGTCGGAGTTCTCGAAATGCGACGCAGAATGCGGAGGCGGTTTGCGCAGTCGAATGAACGTGGACACGGAAGAGGAGCAGTTTCTTCCGTGCAACACACACCCGTGTAAACCAGGTGGGTGCGATGCGGTTATACGCGGTCAGAAGTAAACTCGTTAAGCCCGCTGCACACTGCCTCTCGACCGTAGCAGTGTAGACAATCGCGCGGTGTGCGGCTAGCTTTACGTAGGTACGTATTGAAACAGGAACTGAATTCCAATTGAAGCTGGGCGTTTTCAACGTAATTGTCCGTCTCTTAAAGCAAGAAAATTTTACAGCTGCACAAACGAAACATACAATGAATGACTATCGTATCCCTGGATTGGTTTAGATTAGTGTTAATTAACAAATTCTACATCTTACAAACAAACAAATAACAGTATATACAGACAGAAAGCTCTAAAATGGAATGTTGACATGTACACTGTGAGGACAAATGTTCTAATGAATTCCAGTAAAAATCCTTAATAGAGTTAACACATATTACATAAGATCATTAATATAAGGTGAAAACACACATTGTAAAGACAACATTGTTATAACAGACCACAAAGAGTAAATGTGTGTGAACGCACTTTTGCATCACAGCCTTAGGTTACTACAAGTGAGTATTGTTTCGCATGTGAAGCTTTTAAGATATTCCGGCTGAGGAATACAAATAAGTAAACTACTAGACAGCGTAGAATATCCCTGGGTTATATATGTTTTCAGTTGACCACGGCCATTGTTCCGTCGACGTTATCTTCGCCGTAGACGGCTCTGGTTCAACAGGAGAACGCGCCTTCTCCGTCGCAAAGCAGATCGTTATCGATGTCATTAAGACTTTGCCCACCAACCACGGCGACATCAGAGCGGGCTTTATCACCTACACGTCTAACAGCCAGGTGATATGACTAATGCAATAATTGCAGGACAGCTGAAAATGAGGGACGTTACATTAATATTGTGTAATATGAAACGAGCCGATGAACATTATGCAAAACAACTTATCGTTGTCCACCAGCGACGGTTGCCTGCATGGGACGTGATGGTAACATGATTAAGGACATTGGCGTTGGAACGTGGTGACTATTCGGGGGCTGAGGCTCAGCAGAAATCACCAATTGCATCACCCTGAGGCTCTCTAAAACCGCATATTGAGGCCTACAAGACACCTCCAATTGCACCTCCTTGAGATTCCCCAAATAACCGGTTCTGAAACTCTCAAAAATCCTCCAATTGCACCCCTTTTGAGCATCGCCGAAAACCCTACATTGAGGCTCTCCAAAAAACCTCCAGTTGCACCCCTCTTTGAGGATCACCAAAATCTTATCTTGAAGCTCTCCAAAAACTTCCAGTTGCACCTCCGATGCTCTCCATAAACCTCAAATTGCACCCAAAAATCAACCTCCCATCCCTAAATATTAGGGAACTAATCCTATATACAGCCCCAATCTAAATTATGGGGGGGGGGGGGGGCTCAGCACCCTAAGCCTCCCAGGTTCCGATGCCTATGAATTATGGTTAAATCAATGGCTTCTCCTTGGATAAATATGCCCAAACATAATTGAAAAGACGCCCACATTTGTTAATGTTATCCACTGGTCCATGTGGTATGTGATACTTGTTGTGTCAGAGGGTAGCATTGTGTCGCAGTACATCTTAAAACGCAGCTCTATACGTGCAGGTGGTGTTCCCTCTGTCTGACGTCAGCAACGTCACCAATATGGCTGCGGCCGCATGGTCGGTCGAATATACTGGCGGAGTGAGCATCGCCGCGAACGCACTTTGCCGGATTGAGTCGATGTTTGCCGAAGAAAGCCGAAGCGACGCTCGGCAGATTGTTGTGTTTCTGACAGACGGCAAGCAGCACATACGGGAGAAAGAGGCGTACGAAGTGACACAACGGCTGAGTAAAGACGGAGTTGAATTGTTTGTTGTTGGTAAGTATGACTGACATGTTGTTGACAGATTCGAATACAACATAGAGGGTTGCAATTCAAACCGCTCAAAATCGACAATATTCATAAACGAACATCAGATTAGACTCTATATTGTTGGACATTGTTGCCTGTTTTTGTGTATTTGTATTGGACAAAAATCACTTTTTATAGCAAATGCGTCCCATTAGTTCTTCATTGCAAATGCACCGAAAGTGTCGATTGGGTAAAACGCTAACAAATGCACATGGACTAGAATTTCAAAAGATGTACCAGTACAAAAATTTGGTGTCTTCGCAATTTGAAACCCTCTTAAACGCATACCATCACATTTTTTCTCAGAATTAATAGTCATATGAATAGCTATATATAATTCGAGTTTGGGTATATATGATTATCTGTGTATTTGGGCTATACCTTAAGATTTATAGACCCCAGATCACAACCAAGTAGCCAAGAAACTAATGTCCGCAGCACTATTTTTTTCAAAAGACAGTGAAGTGTAAAAATATACCCGTGACCAAAATGTTAGTTTCAGCTGTTCCTATCCGTAGAATAAACATTTGATAATAATATCAGTGCAAATCATGGTATTACTGGCAGTATTCTTTATGAAGTGCATGCTTATCGAATGTTTACTACGACATCCAACTTTGCAGTAGTTAGCTAAAAAGACGGAATATGGTAATACAAGTATTAGAGTACTTAATGTCTCTACCAATAAACATACGTAAATGCGCAAGAATGTATGTCAAATGTCAACAAATGTTGCGTCATGTTTAAGAGATGTTTACTACGACATCCATTTTCTCAAAAACTGTTGATTCCAGAGCTTATGGAAAATATGACGCATTACAAAAATTCCATTACATCTACGTCATTAATGTAATTCTGGCCTCAACGTCTTGGAGAGTTAAAATATGTTTACTGCGACATCGTGTCAAAATCTTTACTACGACATTCGCCTCTAATAAAACGCAATTCACTTTGTTCAGTTGGACAATCAAAAAGGACAGTTGGCTGTTGTTTACATGATCTTTTCCCAGAAATTGTATGGTGACAGTATGCATGTTATCAATACTAAGGCTTGTAGAGTTAACTTGGGACTACATTGAGTTAGTAAACCGTACTGATTGTTGAGAAAACATGAGACTGTTCAAAAGTTAGTTCACAGAATCGACATTGGCAAGGCATTTTCTGTGCACATGCAGTTAAATCCAAACTAAAATGTCGATGTCGTAGTAAACTTAATATGTTTACTACGACAGGTTACCTTTCTGAAAGTTAATTAAAGTGATGAATGTGCATATTTAACTTCAAAGAGATGCCTACATCAGAACATTACCTGGAAATGAGATACTGTATCAGTTCATGATGTTTTTTGTATGTTTTAATTACATTTATGTGTACGCAAAACATGCCAACAATATTACTTGCTGGATGATGATAATGATTATAAGTATAACAAATGTCATTGCAAGAAATTACTGCATAAGAAATTACGTAATAAGCAGATAACTGGTCATAAACAGATCAGTAGACTGACGAAGGTGAGAAGGTTCGGGGGGCGGTCCGTGAATCAATGGCACGTCACTTTCTAAATAGACTACGCAGAAAATAATTACGGTTGTAACTATGGCGAGAAAGTTCAAAGTGCACACTACTATAAAGAACAGATTACGCTTCACGTAATCCTGGTTGTTCATTATCGACAGGTGATAGCCCACTATATTACATACGTTATGTTGGGTAAGTGCTGAGAGCAGCCATGCCACACCAACAACGTACAGAGCTTCGGACTCTCGACTGAGAGAACCCGGGTTCGAATCCTATGCGGCGGTGTCGAACCTTGGCCAAGTTCGTTTATTCTACATTGCTTCAGTTCACTCAGCTCTATGAATGAGTACCTGGATACATACAGCGGTGGATATTTGTTTACGAATAGTATTCGCGCATTAATTGCAGCGTGGCTGAATGCTTCACAGAAAGTCGAGATGGTATTCGATTGAACAGATCTGCCAGGGAGTAAAGTGTAAAGCGCTTTGAGTAGTCCTGAGGAATGGATATTGCGCTATATAAGAACTTATATTTTATATTTACCTTTTCTCACTAAGGCTTACAAACATGCCGCTGATGTTAGAGCCACCCAACCACTAGTAATTGTAAGTAACTAAACATTCCTATTACACCTACAGTGGTGTACAATCCGTATTTAAATGAAAGATATATATATATATATATTTATACACTGTAAGTGCTTACAGTGTATATATATATATCTTTAATTTAAATATGTAAGTGCTTACAGATCGAAAGACAATACGTAATCTATGTTGGTAGGCTTTATGTAGCAGTTTGTGTCCGTGCAAGTATCTTTGTAAAGTGCTAGTAAATATTGTTTGGTGTATGTAGAAAAACCGTAGAGACTATGTGTGTATATTTTATTCAAAATGCAGGGTGGCATTTTCTAAGTAAAGTGGTATCTAATACATTTTCTGTCTCTAGAAGTCTGTCTCTAGAAGTATGACTGCATGGGGTAATAATTGGTTGACGTTGCCTTGTGTGACATTCATGATAAGCAGCGTTTTGTGATTGAAAAATATACGACGCGTTTATATACAAGTTTATGAAAGAATGTAAAACATCAGTTTGTGAATTATATTTACTGCGAGAAATTATTCGGATTGCCTTTTTTGCGATTTAGAAAGTCTATATTCGTATCAATGTAATGTGGATTGCATAGTCCAGTTTGCATCCGTCATCTAAATTTACTACGCAAATTATTGAGCTTCGCAAATTATTCATCTAAACAAATCAATTTTAGTTATGCATGTACAAAAGTACAGTTTAATTTGGCAGGTTAACATATTGAATGCTTAACTGTTTATTGTGACAAATAGTAACCTGATATTTAGGGACGGATTATATATATAATATTACCGGGTAGGCCTAATATATAATGTTGCTCCATAATTCGTTTACGTCACCGTATATGTGGTGTGTGTATGCGTGTGTTCGTATGTGCGTACATACGTACGTCTGTGCGTGCATGTGTATGGTTGCTTCATCAAAAATATTTCCTTTTTACCGTTGAAAGTGCCATCTTGGGACGTTGCCCTTGGTAAAAATTAAGTTGTTGTTACACATGCTGGTGCTACTGCTGTTGTTGTTGCTGCTGTGTGTATGTATTTGTTCTACTGTTTTGTGTTGTATATTTGGTACTACTGCTGTCGTACTTGTTGGTACTGTTGTTGTACGTACCGGTTCTACTGTTGTTGTACGTATTGGTTCTACTGTTGTTGTACTTGTTGGTACTGTTGTTGTTGTTGTACGTATTGGTTCTACTGTTGTTGTACGTACTGGTTCTACTGTTGTTGAACGTACTGGTTCTGCTGTTGTTGTACGTATTGTACGTATTGGTTCTACTGTTGTTGTACTTGTTGGCACTGTTGTTGTTGTACGTATTGGTTCTACTGTTATTGTACTTATTGGTTCTACTGTTGTTGTACGTATTGATTCTACTTTTGTTGTACATATTGGTTCTAATGTTATTGTACGTATTGGGTCTACTGTTGTTGTACGTATTGGTTTTACTGTTGTTGTACGTATTGGTTCTACTGTTGTTGTACGTATTGGTTCTATTGTTGTTGTACGTATTTGTTGTACTGTTGTTGTACGTATTGGTTCTACTGTTGTTGTGCGTATTGGTTCTACTGTTGTTGTACGTATTGGTTCTACTGTTGTTGTGCGTACTGGTTCTACTGTTATTGTACGTATTGGTTCTACTATGTTGTACGTATTGGTTCTACTGTTGTTGTACGTATCGGTTCTACTGTCGTTATACGTATCGGTTCTACTGTTGCTGTACGAATTGGTTTTATTGTTGTTGTATGAATTGGTTCTGTTATTGTTGCTGCTGTTGTATGTATTGGTAATAATACTGTTGTTGTTGTACTTGTTGGCATTACTGTTGTTATTGTAGTTGTACTTGATTATACTATTGCTACTTGATGTTACAAGCGCTGACCATCATTTCAGGTACTCATCTAGAAGTGTCCCCTAACATCATGGTGTTCGCCAGCCCGCCTTATGACAAACACGTCTTCAATGCGGGTCAATCCAGTGTTGCCGTAACTCTGGCCAACGGAATTCTTGCAAGCTCTTGCGACAGTAAGTGGGCCGACATCCACAAATCAAAATCCCCATCACTACACGTAGACACCGGAACGGGGCGGGACTTTTGGGGCCGAACCCCCAATATTTAAAATAATGGTTGAGCCCCCAATATTTTGTGAATTGCTTTAAACCATTTGGTGAGCGTCATCCGAATTGTAACCTGCGAGTTGTGAATGCTTCATTGATCGCTGGTAATCTCCAACAGGTCTTCGTATGTTATATCCGGCAGAAGCAAAGTGCTGAGGCTCTGGCTCCGGTTAACCCCCAAAATTCACTATGTACGTTTCGACGCCTATGCTAAAATTTACTTATAATTCAGCATAATAATATTATTATATTATTTTAAACCAGCTGTACACACGATAATGATAACGGAAACAACAATTCACGAAGCCACAACAAGCATCATTTTGTACGTTAAATTTTATCCGGGTGATGTTTATGTACATATGTAAGGCATAATAGTTGACACCAGTACATCAGTGACAAATAATATCCAGTAGTTAAATATGTTTCGTTTGTTGTCGTAATACGAGATTTATAGCTAGAGTACATAATTATAATTTGCTGTTTAAGATTTGTAACCAAGTATAAGAGTAAGTCACATAACGTGTGCGTGGAGAGGAAACTGTATTGCGACAGAAATGATTTATGTCTGTGGGAACGAACATTTTATAATTTATGTATATATATAGACATATATGTAAATATATATATATATATATATATACATACATAACGCCCGGATAAATGAAAACGCGACAGTCGTAGCTGGTGCTAAATACATTCGCCTAGATATGCGCACGCGCAGAAACGTCCCCCGGAAATTATTTAACGCCCGGTTAAATGTAAGCGCGACAACGTCCGCATTATGATGAAACGAACTGATAGAGCATAATCTTCGCAATCGGAACATTTTATAAAAAAATAATAATAACTGGATTGCTGGACTGCTTTGCGTGTCGCTTATGTTTAAGTATTTTGACAAGTATTTTAATAGTATTTTCCCACAACGTATATTGTAACCAAAATAAACTTCACATGTGAAACAGTAGTGTCTCTTGGCAATTGTTTAAGTTGCATTCTGAGTTAAACAATTATTTTAACTGTCTTTAAATAATGTATATGTGTAACCTAAATAATATTTGCTTATTTGATAATACTTGGCATTTGATAAGTTATTCAATAAGTTATGTGTTTACAACATTACTAGGTCCGGACAGTGGAATGACAAATGTATGGCACGCGGATATGTTATTTCGTCTTTTTTGGCGCTGTTTTAGCTTAAAATGTCATATTATATGGGCAAAGTTTATATGGTGTTGATGAAAGTGATACATAGTGTATTGGACATGTTGAGTCACTGGAAATTTGCATTTAATAGATGGACGATCTCAGTATGCAACCCTACAATTTGGCTGTAAACCTTTAGTCAAATTTAATTTGTATTTCGCTATTGTGATACCATTAAGCATTACTCATAATCATTTGGAGTAATTCATCGTGTACTTATTTGTGGGTGCATAAATCACAGCGTATGTCGATTTCCTAGCAGAAACATTTCCCTACAATTTAATAAGTATCTTTTGTATTCCAAAACTACACATGCATTAAGACACAACTATAAAGCTTCAGGCAAATTTATGTTTTGTTGAGTGGCGCCTATCGGTAGAACTGCTGGTTACTTTAAGTTATTTTGTACCTTTCTGTGGATGCCATATTTGACTTTCTGGCCAACACTTTACCAACACACAAACTGTAAGGTCAATCGCGAGTACATATTTTGTCAAATAAAATTGTTTTATTCTCGACCAGTACTCATTGTCATTCACTGTGTGCTATTTTTGTACCGAGGTTGCATGTGTTCATTTTCTGGACTATAAGTATTCACAAAAATATACGCATAACGTTATAGAAGGAAGTTTACTGGCCACATATAAAAATGCACTCTACGAGTGGTATAGACAGCTTCATGTGACCAAATATACGGCTACTGGGTGTCACAGCAGTAACACAATAATGTAATGTGGTTAAAGTGTTAGTTTGTTACCTCGGCAGATGTTTGTTTGACAAAATAATCACTCGTGACCTTTTAGTATGGTGTGCAGTTTGGTCAGGCAACGCCTGCACCTGTAGAAAAGATGCCAAATGCCTCAAAATGACCACGAATAATGTCTAGCAATAAGCGCAGCGGATCATATATCTCGCCAGTACCATTCCACGGTTCAGACAACGGACACTGCTGTATAATAGAACATGACCTGTTTTTGTGTTCTTGACAATATCCGTTTTTTTAGGCGCGGGTCTTGTGGGCCAGCTGGAAACCGTCCGCGGGTCACGGTTTGAGAATCGCTTAAATAGACTGTCGCATCTTACTAAGTGCACTAATGCTCACGGGCTTTAACTATGGGCACATTATATGTTTCAGAAGCACAGGAGTTGGTACACGAGCAAGACGTTGAGAAATCTCTCTTGTCTGAAGGGATATTGAAAGCAGCAATAATGTGGGCAGACGGAGGTATGAAATACATTCAATGTCAACTGAATAAATTCTGCCGAATTTTTCCACTACACTTCACAGACTGACTTCGTTATATATCAGTTCACGTCGATCAAGTCGTAATAGGAGTTACGATATTTAAAAAAAAGCATAGTAAGAGAGTCTTCTAGATATTAAGGACAGACGACGGGCATCGTGACACACAAACAGACAAACAGCATAGTATTATACACACATTCACCAATTTGGTAGATCTAAACAAAACTTTATATGAGTGGTGCAATAAGCAATGAAATGTACGCCTAAATGATAAAACTACATACTTTACTATCACATACGTATTTATCATTCCAGATCCCGTATGCACTTACTCAGAATTCACAGAATGCTCAGCGTCTTGTGGAGAAAAGGGTATGAAAAACCGGAAGAAGGCATGTATCTACCCCAGCAAAGAATACGTAGCAGTATGGGAATACGTACATTGCATTGGGGAGTGTACGACAACAACACAAGCGGAAACCACTACAACAACAACGCCACCACCAACAACAACAACGCCACCGCCAACAACTACAACGCCACCGTCAACTACAATAACGCCACCGTCAACTACAACAACGCCCCCGTCAACAACTACAACACCACCGACAACAACAACAACGCCACCGTCAACAACAACAACGCCACCGTCAACAACTACAACACCACCGACAACAACAACAACGCCACCGTCAACTACCACAACGCCACCGTCAACAACAACAACGCCACCTTCAACTACCACAACGCCACCGTCAACAACAACGACGCCACCGTCAACAACTTCAACGCCACCGTCAACAACTACAACGCCACTGTCAACAACTACAACGCCACCGGCAAAAACAACGACGTCACCGTCAACAACTTCAACGCCATCGCCAACAACTACAACGCCACCGTCAACAACTACAAGGCCACCCTCAACAACTACAACGCCACCGTCAACAACAACGACGCCACCGTCAACAACTTCAACGCCATCGTCAACAACTACAACGCCACCGTCAACAACTTCAACGCCACCGTCAACAACTACAACGCCACCGTCAACAACAAAAACGCCACCGTCAACAACTACAACGCCACCGACAACAACAACAATGCCAGCGTCAACAACTACAACGCCACCGTCAACAACTACAACGCCACCGGCAAAAACAACGACGCCACCGTCAACAACTTCAACGCCACCGTCAACAACTACAACGCCACCGTCAACTACCACAACGCCACCATCAACAACAACAACGCAACCGTCACCAACAACGACGCCACCGTCAACAACAACGACGCCACCGTCAACAACAACAACGCCACCATCAACAACTACAACGCCACCGTCAACAACTACAACGCCACCGTCAACAACAACAACGTCACCGTCAACTACAACAACGCCACCGTCAACAACTACAACGCCACCGTCAACAACTACAACGCCACCGTCAACAACTACAAAGCCAACGTCAACAACTACAACGCCACCGTCAACAACAACAACGCCACCGTCAACAACTACAACGCCACTGTCAACAACTACAACGCCATCGTCAACAACTACAACGCCACCGTCGACAACTACAACGCCACCGTCAACAACAACAACGCCACCGTCAACAACTACAACGCCACCGTCAACAACAACAACGCCACCGTCAACTACCACAAAGCCACCGTCAACAACAACGACGCCACCGTCAACAACTTCAACTCCACTGTCAACAACAACAACAACGCCACCGTCAACAACAACAACACCACCGTCAACAACAACAACGCCACCATTAACAACTACAACGACACCGTCAACAACAACAACGCCCCCGTCAACAACAACAACGCCACCGTCAACAACTACAACGCCACCGTCAACAACAACAACGCCACCGTCAACAACAACAACGCCGTCAACAACTACAACGCCACCGTCAACAACTACAACGCCACCGTCAACAACTACACCACCGTCAACTACAACAACGCCACCGTCAACAACAACGACGCCACCGTCAACAACTACAACGCCACCGTCAACAACTAAAACACCAACGACAACAACAACAACGCCACCGTCAACTACCACAACGCCACCGTCAACAACAACAACGCCACCGTCAACAACTACAACGCCACCGACAACAACAACAACGCCACCGTCAACTACCACAACGCCACCTTCAACAACAACAACGACACCGCCAACTATCACAACGCCTCCTTCATCAACAACAACGCCACCGTCAACTACCACAACGCCACCGTCAACAACAACAACGCCACCGTCAACTACAACAACGCCACCGTCAACAACTACAACACCACCGACAACAACAACAACGCCACCGTCAACTAGCACAACGCCACCGTCAACAACTACAACGCCACCGTCAACAACAACAACAACGCCAACGTCAACAACTACAACGCCACCGTCAACAACCACAACGCCACCTTCAACAACAACAACGCCACCGTCAACTACCACAACGCGACCGTCAACTACCACAACGCAACCGTCAACACCAACAACTCCACCGTCAACTACCACAACGCCACCTTCAACAACAACAACGCCACCGTCAACTACCACAACGCGACCGTCAACTACCACAACGCAACCGTCAATACCAACAACTCCACCGTCAACTACCACAACGCCACCGTCAACAACTACAACGCCACCGTCAACAACTACAACACCACCGACAACAACAACAACGCCACCGTCAATTACCACAACGCCACCGTCAACAACAACAACGCCACCGTCAACTACCACAACGCCACCGTCAACAACAACAACGCCACCGTCAACAACTACAACGCCACCGACAACAACAACAACGCCACCGTCAACTACCACAACGCCACCTTCAACAACAACAACGACACCGCCAACTACCACAACGCCTCCTTCATCAACAACAACGCCACCGTCAACTACCACAAAGCCACCGTCAACAACAACAACGCCACCGTCAACTACAACAACGCCACCGTCAACAACTACAACACCACCGACAACAACAACAACGCCACCGTCAACTACCACAACGCCTCCGTCAACAACTACAACGCCACCGTCAACAACTACAACGCCACCGTCAACAACTACAACACCACCGACAACAACTACAACGCCACCGTCAACAACTACAACGCCACTGTCAACAACTACAACGCCACCGTCAACAACAACAACAACGCCACCATCAACAACTACAACGCCACCGTCAACTACAACAACGCCACCTTCAACAACAACAACAATACCGACAACAACTACAACGGCACCGTCAACAACTACAACGCCACTGTCAACAACTACAACGCCACCGTCAACAACAACAACGCCACCGTCAACAACTACAACGCCACCGTCAACTACCACAACGCGACAGTCAACTACCACAACGCAACCGTCAACACCAACAACTCCACCGTCAACTACCACAACGCCACCGTCAACAACTACAACGCCACCGTCAACAACTACAACACCACCGACAACAACTACAACGCCATCGTCAATTACCACAACGCCACCGTCAACAACAACAACGCCACCGTCAACAACTACAACGCCACCGACAACAACAACAACGCCACCGTCAACAACTACAACACCACCGACAACAACTACAACGCAACCGTCAACAACTACAACGCCACCGTCAACTACCACAACGCCACCTTCAACAACAACAACGCCACCGTCAACTAGAACAACGCCACCGTCAACTACCACAACGCAACCGTCAACACCAACAACTCCACCGTCAACTACCACAACGCCACCGTCAACAACTACAACGCCACCGTCAACAACTACAACGCCACCGTCAACTACCACAACGCAACCGTCAACACCAACAACTCCACCGTCAACTACCACAACGCCACCGTCAACAACAACAACGCCACCGTCAACAACTACAACGCCACCGTCAACTACCACAACGCGACAGTCAACTACCACAACGCAACCGTCAACACCAACAACTCCACCGTCAACTACCACAACGCCACCGTCAACAACTACAACGCCACCGTCAACAACTACAACACCACCGACAAAAACAACAACGCCATCGTCAATTACCACAACGCCACCGTCAACAACAACAACGCCACCGTCAACAACTACAACGCCACCGACAACAACAACAACGCCACCGTCAACTACCACAACGCCTCCGTCAACAACTACAACGCCACCGTCAACAACTACAACGCCACCGTCAACTACCACAACGCCACCGTCAACAACTACAACGCCACCGTCAACTACAACAACGCCACCGTCAACAACTACCACGCCACCGTCAACAACTACAACGCCACCGTCATCAACTACAACACCACCGACAACAACAACAACGCCACCGTCAACTACCACAACGCCTCCGTCAACTACCACAACGTCACCGTCAACAACAACAACGCCACCGTCAACTACCACAACGCCACCGTCAACAACTACAACACAACCGACAACAACAACAACAACACCGTCAACAACAACAACTACCACAACGCGACCGTCAACTACCACAACGCAACCGTCAACACCAACAACTCCACCGTCAACTACCACAACGCCACCGTCAACAACTACAACGCCACCGTCAACAACTACAACACCACCGACAACAACAACAACGCCACCGTCAATTACCACAACACCACCGACAACAACTACAACGCCACCGTCAACTACCACAACGCCACCGTCAACAACTACAACGCCACCGTCAACTACCACAACGCCACCGTCAACTACCACAACACCACCGTCAACAACAACAACGCCACCGTCATCAACTACAACACCACCGACAACAACAACAACGCCACCGTCAACAACTACAACACCACCGACAACAACTACAACGCCACCGTCAACAAATACAACGCCACCGTCAACTACCACAACGCCACCTTCAACAACAACAACGCGACCGTCAACTACCACAACGCGACCGTCAACTACCACAACGCAACCGTCAACACCAACAACTCCACCGTCAACTACCACAACGCCACCGTCAACAACTACAACGCCACCGTCAACAACTACAACGCCACCGTCAACTACCACAACGCCACCGTCAACTACCACAACGCCTCCATCAACAACTACAACGCCACCGTCAACAACTACAACGCCACCGTCAACTACCACAACGCCACCGTCAACAACTACAACGCCACTGTCAACAACAACAACGCCACCGTCAACAACTACAACGCCACCGTCAACAACTACAACGCCACCGACAACAACAACAACGCCACCGTCAACAACTACAACGCCACCGTCAACAACAACAACGCCACCGTCAACAACAACAACGCCACCGTCAACAACTACAACGCCACCGTCAACAACTACAACGCCACCGACAACAACAACAACGCCACCGTCAACAACTACAACGCCACCGTCAACAACAACAACGCCACCGTCAACAACTACAACGCCACCGTCAACTACCACAACGCCACCGTCAACAACTACAACGCCACCGTCAACAACAACAACGCCACCGTCAACAACTACAACACCACCGACAACAACAACAACGCCACCGTCAACTACCACAACGCCACCTTCAACAACAACAACGCCACCGTCAACAACTACAACGCCACCGTCAACAACTACAACACCACCGACAACAACTACAACGCCACCGTCAACAACTACAACGCCACTGTCAACAACTACAACTCCACCGTCAACAACAACAACGCCACCGTCAACAACTACAACGCCACCGTCAACTACCACAACGCCTCCATCAACGACTACAACGCCACCGTCAACAACTACAACGCCACCGTCAACTACCACAACGCCACCGGCAATTTCCACAACGTCACCTTCAACAACAACAACGCCACCGTCAACTACAACAACGCCACCGTCAACAACAACGACGCCACCTTCAACAACTTCAACTCCTCCGTCAACAACTACAACGCCTCCGTCAACAACTACAACACCACCGACAACAACTACAACGCCACCGTCAACAACTACAACGCCACTGTCAACAACTACAACGCCACCGTCAACAACTACAACACCACCGACAACAACAACAACAACAACACCGCCAACAACAACAACTCCACCGTCAACAACTACAACGCCGCTGTCAACAACTACAACGCCACCGTCAACAACTACAACGCCACCGTCAACAACGACAACGCCACCGTCAACTACCACAACGCCACCGTCAACAACTACAACGCCACCGTCATCAACTACAACACCACCGACAACAACAACAACGCCACCGTCAACTACCACAACGCCTCCGTCAACAACTACAACGCCACCGTCAACAACTACAACGCCTCCGTCAACAACTACAACGCCACCGTCAACAACAACAACGCCACCGTCAACAACTACAACGCCACCGTCAACAACTACAACGCCACCGTCAACAACTACAACGCCACCGTCAACAACAACAACGCCACCGTCAACTACCACAACGCCACCGTCAACAACTACAACACAACCGACAACAACAACAACAACACCGTCAACAACAACAACTACCACAACGCGACCGTCAACTACCACAACGCAACCGTCAACACCAACAACTCCACCGTCAACTACCACAACGCCACCGTCAACAACTACAACGCCACCGTCAACAACTACAACACCACCGACAACAACAACAACGCCACCGTCAATTACCACAACACCACCGACAACAACTACAACGCCACCGTCAACTACCACAACGCCACCGTCAACAACTACAACGCCACCGTCAACTACCACAACGCCACCGTCAACTACCACAACACCACCGTCAACAACAACAACGCCACCGTCATCAACTACAACACCACCGACAACAACAACAACGCCACCGTCAACAACTACAACACCACCGACAACAACTACAACGCCACCGTCAACAAATACAACGCCACCGTCAACTACCACAACGCCACCTTCAACAACAACAACGCGACCGTCAACTACCACAACGCGACCGTCAACTACCACAACGCAACCGTCAACACCAACAACTCCACCGTCAACTACCACAACGCCACCGTCAACAACTACAACGCCACCGTCAACAACTACAACGCCACCGTCAACTACCACAACGCCACCGTCAACTACCACAACGCCTCCATCAACAACTACAACGCCACCGTCAACAACTACAACGCCACCGTCAACTACCACAACGCCACCGTCAACAACTACAACGCCACTGTCAACAACAACAACGCCACCGTCAACAACTACAACGCCACCGTCAACAACTACAACGCCACCGACAACAACAACAACGCCACCGTCAACAACTACAACGCCACCGTCAACAACAACAACGCCACCGTCAACAACAACAACGCCACCGTCAACAACTACAACGCCACCGTCAACAACTACAACGCCACCGACAACAACAACAACGCCACCGTCAACAACTACAACGCCACCGTCAACAACTACAACGCCACCGACAACAACAACAACGCCACCGTCAACAACTACAACGCCACCGTCAACAACAACAACGCCACCGTCAACAACTACAACGCCACCGTCAACTACCACAACGCCACCGTCAACAACTACAACGCCACCGTCAACAACAACAACGCCACCGTCAACAACTACAACACCACCGACAACAACAACAACGCCACCGTCAACTACCACAACGCCACCTTCAACAACAACAACGCCACCGTCAACAACTACAACGCCACCGTCAACAACTACAACACCACCGACAACAACTACAACGCCACCGTCAACAACTACAACGCCACTGTCAACAACTACAACTCCACCGTCAACAACAACAACGCCACCGTCAACAACTACAACGCCACCGTCAACTACCACAACGCCTCCATCAACGACTACAACGCCACCGTCAACAACTACAACGCCACCGTCAACTACCACAACGCCACCGGCAATTTCCACAACGTCACCTTCAACAACAACAACGCCACCGTCAACTACAACAACGCCACCGTCAACAACAACGACGCCACCTTCAACAACTTCAACTCCTCCGTCAACAACTACAACGCCTCCGTCAACAACTACAACACCACCGACAACAACTACAACGCCACCGTCAACAACTACAACGCCACTGTCAACAACTACAACGCCACCGTCAACAACTACAACACCACCGACAACAACAACAACAACAACACCGCCAACAACAACAACGCCTCCGTCAACAACTACAACAACACCGCCAACAACAACAACGCCACCGTCAACAACTACAACGCCACCGTCAACTACCACAACGCCACCGTCAACAACTACAACGCCACCGTCAACAACAACAACGCCACCGTCAACAACTACAACACCACCGACAACAACAACAACGCCACCGTCAACTACCACAACGCCACCTTCAACAACAACAACGCCACCGTCAACAACTACAACGCCACCGTCAACAACTACAACACCACCGACAACAACTACAACGCCACCGTCAACAACTACAACGCCACTGTCAACAACTACAACTCCACCGTCAACAACAACAACGCCCCCGTCAACAACTACAACGCCACCGTCAACTACCACAACGCCTCCATCAACGACTACAACGCCACCGTCAACAACTACAACGCCACCGTCAACTACCACAACGCCACCGGCAATTTCCACAAAGTCACCTTCAACAACAACAACGCCACCGTCAACTACAACAACGCCACCGTCAACAACAACGACGCCACCTTCAACAACTTCAACTCCTCCGTCAACAACTACAACGCCTCCGTCAACAACTACAACACCACCGACAACAACTACAACGCCACCGTCAACAACTACAACGCCACTGTCAACAACTACAACGCCACCGTCAACAACTACAACACCACCGACAACAACAACAACGCCACCGTCAACAACTACAACGCCACCGTCAACAACTACAACGCCACCGTCAACAACTACAACGCCACCGTCAACAACAACAACTCCACCGTCAACAACTACAACGCCGCTGTCAACAACTACAACGCCACCGTCAACAACTACAACGCCACCGTCAACAACGACAACGCCACCGTCAACTACCACAACGCCACCGTCAACAACTACAACGCCACCGTCATCAACTACAACACCACCGACAACAACAACAACGCCACCGTCAACTACCACAACGCCTCCGTCAACAACTACAACGCCACCGTCAACAACTACAACGCCTCCGTCAACAACTACAACGCCACCGTCAACAACAACAACGCCACCGTCAACAACTACAACGCCACCGTCAACAACTACAACGCCACCGTCAACAACTACAACGCCACCGTCAACAACAACAACGCCACCGTCAACAACTTCAACGCCACCGTCAACAACAACAACAACAACGCCACCGTCAACAACTACAACACCACCGTCAACAACAACAACGCCACCGTCAACAACTACAACACCACCGTCAACAACAACAACGCCACATTCAACTACCACAACGCCACCGTCAACAACAACAACGCCACTGTCAACTACCACAACGCCACCGTCAACAACAACAACGCCACCGTCAACAACTACAACGCCACCGTCAACAACAACAACAACGCCACCGTCAACAACTACAACACCACCGTCAACAACAACAACGCCACCGTCAACAACTACAACACCACCGTCAACAACAACAACGCCACATTCAACTACCACAACGCCACCGTCAACAACAACAACGCCACTGTCAACTACCACAACGCCACCGTCAACAACAACGACGCCACCGTCAACAACTTCAACGCCACCGTCAACTACCACAACGCCACCGTCAACAACTACAACGACGCCGTCAACAACAACAACGCCACCGTCAACAACTACAACACCACCGACAACAACAACAACGCCAACGTCAACAACAACAACAACAACACCGCCAACAACAACAACTCCACCGTCAACAACTACAACGCCGCTGTCAACAACTACAACGCCACCGTCAACAACTACAACGCCACCGTCAACAATTACAACGCCACCGTCAACAACAACAACGCCACCGTCAACAACTACAACGCCACCGTCAACAACTATAACGCCACCGTCAACAACTACAACGCCACCGTCAACAACAACAACGCCACCGTCAACAACTACAACACCACCGACAACAACAACAACGCCAACGTCAACAACAACAACAACAACACCGCCAACAACAACAACTCCACCGTCAACAACTACAACGCCGCTGTCAACAACTACAACGCCACTGTCAACAACTACAACGCCACCGTCAACAACGACAACGCCACCGTCAACTACCACAACGCCACCGTCAACAACTACCACGCCACCGTCAACAACTACAACGCCACCATCATCAACTACAACACCACCGACAACAACAACAACGCCACCGTCAACTACCACAACGCCTCCGTCAACAACTACAACGCCACCGTCAACAACTACAACGCCACCGTCAACAACTACAACACCACCGACAACAACTACAACGCCACCGTCAACAACTACAACGCCACTGTCAACAACTACAACGCCACCGTCAACAACAACAACGCCACTGTCAACTACCACAACGCCAACGTCAACAATAACGACGCCCCCTTCAACAACTTCAACGCTACCGTCAACTACCACAACGCCACCGTCAACAACTACAACACCACCGACAACAACACCGTCAACAGCAACAACGCCATCGTCAACTACCACAACGCCACCGGCAATTTCCACAACGTCACCTTCAACAACAACAACGCCACCGTCAACTACAACAACACCACCGTCAACAACAACGACGCCACCTTCAACAACTTCAACTCCTCCGTCAACAACTACAACGCCTCCGTCAACAACTACAACGCCACCGTCAACAACAACAACGCCACCGTCAACAACTACAACGCCACCGTCAACAACTACAACGCCACCGTCAACAACTACAACGCCACCGTCAACAACAACAACGCCACCGTCAACAACAACAACAACGCCACCGTCAACAACTACAACACCACCGTCAACAACAACAACGCCACCGTCAACAACTACAACACCACCGTCAACAACAACAACGCCACATTCAACTACCACAACGCCACCGTCAACAACAACAACGCCACTGTCAACTACCACAACGCCACCGTCAACAACAACGACGCCACCGTCAACAACTTCAACGCCACCGTCAACAACTACAACACCACCGTCAACAACAACAACGCCACCGTCAACAACTACAACACCACCGTCAACAACAACAACGCCACATTCAACTACCACAACGCCACCGTCAACAACAACAACGCCACTGTCAACTACCACAACGCCACCGTCAACAACAACAACGCCACCGTCAACAACTACAACGCCACCGTCAACAACAACAACAACGCCACCGTCAACAACTACAACACCACCGTCAACAACAACAACGCCACCGTCAACAACTACAACACCACCGTCAACAACAACAACGCCACATTCAACTACCACAACGCCACCGTCAACAACAACAACGCCACTGTCAACTACCACAACGCCACCGTCAACAACAACGACGCCACCGTCAACAACTTCAACGCCACCGTCAACTACCACAACGCCACCGTCAACAACTACAACGACGCCGTCAACAACTACAACGCCACCGTCAACAACTACAACGCCACCGTCAACAATTACAACGCCACCGTCAACAACAACAACGCCACCGTCAACAACTACAACGCCACCGTCAACAACTATAACGCCACCGTCAACAACTACAACGCCACCGTCAACAACAACAACGCCACCGTCAACAACACCACCGACAACAACAACAACGCCAACGTCAACAACAACAACGCCACCATCAACAACTACAACACCACCGACAACAACAACAACGCCACCGTCAACAACTACAACGCCAACGTCAACTACTACAGCACCACCTTCTACAACTACAACACCACCGTCAACAACTTCAACGCCTCCGTCAACTACCACAACGCCCCCATCAACTACCACAACGCCACCGTTAACAACTACAACGCCACAATCAACAACTCCAACGCTACCGACAACAACAACAACACTGTCAACAACAACGCCACCGTCAACAACAACAACGCCTCCGTCAACTACCACAACGCCCCCGTCAACAACAACAACGCCACCCTCAACTATCACAACACAAACATCAACAACAACGCCACCGTCAACAACTACAACACCACCGTCTACTACCATAACGCCACCGTCAACAACAATGCCACCTTTAACTGCCACAACGCCTTCATTAACAACAACTACAACCCTACAGACAACTACCACAACGTCACGATCAACCACCACAATGCCACACACAAACACCACAGCGCCACAGACAACCACCACAACGCCACAGACAACCACCACCACGGCACAGACAACCACCACAATACCACAGACAACCACCACAACGGCACAGACAACTACCACAACGCCACAGGCAACCACGACGACTCCACAGACAACCTCCACAGCGCCACAGACAACCACGACAACGGCAGATACAACAACCACAGCGCAACAAACAACCACCACAAAGCCACAGACAACCACGACAACGCCACAGACAACCACCACAATGCCAGAGACAACCACCACAACGGTACAGACAACCACCACAGTGCCAGAGACAACCACCACAACGGCACATACAACTACCACAATGCCAGAGACAACAACCACAACGGCACAGAAAACCACCACAACGCCACAGACATCCACCACAACGCCACAGACATCCACCATAACGCCACAGACAACCACCACAACGCCACAGACAACCACCACAACGCCACAGACAACCACCACAACGCCACAGACATCCACCACAACGCCACCGTCAACAACTACAACGCCACAGACAACTACCACAACGCCTCCATCAACAACTACAACGCCACCGTCAACAACTACAACGCCACCGTCAACTACCACAACGCCACCGGCAATTTCCACAACGTCACCTTCAACAACAACAACGCCACCGTCAACTACAACAACGCCACCGTCAACAACAACGACGCCACCTTCAACAACTTCAACTCCTCCGTCAACAACTACAACGCCTCCGTCAACAACTACAACACCACCGACAACAACTACAACGCCACCGTCAACAACTACAACGCCACTGTCAACAACAACAACGCCACCGTCAACAACTACAACACCACCGACAACAACAACAACAACAACATCGCCAACAACAACAACTCCACCGTCAACAACTACAACGCCGCTGTCAACAACTACAACGCCACTGTCAACAACTACAACGCCACCGTCAACAACGACAACGCCACCGTCAACTACCACAACGCCACCGTCAACAACTACAACGCCACCGTCATCAACTACAACACCACCGACAACAACAACAACGCCACCGTCAACTACCACAACGCCTCCGTCAACAACTAGAACGCCACCGTCAACAACTACAACGCCACCGTCAACTACCACAACGCCACCGTCAACAACTACAACGCCACCGTCAACTACAACAACGCCACCGTCAACAACTACCACGCCACCGTCAACAACTACAACGCCACCATCATCAACTACAACACCACCGACAACAACAACAACGCCACCGTCAACTACCACAACGCCTCCGTCAACAACTACAACGCCACCGTCAACAACTAGAACGCCACCGTCAACAACTACAACGCCACCGTCAACTACCACAACGCCACCGTCAACAACTACAACGCCACCGTCAACTACAACAACGCCACCGTCAACAACTACCACGCCACCGTCAACAACTACAACGCCACCATCATCAACTACAACACCACCGACAACAACAACAACGCCACCGTCAACTACCACAACGCCTCCGTCAACAACTACAACGCCACCGTCAACAACTACAACGCCACCGTCAACAACTACAACACCACCGACAACAACTACAACGCCACCGTCAACAACTACAACGCCACTGTCAACAACTACAACGCCACCGTCAACAACAACAACGCCACCGTCAACAACTACAACGCCACTGTCAACAACTACAACGCCACCGTCAACAACAACAACGCCACCGTCAACAACTACAACGCCACCGTCAACTACCACAACGCCACCTTCAACAATAACAACGCCACCGTCAACTACCACAACGCCACCGGCAACTACCACAACGTCACCGTCAACAACAACAACGCCACCGTCAACTACCACAACGCCACCGTCAACAACTACAACACAACCGACAACAACAACAACAACACCGTCAACAACAACAACGCCACCGTCAACAACTACAACACCACAAACAACAACAACAACGCCACTGTCAACTACCACAACGCCAACGTCAACAATAACGACGCCCCCTTCAACAACTTCAACGCTACCGTCAACTACCACAACGCCACCGTCAACAACTACAACACCACCGACAACAACACCGTCAACAGCAACAACGCCATCGTCAACTACCACAACGCCACCGGCAATTTCCACAACGTCACCTTCAACAACAACAACGCCACCGTCAACTACAACAACACCACCGTCAACAACAACGACGCCACCTTCAACAACTTCAACTCCTCCGTCAACAACTACAACGCCTCCGTCAACAACTACAACGCCACCGTCAACAACAACAACGCCACCGTCAACAACTACAACGCCACCGTCAACAACTACAACGCCACCGTCAACAACTACAACGCCACCGTCAACAACAACAACGCCACCGTCAACAACTACAACGCCACCGTCAACAACAACAACAACGCCACCGTCAACAACTACAACACCACCGTCAACAACAACAACGCCACCGTCAACAACTACAACACCACCGTCAACAACAACAACGCCACATTCAACTACCACAACGCCACCGTCAACAACAACAACGCCACTGTCAACTACCACAACGCCACCGTCAACAACAACGACGCCACCGTCAACAACTTCAACGCCACCGTCAACTAGCACAACGCCACCGTCAACAACTACAACGCCGCCGTCAACAACTACAACGCCACCGTCAACAACTACAACGCCACCGTCAACAATTACAACGCCACCGTCAACAACAACAACGCCACCGTCAACAACTACAACGCCACCGTCAACAACTATAACGCCACCGTCAACAACTACAACGCCACCGTCAACAACAACAACGCCACCGTCAACAACTACAACACCACCGACAACAACAACAACGCCAACGTCAACAACAACAACGCCACCATCAACAACTACAACACCACCGACAACAACAACAACGCCACCGTCAACAACTACAACGCCAACGTCAACTACTACAGCACCACCTTCTACAACTACAACACCACCGTCAACAACTTCAACGCCTCCGTCAACTACCACAACGCCCCCATCAACTACCACAACGCCACCGTTAACAACTACAACGCCACAATCAACAACTCCAACGCCACCGACAACAACAACAACACTGTCAACAACAACGCCACCGTCAACAACAACAACGCCTCCGTCAACTACCACAACGCCCCCGTCAACAACAACAACGCCACCCTCAACTATCACAACACAAACATCAACAACAACGCCACCGTCAACAACTACAACACCACCGTCTACTACCATAACGCCACCGTCAACAACAATGCCACCTTTAACTGCCACAACGCCTTCATTAACAACAACTACAACCCTACAGACAACTACCACAACGTCACGATCAACCACCACAATGCCACACACAAACACCACAGCGCCACAGACAACCACCACAACGCCACAGACAACCACCACCACGGCACAGACAACCACCACAATACCACAGACAACCACCACAACGGCACAGACAACTACCACAACGCCACAGGCAACCACGACGACTCCACAGACAACCTCCACAGCGCCACAGACAACCACGACAACGGCAGATACAACAACCACAGCGCAACAAACAACCACCACAAAGCCACAGACAACCACGACAACGCCACAGACAACCACCACAATGCCAGAGACAACCACCACAACGGTACAGACAACCACCACAGTGCCAGAGACAACCACCACAACGGCACATACAACTACCACAATGCCAGAGACAACAACCACAACGGCACAGAAAACCACCACAACGCCACAGACATCCACCACAACGCCACAGACATCCACCACAATGCCACAGACAACCACCACAACGTCACAGACAACCACCACAACGCCACAGACATCCACCACAACGCCACAGACAACCACCATAACGCCACAGACAACCACCACAACGCCACAGACAACCACCACAACGCCACAGACAACCACCACAACGCCACAGACATCCACCACAACGCCACAGACAACCACCACAACGCCACAGACAACCACCACAACGTCACAGACAACCACCACAACGCCACAGACATCCACCACAACGGCACAGAAAACCACCACAACGCCACAGACATCCACCACAACGCCACAGACATCCACCACAATGCCACAGACAACCACCACAACGTCACAGACAACCACCACAACGCCACAGACATCCACCACAATGCTACAGACAACCTCCACAACGCCACAGACATCCACCACAACGCCACAGACAACCACCACAACGACACAGACATCCACCACAACGCCACAGACAACCACCACAACGCCACAGACAACCACCACAACGCCACAGACATCCACCACAACGCCACAGACAATCACCACAACGCCACAGACAACCACCACAACGCCACAGACAACCACCACAACGCCACAGACTACTACCACAACGCCACAGACAACCACCACAACGCCACAGACAAACACCACAACACCACAGACATCCACCACAACGCGACACACAACCTCTACAACGCCACAGACAACCACCACAACGTCACAGACAACCACCACAACGCCACAGACATCTACCACAACGCCACAGACAACCTCCGCAACGGCACAGACAACCACCACAACGCCACAGACAACCATCACAACGCCACAGACAACCACCACAACGCCACAGACCACCACCACAACGGCACAGACAACCACCACAACGCCACAGACAACCACCACAACGCCACAGACAACCACCACAACGCCACAGACATCCACCACAACGTCACAGACATCCACCACAATGCCACAGACATCCACCACAACGCCACAGACAACCATCACAACGCCACAGACAACCACCACAACGCCACAGACAACCACCACAACGCCACAGACAACCACCACAACGCCAGTCATCAATACGACTCCGTTTGCTCCACCGGATTGCGAACGCTGTAATTACACAACCGGTCAAATCTGGTACCCGGATCCTGCCGACTGTCATTGGTATTACCTCTGTGTGAAAACTTCGGAAAGGTTTGGAAAGTTTCACTACCGCCGGTTCCACTTATCGTGTGGGCGACTCTTCTGGGATCAGGCTAGGCTGACATGCATGACAACTCCCCAGCCGGGCTGTGTTATTCCGACTGGGTCGGTCGCGACTCACTCTACAGTTGGTATGTGTACACTACTGGTATCCGTTTCTTCTTCTTCTGGCGTGAATGTTTTGAGTTTTACGATCCACATAATGATGCCGATGTCATTTCTTTGAAATTGCAATCAATGTTTGTGGCGCGACAAAAACAACGTGGCGGTACACACCTATCAGTGGAGATTTTCGATGTTGTTTGATTTATTTCATAAATATACAATTCTGGGCAAAAACAAAAATGTTGAGGAATACATGGTAGTCTTTGTACGGTACAATAACTGAGTTGTTTATACGTTCGAAATAAAATGAATGAAAAAATTTACTATGATTTAGCCAATGGAAATGTAGGCTGAGTGCGGGTGAGTGCAGGCACAGTCGGAATGGATAATAAAATACAACATATTCGCGGAATATTACTTCATAGACGCATAATTATATGAAGATTAAGCGACCAAAGACGAACCTATATCGTTGACAAAGAATTATGTTTTGACGTTCAAACGTCAAAAGTTACCACCGCAGACTAGCAGAGCTTGCCGCCGACGGACGCGACAAAACCATTATCTGAATAATCTGCTTCTTTCTCTGAGAGTCCTTCCGTGGACGTATGTGAAAAGCTCTTTCCTGTTATTTATGGTATATCCAGTAGCTATTAGGTGCATTAATGTTTTAAATTGTTATGTTTTGTATGCGATTCGTCAGTTTTTCTGGGAGCTATGCAGCGGATCTTGGCATTTCTCGACTCAAAATAATAACGCCGCCATGCGCTGTTGATTGTCAAGTTTGAAAATATATTTAAAATATACCGTGGGTTGTTCTCATCAAATCGTGGTGACATGTTCTGTAAATTGTATGTTCTTATTTTTGGGCTAGTTCAAGCGTTTCACCCTCTTTAAAGATACAAACTATCCTGTTATTCCTATTTTCTTTTGGGATTTATTTAGATATTCATTAAATCACTGTAGATGGTGTGAACAATTTGTCATGTGGTTATGCGTGAATATGGAATATATTTGAGCACCTTTTAACTTGCTTTGTTCGTTCTATAATATGTTTGAAACATATAAGATTTATTGATTTACGTAACTGGTTATTATCCGTTAGTATAACGCTTTCAGCGCCACAGAATGTCCCATGCCCGTATAGGACTATTTCTGGGGATAACCAAAATTTCGAGAGCAAGCTGGTAGATGGCGCGATATTCAGATGCAGAGCGGGTATGGCTTTCGACGACAGCTACGAAGTTTGTGCGTGCATACCGATTAAGGGATACACCACGCCAAAAGGTAGGTCATGTTTGTGTCTGTGTTGTACGAACGCACGCGCGCCCGCCCGCACGTACGTTCATAAATGATGTTCTAAATATTAAACAGATAAGAAATAGTATAGCGTAGGTTACCAAACATGTTAAGGTGAAATCACGAATAGATGGCAAGAGCGTACGCACGCACGCACGCACGCACGCACGCACGCACGCATCCCACAAACAAAAATCCACTATAATAGTAGTACGTGTGTCTCGCTACGGACTTGCCGATTCATAATGAAATTATTATAATTTTTTTCGCCGAATATCCTACAAACTGAACTCGTTCCAGACGACTGTTCCGGAGACCTGCTGTTACATTTTCCTTTCGACGCACACTTCAATGACGTCACGTGTCGTCACGCGGCCGGTCACATGTACGGCAGAGGCATAGTGAGAATCGTCAACGACGCGACACGTGGAAAGGTTGCACTGTTCGACGGAGCAGCTCGGATAGAGGTATGGCCGGCAGGATTGACATTAATGTTTTATTAGGTCATTGTCCACCGCCGGGTAAATGACACCCACGTTCTATTTGCCTGACAGCAATCTTTGACTTTATTTGCCCCAACTTGAATTTATGCAATTACCATGAATTGTTTTGCACAAAACAAAATAATTCTCCTATGTCATTATGTTGTTGTACCATGTTTTAGTAATAGGTACGAAGACCTATCTATAGTATCTGGCAAATCTTAGAAGTCTGACAAGTCTTTATCTTTTGGTTTACGAGACGTTGTCCTCGACATGTATCACGTCACGGCTGCTCAACTCACACTGTGCGTGTTTGTGCGTCGTGCTGGACTCACGGAAATTCGCGTGTCCATTTTCTAGAAAGAAACGTTTTTTTCCTGTTGACTCACGTATTACTGGCCTACGTTCCGCATATCTTGCGATTGGCTAACCAGTGGTTGGTCTGCTTTTGGTGGCGTTACAAACACGTTGATCACAAACGAACACGGACAGTCAATACTCGTTTCGACTTCCGTTTTTTGCTCGCGACTGGGTTGCCCCTAGTGACTATAGCGACCTCGGTGTATTATCTATGCCACCTGGTGGCTTTTTTGGCATTATACTTTATACAAAATCCACATCGTCCATGATATTATACAACAATAAATGACACAGCTTCGGTATCTCTTCTACCTTTGATCGGGCTAGTGTTATTCCGATTTAACTTGTCTGTCTGAGCAAGTGGTAGTCGTCGCCAGTGTGCTTGGCCTACATTTTACTAAGCATTTACTTGATCAAGGCGATCGATCAACCGTTCATATAAAACGCTGCCCAATATGAGAAACGGAGTTTCAACGTGTGTTCAACACTCGGCAACGGCCTGTTGACCTATTAATACGTTATAGCTTACACCCGCTGACCCACCCATGGAGGAACGCATTAACGAATTATTTGGGGGTGCAAGTAACATTAATTTCTGTCAATGACTGTGCTTAAAATGTACAAATCAGGCGACATTTGTTCCGTTTTCTTTAGGTTATTTGACTGAATTATGCGATGTCCGAATTATACAAATATGTCGCTAAAAGTATTCAAAACGCGTTGCATTCCGTAATGCCATTTGCCTCATATCGAATGGTGCCCTTTCAAACGACTCGGTACCAATACCGGAACATCTGCGTGGAGTGCGAGGGCGTAGCGTTTAGATCGTCGAACTCTGAATCGAGAGAACCCGGGTTCGAATCCTCCTGTTGCCGTATCGAACCTTGGGCAAGCTCGTTCGCTTCACGTAGCTCCAGTTCACTCAGCCGTATGAATAAGTACCCATAGACAATAGATCATTGTGAATATTTGTATAAGAATAGTATTCGCGCAGTAATTGTGTGCAATACAGTGTGGCTGAATGCTTTCCAGATAAGTAGAGATTATGTTCGATTGAACAGGTCTGCCAGGGTGTAAAGGATTGGACACCGCGCTACACAAACAATTACCTTTCACGTCCTTTGTAGGTTCCGTTCATGCGCAACTGGTTCCAAGACCAGAACATCCGGGGCTGGACGGTGTCGGCGTGGTACAAGTCGCACTCGACCCGTCCTGGTCGCGGAGGGATCGTCGACAACGGCGATTGTGTCAACCCGTCCACCTTCTACCTCCACACGGGCAATGGCCCCAGTGGGAACTCACCTCAGGTGGTGGCGGGCATCGACACGTCCGGCACCCCGACCAGGGTGAAGGCAGGCGCGGATGTGGTGAGTGAACACGTCTTCCGTTACAGCTCATACCTCCGTGTTTAATAGTCACATATTACGAGCTGGGTGCATTCGCACTATATACGCGTGCGTGTATGTATGCATGCACGCACGCGCGCATACATGCATGCAAGCGCCCACCCATGAACGCACTCACGCATACACGCATACACGCATACACGCATACACACATACGCACACGCACGCACGCATCTACACACGTACAAGCACACACACACACACACACACACACACACACACACACACACACACACACACACACACACACACACACACACACACACACACACACACACACACACACACACACACACACACACACACACACACACACACACACACACACACACACACACACACACACACACACACACACACACACACACACACACACACACTGTTTGTATGTCTACAGGCAATGGATGGCAAATGGCACCACGTTGTCATGGTCTACGACGGCCATTCGCTAACCATGTATATCGACAAGCAAGTCGCGAGCACCTCCGTCATGCCTGTCACAGGTACGTTGTGCGACTCGCGCAGAAACATTACTATGTATTTGTTTGAGCTGCTTCGGTCTCTCTCTCTCTCTCTCTCTCTCTCTCTCTCTCTCTCTCTCTCTCTCTCTCTCTCTCTCTCTCTCTCTCTCTCTCTCTCTCTCTCTCTCTCTCTCTCTCTCTCTCTCTCTCTCTCTCTCTCTCTCTCTCTCTCTCTCTCTCTCTCTCTCTCTCTCTCTCTCTCTCTCTCTCTCTCTCTCTCTCTCTCTCTCTCTCTCTCTCTCTCTCTCTCTCTCCCTCTCCCTCCCTCCCTCCCTCCCCCCTCTCTCTCCCCCCCTCTCTCTCTCACTCTCTCTCTCTCTCTCCTCTCTCTCTCTCTCTCTCTCTCTCTCTCTCTCTCTCTCTCTCTCTCTCTCTCTCTCTCTCTCTCCATGTGTGCGTGTGTGCGTGTGTGCGTGTGTGCGTGTGTGCGTGTGTGCGTGTGTGCGTGTGTGCGTGTGTGCGTGTGTGCGTGTGTGCGCGTGTGCGCGTGTGCACGGGCGCGTGTGTGTGTATGTGTCGGACCGAATACATGCATAATACATAACAGGTAATGTTATTAAAAGATATAACCATTATTCTAATTGGTGTATCTATATAGAACGTTTCATTTAAACATGTATGACATTGTATATTGTTATATACATAGTGTACGCCTTGGCAGAAAATAAATAAGCATATATAATATACGATGTCATACATGTTTAAATGAAATGTTCTATATAGATACACCAATTAGAATGATGGTTATATCTTTTAATAACACTAATTATTATGAATAAAACATTTCCTTTTTATTGTAAAATTAGTTAAGTATCCCGGCGTTCCATGACGAGGACAGACATATATTAAAACCATTTCAGTGTCAAAAAAATTGGCCTGATTTACTAGAACTGTCTCAAGTGATTGTTTTAAGACTTGCGCGCTTTTTTAATCGTAGTTTTATACGTTTAGTGTGCACGTTTCACCCAGGAAATTATACGTTTCCTTAAAGGACATACCATTTTCTACTTAATTCCAAATAAATAATAGTCAAATAATACAGCATAATTCATTTTCACAAAACACACGCTTGCAAAAATATAATATATACGGTTCACTGCACATTAAAAACGTGCATTATATGTTACTAGCCTACCTCAACAACTACGTAACAATTTACAAACCAAATACAATACCATGGTATATTTCATCAGGAATATATTGTAATAATGTATTAGCCTCATTATAAAAGCGTACGCAATTAATCAGGTTATACTACATGAAATATAACACAATGCCTACCCAGGCCTACTGCATTTTTGGGGTGGGGGTGGGGTGGAGCGTGCCTTACCTTCGATGGCAGTCTCCCCAAAAGTCCAACTGTATCCCCCGTGTTAGTGATTTATGGTTACTGCTAATAAATTGTTTTATTTGCAGATCACACAGGATAAATCAATACTATTAACTCGAGCGCATACACGTTGCATTAACATAAATAATAATTGATCAGTTTTATTTGCATGTGTCAGATCGTGTTAATTTGTTTGCAATCGGTAATTTGTTACACATTATCAGGACCGTTATTTATGAGATGAAATCGTACGCCTTACTACACCTTGTTACACTGTCAACGATCTGTATTAATGATTGTTTCAGGGTTCATTGAGAACACCCCTAACCCTATGTATATAGGGTTTGCGACTTGCTCTGGTAGGCGTGGCTACTTCAAGGGCATGATCGACGAGGTAAGGCGAATACACACATTAAGTGTACGTTGTGTTGATATACGTGATATCAACGTATGTTTCGTCTCTGGGTGTGCTGTACTGGGAAGCCACGCAATAATCCGGTTCCGTCCCAAGTCTTTATTGAATTATTACTGTATTAGATAGGATTAACACCAACGTTTATGCACTGAAGACCGTCGCGAACACCAACGTGAACGTTGAGGTGATGTTGGCTTTGTCAACGCTGCCAGGGTCTTACAGAAATAAAATGTGTGTGTGTGTGCGTGTGCGTGTGCGTGTGCGTGTGCGTGTGCGTGTGCGTGTGAGCATGCGTGCCTGTGTTCGTGTGTGTTCGTGTTCGTGTGTGTGTGTGTGTGTGTGTGTGTGTGTGTGTGTGTGTGTGTGTGTGTGTGTGTGTGTGTGTGCGCGCGCACATGTGTGTATGTGTGTGTGTGTGTGTGTGTGTGTGTGTGTGTGTGTGTGTGCGTGCGTGTATGTGTGTGTGAGTGTGTGTGTGTTTGATTGTGTGTGTGTGTGTGGATGCGCGCGCGCGCGTGTGTGTGTGTATTTGTGTGCGCGCGCATGTGCAGGTATGTGACTGACAGACCAATACTTATGAGACATACAAATCTTATAAATCACCTAGTATAACAAAATTGCACCAATAGCGAACAGGTTTGCATGTCTCGGTGGCTTAACGCGTGAATAGGTTATACGTCACAGAACACGTTACGTCGGCTTACCTTATGTTGCCTCCAAATGTCACAACGGACTATGCGCATGACTTAATACACTGAATATGATCAAATAATTATTTTCTTTGACAGATCCGCATTTACACGAGAGCGCTAACGGCAGCCGAGGTAGCGGCGTTGTAAGACGACGTGAGATTCCTCCGCCAGTGCTCTACCACGACAGAGATAAATGTTCCTATTTACGTTAGCAGAATAATAAGTGTGTTTTCAGTTACCTGATTTGTCTGCGACCTTGTATGAATGCTAGCACAGGAAAACCATAAACATTTGCTGCTAGACCCAATCCCTATTGTAAGAATATCGGTCTGAACATATTGTGGGTGACATCTTCCCTATAAAATACCACGGAAATAGTCAAATAGACCCCCGGGAAAATACTACCAGAAAGAAAAAGGCCTACTTGCCAATTTCCTCCAAAACGTGAGTACATGCAACCACAAGCACAAATATTTAGTGACATGCCTTATATTGACGCACATCACACCTGGCTGATTACCTACCTGTCCGCTAGGTGATAAACGCTTCACGGTCTACACAGGAGATAAATGGGCGATCAAGAGATAGGATTTATCAGGTGTTAGACAATGATCATGCAGGGAAAAGGTACTATTTAAAACATATATTATGCTAGTAATTTAACAGTATGATCTACTTTCTTGAATGTTATCTTTCTATAATAATGTAGTTGTGTTAAGTGACGAATAATTTTGTTTACAAGATTAAAGACTTGCTATTTGTTGTTTTTGACCGTTGTGCGATTTCTGGTTTGGGAGCACATATGATACTATCTGGCATTACGTACATAAAAACAAATATTTAAATTATTAAAATTAATTGTTATTTTATGCGTTATTAGAAAAAGGTTATTACGCGGTTGTATATCCAATGTATTACTATGGTTGTATTGAGGAAGCTTTGGTCCTACGAGGAATAAACCATTTTATCGACATTTGTGGTATCAGGTTTTGTTATATTTGTTGCCTCATTAACAACGTTTATGTCCAGTCTTAAGTTAATTAATTTATTGTAATATCAGATATGAAACGCAGACAGTTTAAACTGTTAAATATAGTATAATCCATTTGTACATTAGGTAGTGGCAGGTGTATGCGTATACTTCAGGTTCATGTGAGATGCACGTGGATTTTGTCGCAATAAATAGGGTTAATTCCGATGCACTAATTTCACAACTTTGGGATGGATACACAATACACTACCTACAAAGTCTACAATCCTCGAGAATGCAGTTACCTGATCCCGCCATTACAAGTGTTAGACTTCTGTTAAAAAGATACTGTTTACAAGATGAGTAGATTGAAAAGAAATATACCTCTACAGGCCTACATTTATTTTCCCGCGAGCAGAACTATTTTGACTCGGCGAGGGGAGAGTGGAGCGTAGGTACCCATCGCACTTCCAGCCTATTGACCTGCTGGGCCACTGTCCATAAAGTCTGACAGTTCGTTTTTAACTTTTCCATTTCGGCATTTGTAGTGCTACAGGTATGATGTGTACATAGTTGGATTCGTTTCGACGAGATCTATAAAATGTGAGCGGAAGGTATTCTAATTCATTTTAGAATGGCCCAAAACAGGCAAAATACGCTTTCCTTTTTTTTTATCTTACTTCAGATACCTCACAAAAATATTGAAAAGTCAACATTTTCAGTGTAAGATTCTAAGGCACATTATCAAATAAATGTGGCACACTATAATGTAGACCCCTACAATAAATAATTATACCCATAAATCGTTATTTGCTAATTGGCCCATTTTTTTTTGTTACGCCCGATACCAAACTCTGTCACCAATGTTCCACCATTTTAAATGAACAATTTTAAAAGTTAATGTTGTCGTAGTAGCCATATAATGTTCAATTTACTTATATAATTTTTCTTTTGTAACAGTTGTTATTATAATGTCCATCAATTTGATTTGTGTGTTATCTAAAAAAAACAGTCAAACCTTAAGCCTTAGCCCCAGGAAAAAGCCAAAGATAATGAAATATATGGCGATTGCCGAAATCCTTATCAAAGATGTTGCAACGACATCAACAGCATGCACGAAAAAACATAGTGTTTGTAAAGATGGTCAGGTTTGCTTCGCAGATGAGCAAAACATACATACATACATACCTACATGCAAAGGCCAAAGCTGTGAAGACAATACACAGAAGGAAGGCCAGGTTGAGGCAACAACACGTGACATTTTTCCTTACGAGATCAGATAATGCTACATTTCTGCCGGGCAAGAAAGATTGTGTAAAGATTGGAAAGGAAAAGAAACAGGTTTTTGTCCTCAAAGAATATATGCACAATCTCTGTCAGAAATATTGTGCAGTAAATCCACGGAGGAAGATTAGCTTGAGCCTCTTCTGTAGGAGTAGACCAAAAGTAGTCAAGCTCGTGAGATATGCTCAGAAAATGGTTTGCCTGTGCTTCAAGCACACAAACTTCGCTCTAAAGCTGAAAGCACTGGGTGAAGTGCTTGCAAATGTTGACGTCGTAAATACGGACCACTGTGTTGGAGAAGCAAAAGAGGGAGAGGAAAGATGTTGATGCGCTACGGCAGAAAATAACCGATACAGTCACGCTATCAGAATGGAAAAGAGTCGAGAAGGAAATGGTTACAGAAAGATCTCTTTTGTGACACATTATGTATCCGCTGCAGAGTTTAAGAACAAATTTACCCAGGAATATCCCATCTTTGTCAGAAACAAAGAACTCGTCACAAATCAGTACGCTAGGGTGCAAGAGGTCAAGGGTAGCCGTAACGAGAAGACATGTACTGTGCAAATGGACTTTGCAGAAAACTTTGTTTCTAGCCATGGTGAAGAAATCCAGTCCGCCTACTTCAACAAAAACTTTGTTACACTATATCCAATTGTAGTGCATTATAGGAAGTATGCTCAGGATGAAGATGGTGAAGAAGATCTAGGTTGTCGACCATACGTCGCCACTGTGGACGACAAATTACACAATGCAAGCACCGTATTTGCCATACTTCAGCACTGCATACCCATACTGAAACAATATCTCCCAAACATCCGACATATTCATTACCTTACAGATTCACTGTACAGAGTCGGTATAGGAATGTCTCCATCACAACCATGCTGTTGAAACATGAACGTATGTTTCAGATCACAGCTGACTGGTTGTTCTTCGAGGCCGGAAAGTTCCACATGACGGTGTTGGCGGCGTCTCAAAAAGGCGTGCCGAGGAGGCCATCAAAAGGAACCAAGTCACAGTCATTGACTGTGCAGAAGATTATTTCAAGTGGGCTCAAGAAGATACATCTAGTAAGATCACCTACTTCTTGGTATCAGGGAATGATGTCGTCAATGCTAAGAGCAAGATGGATGGATGGCAACAGCACCGAGTGCCAAACATAATGAATGTGCATGGTGAAACGGCCCTGCCTCTACGCCAGGGACAGATCTTGTTATAGGAGCTGTTGTTATGTTGCCAACACCAACACATTTATGGGAAAATGTGATGGATGGATAAAGACAACAGCCAAATGTCAAACACCCTGTAAGCCCCAAACCCAGACACGCACTAGTGGGTGCAGTCGAGGACGCGGACAGAGGCGTGTACATGGACGCAAAAACTAGTCAACTGTCGTCAAACATGTATGTCCGCTAGCACGATGTGTTGATGTTACATTTGATGGAACACTAAATATCAGTTACTTACATTGAAACATCTACATTTTGTGTTACAGTACGATCGGATTGTTTTTATGCCTCGTACAATACTATGACGATTATCGTTACGTCCGGTACCAAACTTAAATGTTGTTTGTACAAAAAGAAATATTAATCAAATCAATACCTATCCTATGCAATGTATGATGTTTAACACATAACTGATAAGCCTTGGATGGGAAAGGATTATTTTTGATTTTTTTTTAGCCATTTACCAGTTTTGATAGGTTGTAACATTGGTCAATCTGAAGCCATTTCAAATCATATTCCTAGAACACGGTCTCATTGTGTGGATTTATGCGCTTTTCAAATAATTTTTCTGGTGTAGCATTAAGACGAACATGATACCTCTGGAAAAACGTATTCCATTTCAAATACACTATTTATTTCTATTTCTATGGGGAGTTGAAATAGACGTTGTGCCTTGGTACCGGGCGTAACAGGAGAAGGTTAATCATTGTAATTATGTCGCTGCCAATTAGTGAGTTTTCGGATTTAAACGAAAACATTTTAGTAATTAAATCTCTAGAGTATGTACGTTATAGCCACCAAGTTTAGTTGGAATCGGAGAACATGAAACACATTGACTGTTTTGGAGAGTGGCCCTGCTACGTAATCCCTAACGCAATGGACATAAAGCGCCCCGATCTTGAAACACATCGCTATCCCGATTGCGCCACGTGCGCGGTTAAATTTTTCAACAATCCAATACAGCGCGTCCCGCGATTGGGAATGGGATTCAACGTCGAAATTGCAGACAACACGCGCTCAGTTTGATTGTTCAGGCGCCTATATCTCGACACCTATCCCGATCGCCGTTAAATTATTAATCGTGTGTGCCAACAAATATTAAAATACATTGATTTGAGGAAGCGCCTACCTTCGAAAGTGGGCAGATCAAAGTGACGGACTTTCGCGCAGCGCCTCGACTATACATATCGTCAAGCAGTCCTTATTTTGTTCGTATCTTCAAAAGTTACAGTCCGATCGTCGGGAGACTTCTACCGTTAAATTTGCCGTTAAATTCTTTCTCATGTGATTGTGCAAAATTATTAAAATACGTTTTGTTCTGAGGAGGCGCCAACTTTCGCAATTCAGTAGACCCTGTTCACGACGGACTTTCGCGCAACGCCTCGACTAGATACATGTATCGCCAAATAGTCCTTATTTGTTCATATCTTCAAAACGTAAAGTGTCATAACCTGGAGACTTCTACAGTTAGATCTGTCATTTATTCTTAATCGTGAAGCGTGCAAAAATTATTAAGATACGTTTTGATCTGAGGGGCCGCCAAACTTTGCAAGTCGAGCCTGTTCGCGACAGACTGTCGCATACACTCTTTATGTGTTAATGTACCGATATATAATGATACCTAATGACGTTTAGTATAACATAGCTGAACAATGATACTGAATAATTGCGTAATGTGTGCGTTAGAACAACCGACTCCCCCTTATTATGCAATGACCCGCCAGCATACGAAGGTGTTCCTGCTCATGCAAGGCATCCCGTTTCTAGGTCACGACGTCATGTGCGTGTGTAGCGGACTAGCCAGGGATGCTAAGGTTGCTGGCAGCGAGCGTCTTGTTTTGGCCAAATCGTTTAGCAGTAGATACCTGTAATAATTATTATTCAGCGGGATACCATTAAACAGTGGCTTCAAACTAGTGACAGTTACTTTTTTCTGTTTGTTGACTGATTGTTAACATTGAGATTGTGTTTTTTTCTGTAAATAAAACAAAATTAGCTATGCATTATTTTAATGTATGATATCACACCTGTTCAGTTACACCTTTTACTATTTGCAGTGCAATGTATCTAAATTTCTGTTCAGCCTAGTCCAACAATATTTTGCATACCTTTTGTTTATATAACAGTCTCTGGGAATATTAAATATGATGTGAATTTAGACATAAAATGTTATGCCATGCTGAATATCGTGTTTTTGCTAAAACTAAAATAAAGTTAAGATATGCCAATTTAACTCAATTAATCATGTTGTATCGTCTGTATATAATATAATGTTCCATTTGTCCACATTTATATTGATATAATTGTCATTTTTCAAAATTACTCTGTTGCTTGTACATTTTAAATTGTCAAAATCGAACATAACAGTATGTACTTGGAAACCACTCCTAGTCGATTTGGCTTTAAGCCTAAACATGGAACGGAGTTATGCGTGTTTGCATTTAAGGAATTATTAAGGTTCTACACTGAACATGGTTCAGCTATGCACGTCGCGTTTTTAGATGCATCAAAGGCGTTTGACCGATATTTTTAACGAAACTAGAACAACGAAATGTACCGAAATATATCTTAAGAGTACTCAGCAATGAATTCAATAATCAATGTGTATGCATACGATGGGGAGATACCTACTCGGACTTCTTCTCGGTAGGCAATGGTGTTAAGCAAGGTGGGAAGTTATCCCCTTTACTTTTTAACACTTATATGGATAATCTGAGTATACAATTGCACAAAAAACAAATCGGTTGTAGTCTTGGTAACATGGTTGTTAATCACCTTATATACGCCGATGATCTACTTCTGTTTGTATCTTCTGCTAAAGGAATACAAACACTACTAGACATGTGTTACTCATATGGATGTGAACACGACCTGCAATACAATGCCGGTAAATCCCTGGTCATGTATTTTGAATCTAGAAAGTCAAATCTTTCTAAAGAAATGACATTAGGAGGAAAGAAGTTAAACTTTAACACCTCTTGTAAATATATTGGACATGTAATTTCTAATAATTTGTCTGATGAGTCTGACATGCAAGCCAAAGTGAGACTTTTGTATGCCAAGAGTAATATGTTACGTCAAAAATTCACTTTTGTTCAACTGCTATAAAAATAAGCTATTTACAGCGTATTTTGGTAATATATATATGTGTGCGTAATGGGTGAACTTTAGAAAAGTTAATTTTCAGCAATTCGTTGTTGCATATAATAACTCTTTCAGGATATTGAACAATTTGCCCATGAGATGTAGCGCTAGCCACATGTTTGCTACAGCTAATGTCAGCTCGGGTAACTGTGTAATCAGAAAGGCTATTTTAGCTTAATGAATAGGATCGACATGTCTTTGAATCCCATTATTTATAGCATTAAAACTAGCGACGTGTACTGTACTTAGAAACTGCGGCACCAGTGGGTCCGGGATTTATATAATGTTTAAACATGTTGTTCTTATCGATGTATTTTTATATTTATTTACATACTTTTATTGATGTATTTGTATATATGGACATGATGATTGTCTGAAATAAATACATTATTATTATTAGTAGTATATCTCAATTATGTTAAACCTAGCCCAAAGGAATTTGGCACAAATATTACCTGTATAATATTTCTGTGTATGATGAATATTGTGCAGATTGACACAAATTAAAAAGATATGTAAAGCTGAATATTATATTTTGTTCTACAATGCCCGAGCCTATATTACAGTACATAAATATATGTATACACTGTGCACATAATATACTATATGTAAGTAGTATGATATTAAACTACAAGCTGTACACTGCTACTACATCTCATGTATTTAATTTAGTCGCGTGTCGCAAGTGCCCTTTTAACTACTGCTCACCGCGCTCTATATGCCCTTTTACGGCTTGTAAGAATGTCTAACTTCAAATTCATATTAGTGAAATGACTTAGGGGTGCTGGAGCATTATACTGATTCCATTAAGAAAATGTAGGCCTAAGTCAATCGATAATATTTAAATGTTGGACGTCCTCATCTGCTTGCCTCCTGGTTGCTTAGAAAACCGCCTAGAAACCTACACACTCAACCTAAGCACATAGGCATTGGAACGTGGTGTGTATTGTGGGGAAGGTGGCTAATGTTCAACAAAACCCTTGGGGCGTACCAACACCTCCAACTGCACCCACTTCAATCTCCAGCCAAATCAATCTCCAGCCGCTACAACAAATATTGGAGAGCTGAGCCCCCACGCCCCCCCCCCCCCATACAGTTCGACGCCTATGAAACATCAGAATAAACATGTGGTGATAGAATAGCTGTCGAATTTAGCTTATGGACCATAGTAGGGGAAGTTGAGGTACAATGGCCATGTTAATATTCAAAGTGATTTTATTATAATTTAACACGCTTCGAAAATGCTGCGTTTATGCGTAAATTGAAATCAAGTTTATTAGTATTCATATCTGATTTAAACATGATTCGTATTAACCACTTCCGGGTAAATTTGCACTGAATTATGTTGTTTAAGTGGGTCATTTTGTCCAATGGGTTGTACAAAATGGTCCCCCTATATAGGCTAAAACAGTCACTCATTTGGAACATGATTTTATTGCAACTGGTGCTAACAAATGTCAGTATAATTTCAAATTACAGCTGATACGACCTTTAAAGCATATCAATGACGAGCCTATTTGTTAGAAGTAACATCGTCATCTTATTTTCTGCACATGCGGTGAACTGACATCTGGATATCCAAGATTTCCGCCAGTATACCGATAGAATTGACCATAATTTCCATGGTGTACCACCAATATACTTGTACGTTTTGTGTCTCAATACATGTTTTTGCACCTGATGATTCCAATGCAATAGCTGATGGTAGTGTACGACAAAGCGATACAGATATAATCCCAGACGGCTGAATCATTACTATTACAATGAAAATATAAGTTATCACAACTTTATATATTAGGTGAAGCACAATACTGAGCCAAAAAAAGATGACTGGTCACCAAATAGTGCTTAAAATAAATAAAAAAATGTCTTAGATGGTAGCCAAGATACATCTACATCTAAAATTAAAGAAGAAGATAAAATCTCTTTACTCATTGTTATGTGGCGCAATGCCAAGTGAAGTTCATGATGTCAGTTACATGGCGTTTTTTAACTAAATTATGAGAATGTGAAACCCGTCAGAAATCAAAATTTGCTTGACTGATGTATGCTAGTACCTACTCAGAATTCAACCAAAAGACTTTTAAAATGTTTAGAATGATTAGAGCACTCTGGACCTGAAATGGTTGACACTGTAACTTCCACCACATTGTCCACAACCACAATGTTTTTCAAAAAACAATAAACAGGCAGGATGTGTTTTAATGCGTCTCATGGGCCTAAGGTACAGCACAAATGTATCAACTGGAACTGTCCACAAAGAAGCCGGTTATGGAGTAAATATAGCGTATATATAACAATTGGCTACGCAAAGCGGGGGTCTACTGATTCAGAATATGTGTGATGCCAGCCTGGTGTCTTTGGTATCAATCGGCCCAGTTCCAGGTGTGAGAAATGTACAATTGTCAGCGGCATAGCCATCTATCTCGGATATATATAAGGCGAACCATGACACTGGCAGTCAGTGCCATGCTTCGCCTTATAGTAGAGGCGTTGCGGTAGGTCTAACGTATACCAAATCTACTATTTTCTTTCCCACTGGCCCATATGACATCTAGAAACTGAAGATTTAAAACTGCCGCAAAATAACAGTACAACCTATAGGTATATGTATGTTACCTAGACATGTCATCTACAGGTTGCCCTAAAGAACAGCAGCAGACATATAGTGTTTAATTGTTTAGGAGTATTGTTATTGTCTAGGCCCTAATATTGGGGTACACTGCAGTACTAAAGGCACAAGTGATTCTAATTCTTTTTTCTAATTATTTACGTCGTAAGGAGCCACTGTTGGCTATGGTTTATGTGATGTTACAAGTTTCATCACAAAAACGTCATAATGTATGTATTTATGCATGGCTATTGTCCAATAACGTCAGTAATATAATCCTACTTATGATTATGTATATGTCATATGAAATACTAATTTATTGCGTACGCTTATTGCATTTTCGTAAAGTTAAAAAAAAACCTCAAAAACATATGGCCGTACGTTTTCTGCCTGCAGAATCCAATACTATAGTAACGTGTACGACATAATCGATATGCTTGAATGGTTTGAAGATCTGGTTTCTTGGTTGTTATAATATGACACGATTAATTACCTCACAAGAAACTTGTTTTATCTATTGAATATTTCGACCGCCTCTCGCAGTCTTCATTGGCAAAATGTTGTTACGGGTGTGTCACATGACTACTATCATGTGACACAAGCTGGAGAAGGACTGTTAGGAGCTCCTGGCCGACGTCGCGATTCAATGTAGGTTTTCCTCTATGGATGTTGATTGCCTCCTTTATATTGCCCACTGTATGTTTCTAAAATGCCCCAACACAAACTATATGAAAACTACGATGTGCTGATAACTTATGGCGGGATGGGGACAGGATTGGGGGGGGGGGGGGGGGGGGGGGGGAATTTTACCTATCTGGTGGGAGGGGGCAAGTCAAAGCACTTCGAATATTTTTAAAAACAGCGTTAGGCACATACTTCTGATTGCAACATATATGTTAATGTCATAAGAGTATCAATACTAAACGATCTCCAAATCGCTGTGAGCTCCATATGGCTTCCTTCGCTGTTACCGCCTAAACAAAGCGCTCATTGCCATAGCGCAGAGTTCCGCAAACTTTTTGAGCTGGGGCCATTTTTTCTTCAGCTAGGTATGTGCGGGCCAACGTTTACAGGAAGGAACATATACATACATGTGTGTATATGTACTCATATACAGCGATTTATGTTTGTATAAAATACACCCAGACAATTAACAAATCACACTCTCTAAAAGTCATATTCAGAAAGTCTACTGTCGATGACGACTGTTCAGTGCACCGACACGCATGAGTTAATGAGAAGGGTGACGTTGCATGTTCTTCGATAATCGACTGGATCCTGGAGCGAGACGGGAGATCGATAGTCGCAGAAGTGCATCCAATCGCTTGTCCTTCAATCGGCCCCGAAGTGAGTTCTTGATATGAATCACGGCCGAGAATTCAGACCCTCACGATCACGTGCTACCGAAGAGTGCTAGGAACCTTTGCGCAACCTCTCCTAACGCTAGAAACCGGACCGGCACTTTCGTCGACCAGAACAGCACTAGGTCGTTCTTTTCAGCGAGAAACTCCGAACGTTTGCGACAACTTGTGACACACTTCGGGTTGGGCAGTAAACGTACTGGCGAAAAAGCACGTCATCGATAGAAGCGAAGTCGACGAATCGCTCATTAAAGGCTGTCTGGAGACTCTCCAACACACCGACAAGCGTCTGCCTGGCGTCTTCAGTGCGCTCATCGTCTTCGCCGCAAACTTCTTTCGTGAACCGAAAATGCAGACAGTTTCCACTCTCTGCATGAACTGTGAAAAGAGAAAGCTTGTTTCGTACAAATTACACAGCGGCTTCTTCCTTCCCTGGAGCAACATGTTCAACTTGTTCAATTGTCCAAATATGTCTGCCAGGACGCAGAGCCGAATTTGAAACTGAGTGTCCAGCTTAGCGACAGAACGACCGATTTCCTCAAGAAAATTGATGATGTGAGGAAACAGTGCAACACATATCTCCAAAATTGCACCACGGCCGAGCCAGCGTACACTGTTATAAAACATAACATCGCCGTATTCTGCGTCAAATGCGGCCAAGTGATTCTGGAATATTCGGTGGTTCAGAGCACGGGCGCGTATGACGTTCACGATCTCAACAACAGTTTACATCGTCTCCTGATGGACGCAACTTCATTTTGCACACAAAGCTTGCTGGTGAATAATGCAATGATAAAAAGCAGGTTCAGCTTTCCGATTCGTTGGTGGAACATCGTAACGAGTCCAGCTCGACGTCCAAGCATAGAGTAGGGTGGGGCATAGCGCCCAGGGTAACACATATCGTCATAACGGTTGGCTCTATTTAATACTATATACCTACAAATATCTACAACATGTCGGTAACTATATTGAGTATATGTCGTGCAAATCTGACATGATTCGAATAATATTTTTTTGTAGTGTGATTAATTACGTGCATGCACCCGATTTGGGCGCTTTGCCCCGTAGGTGGGGCAAAGCGTACATGGGATGGGCGCTATGCCCCTTGTGGAATTGCATGTATTTTTTATCAGTAGGCTACAAATTGATTATCTAATAACAAGAATACAGAACTTTATTTAATGCACATACATAATGCAGCCTGCAAACAAAATGAAACACGAACAAAAAACGATATCGCACCAAGGAAACTGAATGCAGTTCGCTGGTGGCTTCAGTGTAGCGACATGTGCTATGACGACGTGCTGTTGAATTTGTTCATCCAAATTTGTCTGAGTCTGATTCACAGATGTGCCAAATGTAGTATGGGTCGCCTGCAGTGCACGCGGCGTGTGCCTATTTCTTGCAGCTCAGACACTGAAGCCACACCTCTCTGGTCTTGCAGTTGGCGTAAGGCTCGCGGCAAACGACGCATTATGTGTCTTCGTTGGTGTTCCTTTCTTGGTTTGACACCCCAGACGGACCAGCAGTAGGCTCTTGTGCTGACTTGGGGAGCTTGATCTCGCTGATTTTCTTTACCACCAGCGAACGTTTTGGTTTCTTCATGTCGCGTTTCGTATCAGCAATTAACTTGTATGGCGAAGAAGTCAGCACGGCACTTGTGGTTCTTCTCGCTACATGTTTACGTTTCTTGTTCGGCCGGGGTGGCGAGCAGCTCATAATAATAGCGCGAATGTCACCTTCAGATCCTGCAGGACTTGCAGGATGTTCGGCAGAAACTGCCGGTGCAAATACATCAGTGGCGACATCTGGAGCGCTGGTTGCTTCAGTGGGGGCAACGTGTCCGGTGACGACATGGGTGGCAGCGACATGCAGACTGGAGCTTCGAGAGCTGGTTGCTATGGGATGGTGTGGTGTTGAGATTGCCGGAGTAGTAGTAGCAGACTGCACTGTAGCAGTAGAACTGTATGCTTGCTCAAACAATGGCATCACATCATACTGGGTGATGGCACGTCCGTTGTTGGATGTAAGCCAGTTGTCACATGAACGGCTGAACGCAGACTTCAGTGACTTTAAAAAATGTCCGTTCGAGTGGTTTGAGCCGGTGTGTGCAGTGTGGTGGAAATGTCACCAATATGAGTCCATGTTCCCGGGCGAAGTCGATTGCCTCAAGCGTTTTATGGCTTTCGTGTCCATCCAACAGAAGTACGTGCGGATGGTCTTTGGTGCAGCCGGCAATCACGACGAAGTGTTTGAGCCACTTCATGAACAGAGCTGAGGCGATATAGCCTGAACCGCGATCATTCACTGCACCAATCGAACCAGTAGGGACACCGTTCATGGGGGCCTCCACCATTCTCTTGCGAGGGAACACAAACAGCGGAGGAATGTATGAACCGGCAGCGCTTATACAGCACAGCGCGGTAATGTTCTTTCCACGCTCACCGCTCGAAACCTTTCGCACCTGCCTTGTTCCAGTTTCGCATACGATCTTCCCCGCCTTCGCTACCGTCGTGAAGCCAGTTTCGTCGCAGTTCCAAATGGCAGTAGCTCTGTGATCCCATCATTGCAGGACATCTTTGTACAAAGCAAAAAAAACGCCATAATTGCATCGCGGTTGAAACCTTCGACACGGGCCAGGCTAGTGGAAATTTGCGCACGAATCGACAACTCTGGGTGGCGCTTCATGAAATTTGACAGCCAGTCCTGTCCAGCTAGCCCACGCTCGTCATCAAAATTGTGATGTATGCCCAATTTTGTGACAACAGCGTTAGCCAAACGCCTGACATCAATAGTTGTCAATCCGTACATTCTCTTGGCCATCTCCTTTGCATAATCTACCAATTGTGCTTCAAAGGCACTTGAGAATACGCAACGCTTGCTGCCCATAGCAATAACTGTTGTACAACACCAAAGCAATGGCGCTTTAGTGTGCGCCTTGGTATTCCACAATATGCCCCTGCACCTCGTATACTCTGTCCTTCGTGGACAGCCGCTACAGCTAATGCCAGTCGTTCAGACCCATACGACCCCTGTGTAGACTTTCTTTTGTACCTTCGAACCATGCTGTCTCTCAATCTGAAACGAACATGCTATAACTGTTATCATTATAATAATAACAAGAACGTTTGATAAAATTACATCATTAAAATTCACACGGACACACACACACACACACACACACACACACACACACACACACACACACACACACACACACACACACACACACACACACACACACACACACACACACACACACACACACACACACACACACACACACACACACACACACACACACACACACACACACACACACACACACACACACACACACACACACACACACACACACACACACACACACACACACACACACACACACACACACACACACACACACACACACACACAAACACACAGTATTATAAATAATTGTGTGTGTATTTGTGTGTGTGTGTGCGCGCTAAACACAAACTATATATATATATTCACAATGCTACTTTTATACCAATAATTGCAGGTGGGGCATAGCGCACAGGCACGGGCGCTTTGCCCCAATTCACAGGTGGCGCTATGCCCCACTGGCGACTATGCTGAGAACATTTGAGTCATGACATTTTCTTTTATCGCTCACCGTAACTGAAGGCATGAAAATGCAGGTTATATAACATAGCTTAGAAAGCTATTCCAAGCGTTTCAAAATTCGTAACCATTTAGAGGCAATTTATTGATTAATATGGAATCTTATAACAAATAATAAAGAAACGGTAAATCAGCTGTACTTACATCGTGTTCGATTCTGTAACGCCATATCACGTTGATGTGTCGTCAGGACTCAATAATTAATCACTTGATTGCTATATGGAGCCACCAAATGCAATATTCGCCAAGATAGTGGCATAGGCGCTATGCCCCACCTTACTCTACTTAGGGCACCATCCGTGCAAATTGAAATAAGGTTGTCCAATGTTAACTCGTTCTCTTCACCGAACTGCAGTAATGCATTACAAATTGTCGCCTCTGACGTTGTGCCTTTGAATAGAATAAGGCACAGGAAGTATTCTGAAACGCCTTTGTCGAAGTATCGCACAGATATCAGCAGCTGAGTAATATAATTTCTGTGTGTGCTCTCATCAAGTGCAATCGACCAAGCAGGGCAGGATCGCAGCTTACTCAACAGTTGCTTGAAGACTTCGTCACTCAGGTCATCACAGCGATGGGTACACATGTCGCTGAAAGCGGCAGTTTGCTAATCTGTCCGACAATTGTTCTTTGTTTGGAAAACCCGCAAACATAACTTCGGCACCAGCCAGGAAAGCCGTCTTGAACACTTCGGCGTGAGCAAACGGCACTTGGTGTTGCGCAAGGGAGTGACAAATGCGATAGCTAGCTTCGTTTGAAATGACTCGCATATTAGCGACGCAATCGCGGTAAATAAAACACATGGCTTTTTTTTATCGTATTCGCGATAACAAAAAAGAACTCATACTCCCACTTGTCAACGAACAATCGTTTGCCAAAAGTATCAGTTCGACGTTTCTTTTCTGAAGATGCCGTAGTTTTCGGGATCGCATCAATAAAAGACTCACAGAGTAATCATTGTAATAAAACAATATAGCCAACGTTGATGTAACAAGGGATTGAACGGTCTTCGGAGCCGAATAGCGTAGAGACAATCTTAACACAACATAAATGTGGGGCGCATTGCATTGATCTGCGCAATCGATTGGTAGCGGTTATGTGATTATTACTAATGCCATTGCTTGTTTCACTATTTGACAAGCAATTATTATAATTTCAACAAACTAATGATTAAAGAATCCGTGCAAGCTCCTGGATTCTGGAAGAAGGGTAGGGTAACATAGTGATGCCATCGGTAATTTATTAATCGAATGCCTTCGATACAAAATAAAAATTAACTAATGTGCATAACGACCACTATCTACGCAGCGCCATCGGACAATTACGCAGAATTAATTAAACGCGCACAACATAAATGTTGATACAGACACGTTTCGTACGACTGTAAGCCTAACTGTCCAAGCTTGAAAATGGGTTGATGACGCAACTCCAAATTAATCTCATGTTGCCTAGATTCAACACTAGAGTCGAAATCAACAAATCACACTTTTTATTTCCAATGTGTTTTTTCCTCAATATTTCTAATTTTGGAGAGGGTCTCGCGGGCCAAATTTGGCCCGCGGGCCTTGGAACGATGCCACAGGGCGTACTCTACGTCCAGAATAAGGGTTTGGGCAGACAGTTAAAAGAACCGCCCGTACGTAGTTTTTCATTTCACTGGGTAAATTTATGTTACCACGCATGTTAGAAAGAAAATAACGTGTAGCATATCTTCTGAAAGTGCAGGCAACGTAGGCTGAATGAGAATGTCCAAGTATCGAAACCACACTGTAGGCCTGTGTGGACGCGAATCCCGATCGACAACCCGGCGCGATTACAGGCGGTGCAATTCCCCCCTACCCTCCCTATATCAGTCGTTGAACCTAGTAAGAGTAGACAAAGACGGATAGTTGATGTTATTGTTTAGCATTAGTTACAGATACATGTATTCAACTTGTGAATTACGAGGGAATACAAATATGCGATGAGTGAGAAATTGATGTGTGCTTAATAGAACGGGGGTATGCCTCAAAACGAACGCATTTAGGGTGGTGTATAAACCAGCACTATGAAGCCTTATAAAGGGGTGGGGGGTCTCAAAAAGACCAAATATAGTGTGACGCACTTTATGAATATCCCAATACTGACTGCAGATATTGCTTAAAAGTTAATGGAACCGTTTTTCAAAAGATCACGCAAATGTACCAATATACATCTAATAAATGGCTAAAATAAAAAATGATACTTCAATGCTTAAAAAGTACTTTGAGTTGGTGCTAGTCACTAACGTAGCGAAATGGATAGAACTGACGTCACCATGCACATTCTGACCAATTAGCGTGAACGTAACTATACAAGAGCTAGCAAAAACTGGCTAAACTTAGGATAACAGTAAGGTAGCATCCGGAAAGTCACGAAACGGGTTTTTAGAACTAATTATTTACACCAAAACATTTGAATACGCAGGCGGAGTTAGTCAGGTAGCGCCATATGTTGCCAGCAGAGGTTGCAGATTTAACAACTCAAATACATAGACCAAATGTATCCAACGACAACTTTCAACAGAAGAAACTTCTTCTAAATAGCCACATTTCTACTTACAATCGTGCTAGCGTATGTACGCGGGTAGGTAAACAAACTCTTAGACGGCTTAATTGAACCTCGTGCGCTAAACATTCAAGGGTTAATAATCTACGATCCTAGAAAAGGATATAAGACGTCTATCTTCTCAAAATACCACATACATGTCAAGATTCTCACCTTTTATTAGGTCAATCAGTTGTTCGGAAAGAAAACCGTAATATGCGCGTAATGCGTAATCTAACAATCGCAGGATCGACGCGCGCGCGATAAATACTTCGTGAAAACTGCTCCTGCGTCGTAGGCTTCGCAACGTGGAATAGACGCCGACATACTAATGCTTATGTCTACCCTCGTGCTAATGGCATAGCAATACGAACGTTAGTTGACAATTCTACACTATTACAACTAGAATCCAGGGGCAATCCCAGGATTGACATGTTGGGGGTTTCCAAACGGGTATTACCAGTGGCGCGGGAACGAAATTAATATTGGGGGGCTACCGGAGATTCAGCACCACTGAACAAATTTCGTCGCTGCTCCACCGCATATTTTCACATCTTCCTTCACATTGTGGCTGTCTCGATTGGCTCGACTGTCACATTGGAAGACGGGCGAGGGGGTGCTGTCGAACATTTATTGCTGCTGCGCCGTTGTAACTTCAGCTTCTCCGCTGTCTCGGCTGTGAACTCATGACACCCGATCACGGTGAGCGGGACAGTGCTGTTAAAAACCATGTTATAACCCTAACCCTGTTCCCGCGCCTAAGGGTATTACCGTCATTCTTCCGTGTACCATAATTTTGATCATACAGCAGTGCAGAAATTTGGAGGGGTTTCCGGGCAACCAAAGAGCCCCCCTGGGTATGCCCCTGGGACCTATCTATCTATCTATCTATATATATATACACTGTTCCTATAGATAATATATATCTATATACATTCACTCCGACCTTCGTCATTTTGAACAAACAACGAGTATCTGCGAGCGCGTTATGGTGTTCATGCAACAATGCTGTGTTTTCTAACATTTGGTAAATATTATTATTACGAATGTCAATTTCAAAGGCATCCCCGTCTTGTGACGGACAGTTTTGCTATTAACCATAATCGAAATAGCGTACTACGTAAGGAAAGCTGTCCGATGACGTAATACAAGTATTGCTTCCGATGAAATTGTTAGCAATGAAGAATAGTTTCCCGTGCCTCACTCTATAATACATGTGCATGCGATAACAAAAATTAAGAAGTGATAAATACGATGTGCATGCTGTATATAATAATTTAGGACAATTTGTATAACACATAAATCATTGTAATAACCAGCATAGGTATAAGATCTAATCATATCACATTTAACATTACACCAAAATACAGTCGAACTGGACAGTTATTGCCATGTATTAATCATCACACACACGACATACATTACCAAAATGTATATGACACTTTCGATATAAATTAATTTTCAAAATGTAATCGAACAATATGCAGACAAACGCACTATTTCGAAGCCTCCTTTATTAATAATAAATAACTTCAACGTTTCATAATTACAATTCATGTTTTGGTCAACATTATTACCAGTATCGCTTTGTATCAACTAAAAACACACACCAACATATACAACTGGATTGTGGACATACAGCTCTATAATAACAACGTTACGTATAATACGACTTCGCGCATTCATTTCCACTGATATGTATAGCGCCCTTACGGATCTCCGCCCCAACGAGTCTCACTCACAGGCTCAACAATAATAACAGCCTCGTGCGCCGCATCGATCTCGTAAATTGCCGAATGAATGAATGAAATGCACCTTGACGTATTGACGTAACCACTGGGCACCGTTGCCATTGCCCGTTGGTTGACACAACATCATAGCAAAACGAAATCCATGTTGTAGGCATACCTAAAACATACATTTTGCGTTTCCACATTATCATTAACCGTTTAAATACAGTGCACTCGATCAGTTGACAGTAGCGCTGACGTTCGCGGGTGGCTTGCTTGCCAGTAGCGCTGACGTTCGCGGGTGGCTTGCTTGCCAGTAGCGCTGACGTTCGCGGGTGGCTTGCTTGCCAGTAGCGCTGACGTTCGCGGGTGGCTTGCTTGCCAGTAGCGCTGACGTTCGCGGGTTGCTTGCTTACTAACTTACTCGATAAACGGGTACACTACATCAAAACGGCAACGTAAAGATCAGTCGTGCGGTATGGTGATCGATTAAGTCGCAACGTGACCATTCGCACACGCCAACCGTTGTCACGTTAAAACCTCGCGCGATAGCCGGTAGAACCAAGTTCAAGGTCGAGATATTTTGAGCGCAGTCGGTCATGAACATCGCCTCACTGTTGATATTCATCCGCCAGTGAGCGTTTGGGCTTTGTTTGGTTGCAGCTGTGTGGCAATCCCATGGCGATCGCAGCGCGCCTGGTGACCAAAACTGCACACTATGATCACTGCGAGGAGCAGCAAGTGTTTCGTTCCCTGTACACTGGCGTGCATTTCTTAGTGGAAAGGTAGGGATTGTCCATGCAATATTTATATTATTACATTTACGTTATGCGTACGACTATGATGTTATACAACTATACATTTATACGTAAATAACTACCAGGTACGTAAATAGTGATCCACAAACAAAGATTAGTTTACAGGCAACACATATTACACTTTTGTTCGTAATATCTATCACATCACAACCAAATGCCAACGCAATTAATAGCCTTTATAAAACATGTATCGTAAATAGAAGATTATAATAAACGATTGTCCGCTTGTGGAATATGAATTAAAGTCTAGGTGTCAAGCAGTCAAGTGCCATGACCTATACACCAAACTGACTTCAAGAAACGCTAACTGTATTTGGCAACTTAAAGGAACTTAAAATGGACATAATAATTGAGAATAAAGGCCTTTCACACATTCTTGCCTCCCCATTCGAGATGATGTTCCACTTAAAGATACAACTAGCACTCACAGGATTTCGCCAACAATACGTACAGCCACACACTTACCGGTTTCTCATCAGTACGCGCATTTTAAAAACACATGCTGCTAAACTTTATGTTGAATTGGTTAAATACAATTATTAATCGACAGACGTGTTCCAGCGCAATAATTGAAAACAAGATTTGTGTCAAGCCATATTAATTTATCTACGGGTTTGTAGCTTATAAAAAACACACTCGCTACACATCTTAAGGTGTTGATAGCCTCTTTGACAGTCAGTAGTTGCCTTAATCAGCATACTAAAAGTAAAAATCCGGACCCTCATTTACTGTTTAACAAAGTTCTGATGAGAAACTTAAATTATTTTTATATGGCTTAATTAATTGTTTCTTGGCTCATAATTGTTAAATAATCGTCACCCCTTTCTTTCACCAGTATGTTTTCTGCATCTGTCACCTCTGAGTTATTACACCTAGGCGTCATTTATAATTGGTGTAAAATGTACTTCTGGTGTATTTGTTACCCCAAGGGTTTACATAGCAGGAGCCGCTTTGATAGTGCGAAGTCCTGCAGATAGGCCTCCTATTCATTCACTGACGATCACTTAATAGATAAGGTTTCTCCCTTTAACATTTGTACAAATCAGGATTCCTTTATATTCTTAGTAATATTTGAACAACATCCAACAGTTTTTAGGAAAGGGGGTGTTCACGCTTTTGAGAAACATTGCATGCAATTAGGGGTTCACATTTTAAAGACGAAATTTTACGGGGTTCACATTTTGGAGAAAGGGGAGTTCACAAAAAGGGGGTTCACGTGAACCTCCTTGGCTACGGGCCTGCGTGAAAACAAGAAACAAACAGCATCATCATAGTACTATGCGAACTACCATTTTTAAGTGTTTTAAGAAAAACTATAAAAACAAAATATTTTAAAGAAAGTGTATTTGTATCCACATGAGCAATATTTTGATTGCAGGGCCTATTTGCTACCCAACAGTACCCATATGACGCTTTGGTAGTTGATAAATTATTAGACAAATTATGTTTTTTTCTCCAAAACTACCGGTCGCCAGATCCGCCCACCGGATATAAATGTTCGTCTTTTGTGCCATTCTATCTTTAAATTGCACATGAAAAGGTCGCGGTCAATCGGACTGGAGTGATATTGTAAATGCTCCCCGTCGCATATATGGACCGGGGGTCCATTTACCATGTCGTGGAAAATTTACCTCCATCGAAAAAATGTATTTTTTTATTATGTTGAGAGGGTTAAAAGTGGTCAGTAGGTGTACGTACTACAACAAAATCAGAACTGTTAAAAACACGCCCAAACCGTACTGATAAAAATCAGCGATGGTCATTGCGATATCTTTTATACAGTTTTGCCTTTCAGAATACACCAGTGAACACCGTATGTATTAACAGATCAATAGTTCTATTATTCACAAGTGAGTCCATGCACAACGCCGTTGTAAATGGACACCCCGGTCCATTTACCACAGGGGCCATTTATAAGCTCACATGAAGAGCGTTGCCACTTGCTCGCCTGACCGTAAAGTTGTTTGTCTCGGCCTCCGGGCAGACAGTAATTTTGAACAGCGTGGTGTCACGGTATTAATGACTAGTAGTTCGGTGGAAAGTGACATACTACAACACGGTGTCGCGCTTACATTTATCCGGGCGTTAAATTGTATCCGGGTGATATGTTTATGTGCATATGTAAGGCATACTATTTGGCCCCAGTAGATCACGTAGTGATAAATAATATCCAGTAGTTAAATATGTTTCGTTTGTTGTCGTAATACGAGCGTTATAGTTAGAGTACATAATTATAATTTGCTGTTTCAGATTTGTGACCAAGGATAAGAGGAAGTCACGTGACGTGTGCGTGGAGAGGAAACTGTTTCATGACGGAAATTGTCTATGTCTGTGGGAAGCAATCATTTTTTAAATTTATGTATATATATAGACATATATAAATAAATATATACATATATAAACATACATAACGCCCGGATAAATGAAATCGCGACAGTTGTAGCTGTATTCCTCTAGATACGCGCACGCGTAGAAACGTCACCCGGATATTATTTAACGCTCGGATAATTGTAAGCGCGACAACGGCATTACTAACTATTGTTAGCTCAGTAAAATCACACTAGACGTCGGAACGTGGTGAATACTGAAAGCGGAGGCGGAGGGGGGGGGGGGGGGGTGAGCCGGAGCTTGAAGATGTAACATGTTTTTATGAAACACACACTAATATAAATTATAAATGAAATAACAATACAAGTTTATGAAATAAGCAAAATAATGTAGGTCTTATGTGACCATGTTGATTTCTTATCCGGATTACTAAAGAGTTGGTAACTTAAACGTCAATATGTATACCGTTATTCAAAAATGCGTAGTACTTGGGCCTATATGCAATAATGTGCAAACACGTGATCAATAGTTATTTTATTCAAACGTCGTTTTTTAGAAATAAAAAACATTTTGAGTAGGTTCTTGCCGTTGACGTCGCGAAATCTAAATATCGAATACTTAGTGCGGCCCACGTAGATTGGCGTAACTCAGTACAATCTCAGAAGACACGCATAGCGTTGCGGACTGACGTCACAACGGAAATTCTAAACAATGAGCGTGTGACTATAACAAAGACATTGCTAGACTTGGCTCGAAAGTACAGAAACGTTCGGAAACCCCCCGCAATTTCTTAACCAAAATAACTGTCTAAGTTAATTTCACTATAAAAACATGATCAATAAAAAACGGTTCGATTCATCCTTAATGTAAAAAAGAGGAATGCGTGTCGAGGGATGTCTCCTGCCGGTAAGATTGCCAGAAAACGAGGTACGTCGTTTTAACGAAATTCACAATTAATTGACATGCATATGATCTGTTTAGTAATATGAACAAATGTGCAGGTGATCAACAGATCAAGTTGTATAGCCGCAGTTAACTAACATTATAAACTATATAATTGCATACACACTTTGCAATCGAATACCAAGAAATAAATTCGTTTGAATTGAGCTGTTATGCCTATTGCTGTAAGCGACATACACAAACACAAATTCAGACTGTATTGTGAGATCATAATCCTGGAAATATCATAGATCATTTTGGTAAACCGTATCTATTTTGCATTCCTTGACGCTGCATTCTGGGATAAGTTATCATTGTAGCTGTTTGTAAGTGTATGTAAAAGATGAACAAGATATAAATTAATTTTTATTTTGTGCGCCGTGTTATCTTAACATCGTATGTTAGTTGAAAACAGTTTGCATGGCGTTGGGGAAAGTGATATACAGCAGACCTGGGGCCAAAGTACTCGGTACTCGTGTACTCGAGTAGACTTTTGAAGTACTCGTAATCGTACTCATAAAACTTATAGATCATGGACTCGTACTCGTAATCATTGTACTCAGATTTTACAAGTACATTACGAGTACATCTGAGTACTTTCTCAATATGTACTGGGGAAAATAAATATATTTGGTTATAAAAATGAAACTTTCCAGAAATATATAAATGTTCAACTATTAAAAAATACTTTGTTATTTCTGACAGAATACCACCTTACCATCCCTACACACAGTACATCCTCATTCTCTGATAACCATGACTATGATACCCAAACATGGCAACAGGCAGCATCTTTTCCCAGTCAGAAACACCCTGTTAAGCAAACAATAATTGTAGGCTATCAGTTCAGGCCATAAACCTGTTTGTTTAATTAAGCCACCAGGATGTCCACAAAGAGCCAATTAGCAGTTAATCCACCAGTTAGACAGGAAATGCCTTTGATGTAGTCTGGAAACCATGCCACTTGACAGTGGCTGACAGTGCTAACTGCTAAGAACAAGAACTGCCAGTTTTCCTCTGTAGAAGTAAGGTGGCTCAAGTCAGACTGCCTCCTACACTAGTATAATCCCATGCCAGCAGCCTGGCTAAAAAGTCCAAAGGGGATGCTGAGCCTGTTATGTGGACATGTGCTAACCCTCTCAACAACTAGTAGTCTACGATCAGAAAATATAAATTGCAAACTTATCAGTTGATTGTAGAGGTGAATGTAGAGGTTTTCCTCATAAAAAATGGATCAACTGTCATTGCATATTCACTTGTGCTGAGTTATATAAATTAGATTAATTAATAATTTAAAAATACGTTATTATTTAATATTTAAATTTTTAAAAATGTACTCGTACTTTTACTCGTACTTGTGAGAATGTACTCGCACTTGTACTCGTACTCAGCTTTTAACAATGTACTCGTACTCGTACTTATCCATTTTCAAAGTACTCGTACTTGTACTTGTACTCATAAAAATGTACTTGGCCTCAGGTCTGATATACAGTGTATGGAGCTGGCTGGTTTAATGGATGTGTATTTAAAAGATGGATATTTTTTATTTAAGGATATTACTGGTGTTAAAAAAAATTCGGCGCCACGTCGGCGCAACTTCAACTTATTGTAAATATAAACGGGGGCACGTTTCTAGAGGATGTATGGTCGTGTGGGCCCATTATAAAAGGTCTGCGGGCACGCCAAATTCCTATGGTCTAGGGGTCACGTGCTCCCAGGCCCCCTAGATCCGCCTATGTAGTACGTCACGGTTACGGCATGGGGTGTCCGGGTCAGCGTGACCAAGCGTTACATGATGGGGTTTTCTGGGCAAGCGTTACGCAGCGATACTAATGGAACTCCCAATGTCTTCCATTTAAGGGTGTAATAATTATGACGTGCAATCGTACACTGCGCTGGTACCGCTTAGACAAGCAGTTACTCCATGGTCAGAACAAGGGTTGTGGCAGCAGCTAATGAAGCGCCCGTAAGGAGTTTCAATTTATCTGTATACATTTTTACTTCAGGTTTTAAGAAAGAACACGACTTGTAGTGTCTCTTCCGAAAGAAACAGGCAACATAGGGAGAACGATATTGTCCAACGTGAATTCAAACCATGCTTGACAGCCGGGCGCGACTACCCACGGAGCTATGCAATCGCAGCCCCCCGTAACAATCATTACGACTATTGAAAACACATAGGTTTAAAGTAAACATGAATAGTTTATATCTGCAAATGACGAATCAACGCAGATATGCGACAAGTGCAAAAATTGTGTGTCCAAACTAGATAAGGAGGTCTTCCTTAAAACGTAATTTAGGGGTGAACAAACCAGCGTTACGAATTGTGGAAATATATCAGTTTTACTAATTGTTCTACCCGTTGTTTATATTGTTCGAATGTATGAGTTATACAAGTCAATCAAATAAAGTTTATTTATATATCTAGCGTTACAAGACGGTGGGGATAACCGAAAAATTCACAGTTAGCGTGATGTACTATATGAATGATACCTTAAAGTATTATGTATTTTTGGAAAATAGTAATAATTCACCAGGACAATGCAGACAGTAAACACGAACACTATGTCATAATGTGATCTCCCTGATTTACAGTTACACGATACGTTTTTAGGGTTTTTTGAAACATAGCAATAATTAACCAGTATGACGCTGAGTAAATACGAAGGATATAATGATGTCATAATGTACTCGGAGGGACACATGTATAACTAGATTCATTTCAGTGCGCCAGTAGTACCGAGTATGTAGGTCAGCACACTAAGTGCAATCAGCAAAGTATACGTTTTAAACAAACTAGTGAACGTGACTGCAAGTATTACGAAGCGCGCTTTAACTCTGAGCAATACAAATTCACGGCGCGCAACATATTACTTTACTTTGCCGCCTGCTTGTCCCCTTAGTTCGAGTAGGCCTACTGTAAACCAATATAGGCCGTACCAACCGAGTGTGCAGTGTCCAGAATATAACCGAAGCCAGTAAGCAAGCGAATCAAAATGCCAGCCTTTGCCCTCGGCTTGCGAGCCGCTGCGCAGCCGTCAACCGCAAGTAAACAAACCAGTGTTAGGCAAGCAATTAGGCAACTGCTGGGCTTAGTCTATGGGCGGTGCTGCCTCTAGCGAAAGAAACGGCAACTGCAGTCGGCATGCAAATCAATACATTATCGCTGCCTTTGACCTCCGATGTATTACCGCTAACCAGCACGCTTCGGCTGCAGCTAACATGTGTTGGCTGTAAGCCATAATGTTAAATGGAATGTATTATACGCATTTATTACGATATGTAATCATAAGTATCGTAAAAGTAAGAAATAAACACATATGACAAGCCCTCCAATTAATGATTGGTCCCCAGCCTGCGTGCGCTGAGTAGATCGACTTTGTCCGCGCTACAATCTACGCGGAGTGTTTTCTTGTTGTAAGGTCGAAACGAGGCTCAAATAACCTACATCCGGGTATGTCTGTCCCACAGGAAGTGACTCGCAATGCGCATTAATTCTGTGTTTTCGATGGGAAGGTGTTACTAAAATTCGCGATTCGTCGACCTTATTGTGATCGCATTAAACTAGTTTGGGGCGATAGATCGTCGCCCAACGGTCTCGTGATTCGGCCGGCACGGTGGCTTTCGTGAATAGCCGTCGCGGAAAGGTATTTATGCTGTGAATTTGTATACGGGACTCGGGAGGCAGGAAACTGAACCACACGCAACCGCTGGTCACGCTGGGATGTGCGTAGTGGCTAGTGCAGTATTTCTACACGATGGCGCCACTTGACATGCGCATTATGGTTAGACCGCTGAGCAACCACAGTTATACTGTTACTTACTAATTACTCACGTTAATCAAATAACAACTGTTCGAAATGTTAAACACGAATATGATATCAACAAGTTAGTTAAATTAAGATTCAAGGGCAAGACGCTGGCATGATTTAAACGATCTGTAATATTTACAAAATCAATACGATATTCAAACTAGTTATGTCATTATTATCAAATTTATGCTGCATAAAATATAATGCATTTATTTTAAGCCTTCCGTTTATTTTATGTTGTTTGGAGGTTTATGTCTATTAGTTAGTTTAATTAGCTGATACGCGTCCCGCGTGACATATTGGATATGCACTGTATACAGATTTAAGTGTTATCCGTTGCAGAAAGTACAGCTGACGCCTATATTATGGTCAGTTTGTATCGAAATCTTAGTTTGTTTGTATTATCACATTTAACAAAATAAATAAAATGTAACAGCTTACGGGATGGAATTAATAGTTTTCGTGCATTATATGTTTGTCATTATTTTTTAAATAGTTAGATATGCAGTGATTAATATTGTTATGATAATTTAGCGTGATTAAACTATTTTGTTGATAGGGCCTACGTCACTACTGTCACGTGTAATATAATAATTAATGGTGTTTTCAGCAATATATTTTGCATCATATGTAATTTTTATTTTAGGCAATCGTATAAACCACACGAACATGTCCAGTTACTACACAGTATATTTACGTATTTGTAAATTGCTAACTGGTCAATCTCATGTGCTAAACGATTTTTAACTTACAATATTTGTCTACTTGTATATTTTAATAATGGATAAACATATATTAACGAATACTCTCGCAAAACGTACACTGTACTGTTATCTGGTTAACTTATTCAATAGAGTGTTGACTATTGAGCTTAGCGCTCCTTGATGCTGAACTGTTCTTCATGACCGGCGATTGGCGTAGTAGCTTCGTGTTGACTTAGCCTCGATTATCCAGTTTCCATGATGTGGCGCCACCGTTTGTCGCACACAGGAGAGCCGGGCGACTGCCGGATATGTGATACCAGTTGCTGACTTCGGCGATACATTGTACTATAAGTAGAAACGACTGCAAATTGTTGACTCTCTGGGTCCTGTTGTGATAGGACTCCTCTATTTGTGGGATAAACTTCAGCTTACTTGCTCCTAGCAACTAGTAAATCAACGCTGCTAGTAATTAACTGTATGTAAATATACAACCGAGATGGCAACCCATGCGTCAGTCATACGATGAAAAAACGTAATATTTCACGTTTAAGATGAATATTAATTGGTCTTTTAATGTCGTAAAGCTCTCTATGTGTAGGCCTATGCCGTAAGACTGGACTATTTTATTTCAGTGATGCAATATTTTGATATTTCTTAAAGCATACGTCCACCTTAAAGCGTCCTTACTGTTCCGTTAACCGTAACCATCTTTTCATCAGACCATCGGTTGTTATTATTAGCCGGAGGTGCGCTGAATAAGTTGTATTTCCTTGCGATCTTGGTTAGCCCGTCGCGCCAATCTTCAAACGAATAATCCCAGGAATTTGCAGTTAGTCCTGCTTATATCCGCTGCAGCTGTGATTACAATTTGTAATGTTTTTTTTTAAATATTTAGGCCACCTACAATTAAAATGTACTGTGGGCGCAAGTCAAATTGCAAACATTTTATAAACAAGGTTGGCCATTTTTGATTAAAAACACGTGTCGATTAATAATGTTATGGCGCGCAGGCGCAGAATAATGCAGCGTGTGTAGTCAAAATATTGCTTAATTTTTAGGGAGAGCCAAGGTACGAGAAACTGGTTTACTAGCACACTCGTGTTCTACTTAACAATCACGAGTTCTCCAATACAGGGCACACATAGGATGCGATGTAGTACATCTAGGCCTTGTTTTCCTCGCTAATCTTATGATCTCTCCGGTAAGCACTTAAGGCTTCCTATACAATGTTTCTGCGACGTGTCTCCAGAACATAATCAATGGCTTAGGCGATCTATATATTAGCTTTTATACGGGCAGTGCGGAATGTCATACGGGCAAACCGGCTTTTTCTGCAAAGTTTTTGGCTTCATTTGTTTGGTTAATTAATATTACACATGACTCTCAAACGGACAAAGCTGCATTTCTATCACTGTAACATGCAACGACATCCAAATGTGATGCAGTCTTTGTGCTTTCTTGTATTTTGATGTCGTATATCGTAGGTCAAGTTATTAACGATGTAAGTCGCCGCCAGTCGAGCGCCATGTGGTATCGATTGATTCGTCTCAGGATTTGGCAAATACGTCATACCAGGAATCACCTAGTTCTTTTACAACTTCGTATTCCGCCATACGTTGTTGCATTGTTTCTTCACTCTTTCTTTGTCGCCCAGTCACAAAACACCACGAACAGGTTCGTTCGAACGGAAGTGATGCAGTAAGTGTGTTTACTTTCAAACATCGACTTGTCCACATTTATGATAACTAATAGGCATCTGGTAAACAGCACAGGGATTTGTATAATTTGAGGAGAAACATGTTGGCCTGGAGAACTTTTTAAAAGACGGTGACCGGAACACAGGCGGATCTAGGGGGGGGGGGGGGCTAAATAGTTGTTGTCCCTGGTGGTGCATTGAATACATTTGTGATGATAATGCCGGACGTTACACTAGTACTAAAATAACCTTAATTGATTGGAACATATAGATATAACCACCATTTTGACTTGAAAGCATCCCTCTGTCAATTCCGTTAGCATCATCAGAGCTTTCTGCGCATACCGCCGAGACTACCGAAACTATACTTTTATAATACTAATATAATTTATTTCTTTGCAATCGTGAGATTTAATAAAATGTACTCGAATAATTTGTAATAATAATTTATGTATCACGCGCGTTTGGTGGATCTGCAAAAGTTGCTGCTCGTTCGATGGTGCACCCTTCTACAGATACTGCAACGTCATTGGCTGCGCTAATAACTGATGATGTTGAATTAGTACTCACCACGTACTGGTGCATTTAATAACTCGTTGTCAATAAACATTTATAGAAGGTAACAAAAATGGCATTCTTTCTTGATGGATTCGCAGCCCAATCAGAACCAGAAAGCACAGCGAAAATCATATTGATTCTGATAAACAATGAACTTTGGCATCTAGCCAGAGCAGCCAAAAACAGCCCAACAATGTCTGCGCGAGAAGGTGCTACCATTTCTACCATCAGATCACTCGTGTAAATTTACGTGGAATGGTTAAGGTACGTTCGTACGTGGACACTTTGAATGGTAGGTGAAACAGGATCCAGGAGCAAGACCGTTCGTACGAACATGATTCGTATAACTACTAATGTTCGGCGGTGAACCTGTCTTTGCGAGCCTGGGGGTGCTGCTGATTACACCAGTCTCAGTAGCCCCGGTATGTCGTCTTGTCGAAACATGAAAGCATGACTGAGCTCGTTATCATCTCGTTTCCTTTTTTATTCGACCGTTTTCGGTTAGGGACAAGTGTGGCTGATTTAATGGTGTGTGTGTAATATTCTGGAAGTCGAAGTAATTAATAGAATATACACTATCCCTGGATCGTGACGACGGTCAATCATTATCGTAATAACACCGCCGGCGCGTGAGAATGACGGGTAATTGTTGTGAATTCCTGGTTGCTTTGATATTGGACGCGGGCATTTGCTTCCCACAACCACGATCGATGGAGACTGCGAATGGGGCAACGTACAGCAGATTTAGTGAACTTCCGGAGATTGCGCAGCCGTAGGATATCTGCCAGGGTTTGTGTAGTCTACTACTCGTGGCTTGTGAGGATGGTTGAAATCGGTGTTGCGTGCCAGTAAACCTCGTCGAGTCACAATGCCTCGCTCTATGTTAAACTATAGGTCGCCATGGCCAGCCGCAAGCAATCAGCCATCGCGGTTTTGGCCAGCGAGGCTTTTCAGCACGGCTAAACACCTCCAAAACATCTTTATTTTACACATAAAAATGCTTAAAAATTAAACGTCATTGTGCATATTTATAATGTAGTTATATTAAAGTTTTATACTCATGCATAAATTAAATATTTAGCCGAGAGCTGCTCACAAAGGAACACAAGGACCAGGCCTTCCTGAAACACTGAAGACATTTACTACAACAACAAATGACCGCATCAGATACCCGCTAATTGCAATTAACTTAGCCATGTGCAAACGAGGGCTATTGACACGACGAGGCTTTCATCACGGCAGTTGCCCGTGATAGAATATCTGGGCTGACCGCCCTATAATTTAACATATTGTGGCACGACGAGGTTTTCAAGCACGCAACACCGGGCCCAGATCACGTTACGCAAAAATCACGTTTAGTTCCCGCCAGGTGGCATCGCTAGTTATACGCCGAGGTACAGTCAAACTTTCAGAAACCGACATCGCAACACGTCGGCTTACGATTCATTCTATATCAAGCATTGCTAGGGTACATGTGGTTGGTATAAATTGTGTTTTAGGACACTTTTGTCGTCCAAATAGGACGGCCAACAGCACCAGCATGCGCAGTTACTGCTAATTCAATGACCGACGACGGTACAATTCGTAGCGCTATTTCAACACCAAAGGTACCCTAGCGAACACTATTTGATAACCATATCTGCCCTTTGTGTACCTCAAGCGACGTAAAGTGACGGAGTGAACATTTTGGGATAACTGAAACGAGGTCAGAATAACATACCGGACGCAATAATAAGTACCCGGCATTATGCCGTAACTACATGATTGCACCGTTTTCGAATTCGCACTAGATTACGATATGAAACTTGCGTCACTTGCGGTACGATAAGTTTATTGTATACCTATATTTCGTTGATCTTAGAAAATAAACATTATTTTTTGCCAAGTATAAAAAGGCGCCAATAAATTTAGAGACCCCACAATGACTCGCGTGACATTTTCACCAAAAAATCTCTTTAAATATTCCAACAATTCTATAATACAAACAGATCACTTGTGACCGGTATATATTTAATTATGTTAATGCTTTCTATCAGTTGTGTGAGCGAGTAAATACAAAGAGAGTTTGCAAGAATGTTGATGACATTTTTTTCTATAAACAATTGCGCTGATTTTGAATTTACCATTATTTGTTTTATAAAATGTCAGCCTCTTTGTTTGTTAACATTGAAAAGAGGGCGCTGACAGAGAAGAGTTATATATTTTTGTATTCTGCTGCACCCAATCAACACTTGGGGCAAAGAAAAATAGACGCATTTGTCCAAAAAAATTCATACGGGGTATGTTCTCGTAACACGTGACTCGCGTGACATGCATATTTGAGGGGTGTTTTGTTATCATATTTAAATATTGATATGAGACTAATCACCAACCTAACCAAACCTGTTACTCCTATATTTCGACGCAACGCTGTGACCGATTGGGACATTTAGGAATGGTCAGTTTAATGATTACTGTGTTATGAAAAAGTTGATCAATGCCATCAGTTTAAATGACCGATACTGCAGCAGACATTATTTTTATTCAAACTATTTCGCGTACGTCGATTTAGGGTAACTCCCTTTAGAACCAGTACATTAATATAAAAAAAGATATTAATTATTATCGATGCTGCCTGCAGAGTTTCCATTATACATGCATACTAATAAGTTATTTTCTATTCCTTTTAAAAGTGGACGGTATTTCTGGGATAAGGGCATTTCAATCAGCCACTGTGCAGTAAAGAAGCTAAGTTTTAATATGGCGGTTTTTAACAGAATGGCGAATGAAGTAGTGACAGTCGCTTGATGTGCTGTGGTGGGTAGATGTCTTTGACTGACAGCGATTTTGTGATGTAGTGTTTTATGGACAATCGAGAGTCTTGCGATAATTCTTCTATTCTGAAGGTTTTGTGCGGCAACACACTCGACACAGGATTATCTTGAATAATCAATCAGGTAATAACTTGCTGCCTTGTACACATGGCCAACATTATATTCATATTGTTGATGTCACATTTAACAAAAACATTGCCGCTTACCGTTGAGACGAGCAACTTCACGGAATGGGTTCCCGGTACGTCGGCCGTTTAGCGCTGCTGTTCGTTTGTGACCGCGAACGATGCCGCTGCTACTGGCCCGCCTGGCGCTTGTCCCGTGACCGGCCCGCTCTGTGACGCGTCGAAACAAACTCTTGCGTGGTCGCGTTCTACGCGACGTAAGTCGCGCGTTTGATACATGTCGGAAGTGTTACCCGGGTTACGCCCAGTGTTCGAAATTGCAGCTGTTTCGGAACACTGATCTCTAGGCCTAGACATAACCAAAGGCATGAGACTGTCAACTGTTCGGTCTGGCTGGGCTGGCAAATTAAAAAAAGTGCCGATGTGATGTTGCAATTGGACCCCGGATCCAGGTCCACTTACTGTGGGTGCTGTGTATGGAAAATTGAACTGTTTAGGTTTTTAGCGCTTTAACAATTATAGGCATAGTTTACTGATGTCTAGACATTAAACATGTATTGTTCTGAAAGGCAAAATAAAAAAAAATTGTTTCAAAAACAATGTTAATAACCGTAAAAGATTCAGAAATGGCCATTGTCGATTAATACCAGTAAGGTTTGGACACATGTTCTATGTGGATATGTGTTATAGCACGTACACAGATGATCCACTTCTAACTTGCTCAACACATTGAAAAGTAATTTTTCACAGGGGTCCGTTTCCACGCCATGATAAATGAACCACCAGCAATCCAAATTCGCAATTCCAAATCTGACAATGCAAATGCCCTTTACATGTTACGTTAATAGACCCAAGTGTAACGCCAACTTGTGAGTGGGACCACCAACTTTATAAAGTTGAAGTTCCTGTTGACCACCAACGTTTCAGCTCTAATGTACAGCACAGATTAGTTCAATATCGAGGGACATTAGAGGTGCGGTGTAGTGTTTTAGTTAGGTGCGGTGGTTAACTAACGCAGTTGTAGCCACTGTCTGTGTAGAGATCAGTGGCTACACGATAGGCCCAACTTAAATTAGCAAGACAAGTATATTGATAAAATAATACTTTTTTGATGTTAAGCGGACCATGTAGGGTGTCAGTAAATTAATAATCGATTTGATTTATTTTGGGCAGAACTTCACGTCTTTGGTGCCTTAGTTTCGGTCTTCCTATTCTCATTTTAATACACGTTTCTGTCTGCTGGCGATGATGGTCAATCGCTCCTCACCCAATCTCAGTATGGCTGCTCATCTTAGTCTGCTAACACTTACCTTAATATTCTTCTCTCAATTCCTTCGATACATCTCTCAATCCCTTCTATATTCTCAGTGAATCTTACATATTCTTCGAACTTGGTTGTTCTCTGTTACCTGTACAGTAGCATCGTCAATGCAAGTGTTCGGAACCGATATTTTGTGTCATAGCGAAATGTAATAGTAGACTAGAAACCCGTGACATATATGTTATACACGCCACCACCCTGAGTTACGTTGCGACAGTAAAGACAGCTACAGTGATCATGCCAGTAATTTGCTATTTTGACACAACGTTTAAGTGTAAATGTGCTTCTGTTCAGGGCCGAAGTAGTTTCATTAGTTTGCTTGCGTGTTGTCTTTATTCACAACGTACTGATGTGGTTGATTTTATGGCACCGCCTCATGCAGACATCATAATCTGTTCCACATTTGAATTCGCGTGAGGTATTGTGATGTTTAGAAAGTAGGCCGCTATTTTGTTACGAAATTTAGGGATTTGAGTGAAATAAATGCAGATGTAGGGAAAGTAGCACAAATGAACCATTTGTGTCGGTCTCTGCCTTTCTTGTCACCAGCAAATAATCGTTGCAAATAGTGCTGTAGTGTGTGGAATGTATTGTATTGTATGCTTATTATGCCACCCCGATAATGGACTGATACAGACAAAAAAACAAAATAAATTTCATTTTGCGGTCTGGTGCCTATTGAGACCTATATTAGCTGCCATGAAGTCGACCAGACTGCTAAAGACAAACGTGATACATTTCGTTGCAGGTGTGCCGCAGTCCCCGTCTAGCGGCGATGGCTCAAACTAGCAGCGGCATGCACGTGACGGCTTCGTCGTCGGCGCCAATACTGGCCGTCAGAGAGAAGTCGGCGAAGTCTACAGCCGCTGTTACCGACACTGACAGGTGCGTAACTGTACGGTAATTGGCAACATGTCTTAGTATAAAATTATGTTAATCATACTAAAGGCGCCTCCTCAATTCGAATCTTTCGCGCATCTCATTTGTCGTCCATCATGCAAAACAGCAATCCTACACAGTACCCACAGTGACATACTAGCGCATGTGCAAACATTTCTATGCAGTTTTGTTAAAATCAATACATAACATGGTAAGATCAAAACATAGCCTCCCCGTATTTTGTGTGTTTTAAGCTGTTTTTGGTGAGCGCCATTCGAGTTGCAACTTCCGAGTTGAAGTTGCATAATTCCATAATACATTTTTATAAATATTCCATGTATTTATTTTCGATTATTTAGCAAATGCACGCACATTCTAATTATTAATCTCACTGCGGATATTATTTAAACCACTCACATATTACATATTTGGATATCAAACAACTGGTTTCGCGATTAGTAGGGTGTCTTAGGGAAAATATCGTTATTTGCTGGACAAAAGCATGAAAATTGGACCATATATGTAACATTTCACGGCGAATCCGATTAGGGGCGGCTCCACGTCAGATTATGTGTCCATGACCTTGAATTTCAAGGTCAAATGTTACTGAACGTAAAATATATATACTTTTTCAATACTAACACAGTTTTTGTAAGTATATACGAATGTATGTGTGTAATTATGTATGTGTGCATGTATGTATGTCCATGATTTTGAATTTCAAGGTCAAATATATATATTTTTTTGTATATATATATATGCATGTATGTATGTATGTATGTATGTATGTATGTATGTATGCTTATATGTATGTGTGTGTGTGTGTGTGTGTGTGTGTGTGTGTGTGTGTGTGTGTGTGTGTGTGTGTGTGTGTGTGTGTGTGTGTGTGTGTGTGTGTGTGTGTGTATGTATGTGTATATGTGTGTATGTATGTATGGTAATGTATGTATGCATGTATATTATTTACTTTGAATGTCAAGGTCAAATATTACTGAACGTGAAATGTATATATATATATATATATATGTATGTATATATATATATATACAATAATTACATTTTATAATACCATCACAATGAATGTGTGTATCTATATTAAGAAAAGATAAGATAATGCTTTATTGTCTCAACTATGGAGACTTGTAAGTACGTAAGTATTGTTTTTACCTTTTTATGTCATCCCCATAATAACTATAATCATGTGTCACCTCATGATACAGGAACACGTACAAAAGTCCAGTACAGCACGTTGATCTCGCTGCATAAGGCCTTCTACTTTTGATTAAGCATTGCAAAAGCTCCTGGCACGTCTTGGTAGCTTCGGGAAGCTTTGTGCAAATAGGAGAATGTCTTCCATCCTCGAAGTTCAACCTCAAATCCTAGGGACACGTCATACCCGGTCGATCCACACAACTCAAAGACCATATGGTTGCTTGGTAGATGTTGCGCCTGACGTGTTGTAGAGATGCATCCCCTGTTGGTGGCAGACGATCGAGGTGCAGATAGTTTTTATTCGTGAAAGGTTCTCATCTTGCATCGTTAACAGACGTTGCTGCACTTGACTTGCATTGTGATGACGAGCTTTTTCATCAACTTTTGTTCTGGTCTAGCAATCTTTAACTCGGTAAACAGTGATCTCTCAATGGTTACAAATGTCTCTGTCACCACAAAGCCTACCAAGCCGATCTTTCCCCACGCCATGGAACGCTGAAACGAGACCACACCCCGTCATTGCTTGCAGCCTCAGAATTCCCTTCGCCTTCCGCTGTCCAAGGTTGTCACAAACGGTGCTGACGTGTATGTTACATACTTCGCCCTCTTCCAAAACAATAGTTGGAAGTTACCGACGGTCGCTTTCAACAGAAGAACATCCCAACGAAGATGACGACAACATCCGTGTCTACAGTGCGCACATTTGCTGCCTTATCCCATGCGGAAGAGCAAGCAGAGAGTGGTACATTACAGGCGCGTTCGTCTTCTCGTGGGAATATAACTCAATCAAGACTGTTCCACGAGCAGCTACATTGTCATCATTTATCGCGCACACCATCTTGTTTTCTGATCACTGCTCCGTCTGGATTTCTTCTCCAAGAAACTTGAATGGCTCCTCCTTGTTTTTTTAAACCCACAGGAACTTTGGCTACGAAGAGGCAGACACGCGTGTGATGTAGTTCCATGCCATGGCGCGCTCTGATGTAGTTTCACGTTCAGCGTTCCATGGCGCGGGGAAAAGTCGGCTTGGAAAGCTTGGTTTGAAGTTCCCGAGGTGACAAAGGCATGTGCAACCATTGAACGGTTACGGTTTGCAGACTTACACGTCGCTAGACCAAAACTAAACATACTGGACTTCGACATCACAAATTATGACAATTCTAGAGAACCAATAATAAGGCAAGACGAGAACTTTTCGCAAAGAAAAACTGCGCCGTCGATCGTCTGACACCAACAGAGGATGCAATGCTAAAACACGACATGCACAGCACCCATCAGCCAAGCATATTTTCCTTGGGTTGTATGGCTCGGCCGGATGTGCTGTCCCCAAAGAACTTTGGGTGGAAATTCGAGGATGGGATGTGGTATTCTCCTTTGTCAATGCTTCCTGAAGCTACCAAGGTATGACGGGAGCTTCTGTGGTGTCGATGCAAATGTAGAAGGCCTTGTGCAGCGAGTTGCACGTGTTCTAAAGCTGGCCGTGCAAGAACCTTAACACGTGTTCATATGAGCACACCATCTTGTTTTCTGAGATATATGATTAGAGTTAGTATGGATGATGAAATAATTAGGTAAAGTTTACTAATGTAGTCACGCACGCACGCCTGAACACACACACACACACACACACACACACACACACACACACACACACACACACACACACACACACACACACACACACACACACACACACACACACACACACACACACACACACACACACACACACACACACACACACACACACACACACACACACATACACATACATACACACAAACAACCATATAATGCATACACGCGTAAGTACACACATACATTCATATACAAAAACATACGTTTTTGAAAAAAATTGAAATAATAAGGTAAAAACAATACTTATATACATACCAGTTTACTAATATAGATACGCACGCACATAAATACATACAAAAACAATAGTGCTATTGAAAAAGTTTCCTTAAATTGTTGCAATATTAAAATAATATTTCAAAGAAAATTAGGTAACAATTAAAATTCCGACCAATTATTTCGATAACGATTACATTATATTTAATTCCTTTTATAAACTGTATCAACGTTTCTGCGAAAATATCAAAGCGTTTGTTTATGCATAACACAGTTGCACTGTATGATTCACGTTGTCTTACGATGATGCATCGGATTTACGATTATAAATTATTATTTATTTGTTTATTGCATCATGATATCAAAAATTATAAATGTGCCAATGTCAGTCGTTTAGGAAAGCCGTAGAATGGAGTAAACACCAAACACCAGAATATAAATTGCTAAACACATACTCTGTACATTATGTAATCAACTAATTATCTGCACATTTTTATTCTAAAGTCTACGATGCATGCAATATATTTGAAACTATTATTATGTTTTCATTTGCTTCAATTGTATATGTCTGCTTTTCCTCCAGTACACCATTGGAAACATAACGCAACAAACAGCGAAAGACTTATTCGAACCAACGTACTTTGAAACACGTCCCATGACGTATATAAACCGCTGTGGCGCATCTGGTCGTCTGTTATTTATCCTCGTGCTCCTTTTTACCGTTTCACCAGCCGTACATACACAACGCATGCATGCTATCATTTGTTCACATATACAAATCGAACTCGTGCACGGTTCCAGCACCATGATGATATCCTAGAGATACATGTATATTTATATGTCAGGCTTCGTTTGTATATATTTTATGTATCGAACAGGCCACAATTCCCTTAATATCAAGTAATTGTACATATTAAAGTTTTGAACGAGTCTGCCTACAGAAAATACAATATTTGTGCCGACTACCGATGATACTCTGTAGAAACAATCGTTAAAACCCAGTAGTAGCATTGATTTAACGTATCAAAATGGGAGTGTTCTGTAAGATTCAGTGGACATGTAGTAAGATGGCTACTTTGCCAATAATACTAATTGCCATGACGCCTTCTGTCTACCTTTAGTGACGATATGCCGTACAAGTTGCGAATATTGTCTGCACAGGTGTTATCATAACTGACTGGCTTCGTTGCAGCAGGAGTGCGCGTCGTATGACTGTGGTATCGGGCGACCGAAATGGAAGCGAATGCGTCGGCCAGCTCTACCAGATGGTCAAAGTCAACGTAAACGGCGTCATCAAGAACCTCATGATTCCCATCGAGTCGACCAAGAAAGCCGCTTTAGCGGGCACCGGCGACGGCGCGGCCAAGCCAGGCGCCGAGGTGAGTGTGAGTCCAGATCGTTCGGATGCTGTCTCCACGCCACAGCCGTTGGTCAAACCGAACTCGTCCAACTCGAAGCTGGTGATCGTCAGCCAATCGCGGTCGCTGCTCGGCTGCAGTTCCAGGACATTGGACCAGTCTAGCGTGTCGTCGTCGTTGTCGTTGTCATCTCCGTCGTCTGCCGGGTCTAACAGCGTGTCGTCAGTGCTCTCAGGATACGTAAGTCCCGGGCTAGCACCACACTCACCGCCGATGTCTTCGCTGCAGAGTCCGGGTATGTCACGCGTAACCCGAGCCACAAACTCGATTGGAAATACGCCGGTCTCGCGGCACGTGATCGTCGGCGGGGACGGGCTCTCGGCGACTGTCGTGGGTGTGTCGAACGTGATGACGACACACGTTATTCAGCCAGTCGTCGGGATGAACAAGCACTTGGTTATCTCCGGAGTTCAACCCGTAGCAGGGACGGCGACTCAGACGGTGGCAACGGCAGCAGGCGTGCGTTTCATGACACCTGTGCAATTGGCAGGTAGCGAAGTCGCTGCACCCAGGCCACCAGTAGTAGTGGCACAAACAGTAGCAACGTCAGTGGCACAATTAGTGGCACCACAAGTGCGTACGGTACACGTCATGTCGGTGCCAACGGCACCAGGTTCTCCAGTGAGGACACCGGTTGCGGTCGGAATGCCACAGCCCGGCGCAAAACAACTCGTTTTCACCAGCACGATTCCGGTACTGAGGCCGGCGCAGATAGCGAATGGGACTCGGATCATTCAGCCGACAAATACCACCAACCAGCCGGTTCTCGTGTCGACAACAGTCCGGCCGACGGGGACCCCCGTCGTGGGAACGCTCGCGTCGCAGCCAGTGCCGGCGATGCAGTCGCCGAGACAGTTTTTCATTCACAATCCGCAGGTGCAAAAACCTGGACCGATTCTTCAATCAGTGGTGGCCGGCGACAGCCCGCGCACAGTCATGTTGACAGTGCCAGTTACGGGATCTGGTGCCAGCCAAGCCGTGATAGTGCCGCGTATCATTCAACCGCCGAAACCCAGACACGCTGTGGTGAACGGTTTACCGTCCATTGTGCCGCCTCAAAACACGAGTCCCGTTTTGAACGTCAACCAGGTCAGACCCATGTTTACAGTAGTCCGATCACCATCGGGTGGCGCCACTGTCGCTCCAGCGATGACCTGCGTCACATCCGTTGTTCCTCCTCCGGGGCGCCCGGCCCTGTCTGTATTGAACGGTGTGACCGGACGTGCTACCACCAACAGCCAACCGAAACCACTCGCAAACACTGGCAGCAACAATGCGCTTTCGAGACACGATTCGCCTAATCTGAAGATTAGGGATGTGTTCAGCCTACAGAAAGGCGACTCGAGAATTCCTTCCCCACTGGTACGAGGCGCTCCGGAACCGGTGCGGCGTGAAAGCGGAGTGAAGGTACCCGTCGCCGAACCGTCCACCGAGTCGCCACTTCCGCAGAGAGATCCCGGGGTAGTGGTTTTGGCCTCGTGGAACAAAGACGACTACTGTAGCAGCGACAACGCCAATGCCGATAGTAGCGACAAAACGATCGGTCCTTCTACCTGGAGAAAGAAACTAATGGCCAATAGAAGAACCACGCGTGTCCACCGACGGACGTACGGCAAGTTCTTCCAGGACGCCGTTGCGAGCCTCACGGGCTGTCAAGTGTCCCTGCGGCCGCTCGAGCTGAAAGGACGGAAGAGGGTAAGCGCCTCCAAATTCGAGGCTGAGCGAGGGAAGCTTTCCCCGCGGTCCGCCAATCCACTTAGCCGCGCAGCGCCTAGGTGCTTCCTCGATGCCGCCGACACTCGACGCGGCGACAGCTACACCATTGACGCCGATGGCCGCAGTATCTCGGCGATCTTTGTTACCGAAAGCGTCCGCCTGTTCTGCAAGAGTGCGCGTCAGAAGCGCAATAAATCGACCGCTACGTCGTCGCCGAAGAAACTCTCCAAGACCACAGTCACAACCAGTGCGTCGTTATCGCTGGCAAAGAACGACGCCCCGAAATGGGTGAACCAGAACGTGAACGTCCCGACTCCGATCGCGCCCAAAGTGGGAGCTAACAGCGTGGTCGACAAGAAGCTCAGGTAAAACCAATTTTAAAATAATGCAAATTGTCGTTACTGATTCCACATTTGTGAAGTTCTCAACTCTAAACTGATACACACACACACACACACACACACACACACACACACACACACACACACACACACACACACACACACACACACACACACACACACACACACACACACACACACACACACACACACACACACATATACACACACTTATATATACATATATATATATATATATGTGTGTGTATGTGGAGGTTTCCAAGAGTGATTCTAAAGCAAGGGATTTGATTTAATATTTAAACTAGTGTCACTATAATAATAAGGTACCTTCTTGTGCTCCTAAATCCTCGGAAACCAAGCTCACAGGCGCATCAATACAACTACATGGTTAGTTTGTCTCAGAATCGATAAGCCATATTAAAGTCGATGATTTGTAATAATTTTCACCGAACATATTGTGTTTTATTTTATCAAAATACGGACACGGTACCTTCTAAGGCCTCGGCTCTCATTACGTTACATCGTTCACTGTAATTATGCACGGGTTGCATGTGTTGAATCAACTTTCGTTCATTCAGGTACCTAATGGTGAAGACGAACGCCGGCACGTTTCTCGTGCCCATAACGTCCGACGGTGGCCTAGTCAACGGAAGCAGCACCGGCACCATCAGCCCGGCGTCAGGCGCCAGTCGGCCGGTCGTCGAACGTATGGTCACTCGTCAAACCACCACTTCCGGTAGCGCCACGAAGGACGCAGTGAAGGTCGCCGCCAAGGATGCAGCGAAGGTCGTGTCTCCGGCCACGCGGACCCCGGAACGTCGCACCCAGTACGTCATGATACCGTCGCAGATGTCGGCAAACTACGCAGCCGACTCTCATCGCTCGTTGCTTTCTCCCCGGATCAAGTCGGAGCCGTTGAAGTCGGGATACGAGGACGCCATAGACACGTCCGTGCCTCCGAAGCGTTTCAAGACGGAGTTTGACATTGGTAGCAACGATCCCCCGGCGTTCACGCTACTTCCGCCGCCGCAGTCGATATCTGGTTTATCCAACCAGGACCGCATCGCCCAGCTGAAAGTGGAATTGAAGAAACAGCAGGAGGCGGTCGAGGCGTTACGGAGACATCGGTCAGACTCGCTGAACGTAGCGCTTTCCGACACGCAGTGACGTCACCGTTCGACGTCGTTGATTACGTCATTCGTGCCGCCGTAGTAGGCAAACACAAATACGTAGTTTTTGGTGAGGTGGTCGACGCAAACAAAGACGATTCTGCTGACGCAACCTCACTTGTTGGCGCCGACGTAGTGGATAAGGCGACCACTCGGTCATTGATAGTGTCAAGCGTGGTTAAAGACGTTTTATTTATAGTTTTCATACCTTTGTGCGATGGATTCCTTTGTGAATTGCACACTGTTCATATACATTACCAGGTTTGTAACGGCACTGTATGTCACAAATGCTTGTACTAGACAATAATGCATAAAGTATGCAATTGCTAATCGCCATGTTTTAAGTTAAACAAATCGCCAGTCTGGGATCCTTTTGATTAACGTCGGGAAGTGCCTTGGTTTGACCAGCTGCTTTCTCTCACTAGTGTAGCGGTTGTCTTGGATTTTATGATAACCATGATCTACACTCGTATATTTTACAGCCAGTTCAATGATTATTTATAACAATCAATTCTAATTTGAACCCTTTCCTCGCCCAACTGTGATACCGGCATTGAAATTGAGAAAAACGAAATGAAAGTGACTTTTGTAGTTTCAATGAGGTACAGTCTACGTCATTACTAAGTCTATGTATTTCATGCCAAACATCTGTTACAGAGGCGGCTGCGGAGACCATGAACATCGTTTGCAACGTAAAATATTGTCTTGAACTCGATAAAGAACACATGCGTATTGTCCTAATCAGTTGTGGGTGATTACTGCAAACCGAACATTCCTGCAGTGGGTAAGATCACCTGCGCTGAGACAGTACTTTTTGTTTCGGTTACAAATATAGCAAGACATTATTTTCATTTTGTGTTGATAGTCACGTGACGTTACCTGCTCTGATTTGTTGACTGAATAAAAGCGTTAGTGTACATAAGGATTATATATTCCGGGCAGTGTTTCACTGGTTTGTTGGAGTAACACTAAAGCTAAGGAATAGTGTGTTAGTATTCACAAATGCACACCCAAGCAAATGGAAGCGAACGCAAGCACACACGCGCAGCGCGCGCACACACACATACACACACCGGCGCACAAACAATGGCATACAGGAACACATTAGGATCTTAAATAAATCGCCTCAGTCTCTGATATTGAACATCTACTGAACGAACAGTCAAACGTTAGATCACCTATATCAGATCTTTCGTTAGATACGCAGCTGTGCATAAACTACACGTTTGGGAAACCATTAAGGTGTATTGTTGTTCTCTTCTTTCCCTGTATGTCCGCAGTGATGCTGACCTCTCGCATTGCTGTCTCCGCCAACATTCTCCGCTTCGCCCTATAGAAAAAATCGCTCCTGTCTCAACGATTATTTTTTAGAATCCGGATAATAATACAATAATATGAAACAACATTAATGGTGACCGATTTCATCTTGTTATTGTTAACTTCGGCAGTTACAACTGCTGTGAAATGGGAGGGTTTTCCACGCGTGGAAACCACATAATGACATGACAGTCGTACGTGTTCTAGAGACAATACAAATAAGGTGACGTTTTTTTCTACCATCCACATATAAATGCATGAAAACAACTGACGTCAGTCTTGTTAAAAGTCATCATCATTATCGCGTTGCAGCCGTAATATCCCGTGGTTGGGCGTAGGCCTCAGCAAGTCGTTTCCAGACCTGTCTGTATTGCGCTATCCTCTGCCAGATGGTGCCTTTCCAGTACTCGTCTTAAAAAGTACCTACAACCTAACCCTGACATTAACCTTAACCTTCAAACTAACGCTTTTTGCACACCAGACCAACCGTGGTGGGATAGCGAGAGACTCCTTCTCACAAAAAAGCTGCATCCACACATATATGCAATTGTAGAACAAACAAAGAACGTGTATCAATATATGCTAACATGTCATAATATATAAACAGGTAGGGAAGTTGGTGAAAATGGTTATCCTTTTGGAATAATAATTGTTTTCACCAGGAACTAATCTGTTCATTCCCAGTCATGTGTGGGACAGCCTGCTCGCTACATCTGGCGAGGAGAGGACAGCAAAGTAAATCACTTCCTGATGAAGACTGCCGACGGTGGTCGAAACGTTGAAGTGAGTTTCCATTTCAAAGTAGTGTTATAAAGGATATTCGATAACAAAAAATGTCGGGAAGTTATTTATAATGACAGTGTCTTTTATTCTAAGCCAGCGATATTGAACCATTTTGGCACTGTTACTTTGAGCTAGCCAACAAAACCGCAATTAACCATCCTTTTTAAATACCAAACACGAAAAAAAATTGTTTTTGAAAGAATAGTAATTCACATAATTGATAGACTTGTTATTAAAATATTTAGTTTAACTTCGCCAAGAAAGCTTCTTGAAACTATGAGATGCGAGGATTTAGCGCAGTTAGCTGGTTGGCAGGCTAGTTCGAATTTTGAGCTGTGAGAATATGCACCGTATTTCCTTTCAGTGAGACGTTCAACTAATTGATATCATCAAAATGTGTGCAATATATCCCAGCTTTAGAAAGAACGTACGTCCTATTGATCTGACATATTCACATGGAATTGTTGCTCTGTAGCGGTCCTCTCCCTTCCAAGAATATTGTGATGTATACTCTTAGTTCGAGCATGCAACGAAGTTCTTCAACTATCTCCATAATAACCAACGACCTCCTGATGGAAAAGACGAACACTAAAATCTGCTATAAGCTCTTCACTTTCACTGACAATTCTTGAAAAAACAATCCTATTTTTTATAAATTCGCTTTTCAGTACAAGCAATTATGCATTAATTAATTAGCCGAACCATCCATTTGAAACAGGGAGCATAGAGGGTTTTGTATCCATTCGACAACTACAATAAAGTGGCCTGAACGAAAAACCAAAAATGTCCCCGCTCATTGCAGAAATTAAGTTTTTCACTGTGGTGTCCTAAAATTATATATCATTCTCCCTTGTACGGATCCTTCTCAATTGATGAGCCCCGATGCTTCTACTATTAAATGTAATGTTTTTATATGCATTGAGTATGAGGCGTTCTTAACTTTCTGTACGTCAATGCACGACATAATTCTTCAATGTGCGTATTTTTTCCTATTATGGCATCTTACAATTTATTAACTTATTTTTCAACATTGTCGTCATTGATCACGTGTGACATCCGTATTTGCAATGGTCAACAATGCACAGTTTCTCCACACGCCATGCCGACTTAACCGTATAATGTCAACGTCGGTTATTTAATAAGATTTATCAAGATTACCCCCCAGACAATTAACTCCTAATGGAAAGTGGACAATGCCGTCTGGCTGATTGAGACTCCAACTGAAAACAATCTAAGTGTATCCTGCCCTTCTGAGGTACCGGCCCCTACGTCGATTTTGTTTTTAAACATATTCAAGCTCTAGCACCCACTCAATCTGTTCCAGTCATCTGTGAGAATGAATAATTGAGGGAGTCGGGTGCAGTATAGTGCTAACCCACACTTCAAATAAAAAATGAGTTAGATGCACCAACATAGTGCTTAGCCACATATCTACAAACCCCAAAAGTTAGAAGTTGCATAGTATTCTATAGAGGGCGCCACAATGCTTCCATAATCTTGTCCTTAATAAAAATAATAGAGCGCTTTTTATGTAAGTAAGTACCAATCAAAGCGTTTCACATATTAAAATGGCGTGTTGACTAAATGCTAAAATATAAATTAATTAAATAAATAAGCTAAATAAAAATAAATCAATTAGGGTATAAAAATACAATTTCAAACAATGAAATTAAAAACCAATCTATACTATAAAATAAAAGAAATGTGTTTTATTAAATGTGGCAGCAGTGTTTGCATCAAGGCATGAGGTGCAGGCGAAACATATCGGTTTAAAGTTGTTTCCGGAAAGCCGCCAATGTTCCAACCGATCGCACACACTTTGGCAAGCTATTCCACATAATAAATTATGTGGGCCTGTCACTGCTAAGCTGCCTGTCCGATAGTTCTCTTTGACGCCGTCACCGTGAGAAGCGTTGCGTCACTCGCCGATCGCAATGCCAATTATCGCACAGTTGAGGTAGTCCGGGACTAAGCCATGCAGGATCTTGAAGGTGATTGTCATTCTGATCGGCAGCCAATGCAGTGATTGCAGAATCGGCGTGATATGATGTCGCTGTCTGACACGGTTGATGAAGCGAGCGGCTGAGTTCTGTGCTCGTTGAAGTCGGTTGGTCTGTCCATTGTTCAATCCACCGAGTAGAGCATTGCAGTAGTCGAGGCGACTTAACACAAGACAGCGTACCGCAGCGTGGCACGCGTCTCGCGTCTCGCGTCTCGCGTCAGTAGGTGACGAATTCTGCCGATCAGGCGTAGATGGTAGTAGGCCGAAGAACAGTAACTGGAGACGAGCCTGTCTAACTGCATGTGTAGGTCGAAGTAGCAGCCTAGATTTATCGCTGCATCCGTTGATTGCAAGGTAAGTCCACGTAGTTCCAAGCTGGGGCTGCCATAAACAGGTAGATTGTAAACATAGGCAGTGAAGCCATCAAACTTAAAAACATGATTATCTCAGAATCAGTATGCTGTGGGTTAGCACTATACTGCACCGACCCACTCAATTTCTTAAATCTAATCAACACATTTCCATCACCAACAGTGCTAGTCCTTCAATCAGTCTTAACTGAGACAAAACATAATCCCATCAGTATTTACATAGCCATTCAATATGATCATTTTATAAACATTGTATAACTGGTGGTCGGTTATTATTAGTTTTACATTCCCACCAAGGAACGATTCCAGAACATTGTTGGTTACAACCAATTGTAAATTGTTTAATAGTAATGATAGTTTGGGTTGTTTTCTCTTCCCAAAGCATCATCGATAGTTAACGTCGACGGGTGATACTTGCTTTAAACGGGTGGAAAATGTAAAACGCAAGCTGAATGGATCAATCGTATAATATTCACAATGACGGGTGAAGAAACTGCTGACATTGCAAGTGTGTCACGGAGACAAGTATGTTCACAACGCCAGTGAAGAAACTACGAACTGCAGAGGTGCCAAGTCTCCCGCTTCGGTGGTACAAAGCTCTTTATTCCTGTTTGGGTTAATCTCACGATCTACCGCTTTAGTGCCAAAATATACTGCCAAACTACAGATGCAAATGTTAAATAAGTCAATTTACTCGTTTGTACTCCAACTTAGACTTAGGCTATATACGCATGAGGCAGTCAAAACACGCCATCCAGACCTGTTTTCCGCTAGCATTCTGACGTCGCTCCATCTGTTATTGACCAGCTGTATTTCGCGGTCAACGGTCTGGCGCCAGTTCATTGGCTCCCTAATATCTAAACGAAGCATTGATATATAAACTCTGCTGATGCGTAATGGCAACACCCCGAGCACTTCTACTATAGGAAGACACAGAGCAATTGTTGGTAAAGGTATTTATTAATAGCTAAACAGCTAACACAAACGTAAACATGTTCATCAAGAAAACCGATAATTAATTAACAAGAAAAGATAGCAAATGTTGGGGGGCATTTGTCCCACAATATAAAATGACATCAGCACAACAATTATAATGCTGTCAAAGTTCAACTTTATGCAGACCTATCAGGCATGCATTTGAAATGCACAACTTTTGTGGAAGATTAACAAACCCTGTAGGAAAAATTCAGAAGGAAAGTGTTAAAACTTTGATGTTGAAGACAAAATATGCCACAAACAGCATGCTGGCGCCAACAACCGTGTGCTCTGTGTGGCTGGCCACAACAAGCTCGTCCATGACCAGCATCATGCGTTTCACAGTCAACAGAGACACTCCTGTAACAGATCAAGCTCAAGTTAGTAAAGTACAGCATCAAGCTACTGTATAGATGCTCCGCTACAAAATATGTCATATTGTGAATTATATATGTTTTACAAGTCACCACCATGCTAGAAGACCACAGCTGTTTTCTGGACTATCAGAAAGCTATTTCTTACAAGGCAGTGCCCAAAACTATCGAAAAAGTTCTCCAAGAGGTTATAAATTCTGCGTCAAAAACAAAAAATTCACTTAATTTTTGTATTAAGAACTTCAATGATTATATTATAATTATTCATAATATGCATGCCATCCCAATGAGCACAATAATCTAAGTGTTCTTCGACGCTCTGGAACGCGCTACCGGAGGATCTGCGTTTGATCGAGTGTGTGAACACTTTTAGGGCGCGTCTAAGTTATTATTTTAAACTTGCTTTCAATGTCTAGTTTTATGTGACTTCATAATATCATAATATTTATTAGTATAATATTTTAGTTGTCTTCTATTAAACTAGTATATTATCTCAATAATTATTTAATAATAATTAATTTTATTTACGCATTAGTAAATTATGCAATACCATAGAAAGATGGCCTTAAAGAAACATGTTACACATTTACACATTAAAAACGGGTTTGGAATGGTATGTTTTGGGGCGTGCTGTGAAGGCGTCCAGTGAGGTGATCAGCAGCCGTTCCTCCGGCGGCGCGTTCCACAGGGGTGGTCCGGCTCAAGAGAGAGATCGCTGGTCGTATCGCATCGGGTAGTACTGGGGCACGGTCTGGGGGGGGGGGGGGGGGGGGGGGGGGGTCGCGACCCGCGGATCGTGGCGACCAGCATGGCACGTGGCGAGTGGTCAGTGACACGTTGTCGCGCTTACATTTATCCGGGCGTTAAATTTGATCCGGGTGATGTTTATGTGCATATGTAATACATAATATTTTGCACCAGTAGATCACATAGTGAAACATAATATCCAGTAGTTAAATAATATGTTTCGTTTGTTGTCGTTATACGAACCCTATAGTTAGAGTACATACTTATAGTTTGCTATTTCAGATTTGTGACCAAGTATAAGAGTAAGTCAAGTGACGTGTGCGTGGAGAGTAAACTGTTTTACAACATAAATTGTTTATGTCTGTTTGAAGCAAACATTTTATAATTTATGTATATATATATATAGACATATATATAAATATATATATACATATAAACATACATAACGCCCAAATAGATGAAAACGCGACAGTCGTAGCTGGTGCTAAATACATTTTCCTAGATACGCGCACGCGCAGAAACGTCACCCGGATATAATTTAACGCCCGGATAAATATAAGCGCGACAACGTCGTAGTTGTGAGTCTTGCGCGTATTTTGGCGATACGGTACACTTGAAAGTACGCCCCACGCGATGTGTGATCGAGTGTATCGAAAGCAGATCTAATTATATTTATTAATATTTTATTGTCTAGTTATTTATTTATTATTTTTAATGTTTATAATTATCCACAATATCATACAGTAATTGTTGTAAGTAATGTGTATTAGTTTTTAGAAACATTGTCAACACCACTGAACAGAGTTGTACTTTGGAAATGAGTGTCTAAATAAAGTTATTATTATTATAAGATCTTGAAAATATCAATATACACCAAATACTCCTTGCCACACAAAACGAGGCAAGGTGTCTCAGGCAAGGTTGGCAGCTGCTCCACTTCTGATACCGAAGACGTGTCCTATGACCAACACATACGTAAATAAAATTATTATATTTATGTCAATTATATATATCTTTATTGTCAGCAGACCTATGATTAAGCGATTTTGATATCATTGCTCTCACATAAACAATTCCAACTTGGGAATCAGCCTTTCCAATTCAGGAATTGCCGCAGGCCAATTAATAATATTTAATTGTGTTCAGTACAAAGCTAATCAGAAATGTTGCCATGGTAGCACGGTCACATTTTATCGTTTTATCATCAAGGTGTGTAGTACAAGTTGTCCTGCTTTATATTGGTGATTTAAATTACACCACCATGACCCAGTCGAAGCGGGACAACCCACACATTAATTTTGTAGGTATATCAAATAAATATTTTTTTTTAAATAAAATACTCATACACATTTACATACCTTAGCTTCTATAAAGAATTGGTCGCTCTTTTCTTCAAACTCGGCCATCATTGCCAGGATGAGTGCTGCTGTCTTGCACTGGCCGCTGTTGACATCAGCTTACTGGAGGGCGGAGCTTGAGACTGATTTTCTTTTTGGAAGCCACCTTCAGGTAGCGCTTCAAGATATCGTAACGTTTGCATTGCTTACCTAATTCATCACCGGGTCTAAATTATAGTAGATTTGCTGAACTGCAGCCACCAACATAACACCAGACACAAAAGAAATAATCTGAATTCAAAGCTGATTAATCCCAGTTCAAAGCGAGGCTTAGTAACATCTTCCGCTAAATAGTTAATTACTTCTTCTCAAGCCTGCCGATAACGCTAGACGCGCTCAGGTTGTGACTCGAGGGAATCGAGTTATATCAATGATGGTTCTCCTAGAGACAAGAGTGATAAGCTAGGCTGGCCCACTGCAGAGACCATGCTGGCCATCATCCCACTGTAAGGCAGGAAGAGTTGTACCCACTGCAGCCCACCACTGTTTGACATCTACGACATGTAATAAATATCTGGCAGAGAAAGTGTTTGACTTGCAGATGTCTCACTGTGCTCCTTGGATAAGGTGACTAATGGTTAATTAATGGAGTAGGCTGTAGCCACCAGCTTAGTCATTTGGGGGAAGGGTTGTGATCTGGAAATGAGATTAATCTGAGGTTAATATCCCAGTTGGATTATCCTAGGCTGTGGACAGTCGGGTGGCTCACACGGGTCAGGGGTGCCAAGTCTATCCATTTGGCTGTAGAACGTGTCTTCTTTCTCCATTCTTGGGACAATCTCAAGCTTTAGTACCAAAATCTGCCGTCAGATCGATAGTTCACGGTGATAAAAGAATTACTCATTTTCAGTCCAATTATACAGCCTAACCAACATTTCACGTTGAAAATGCCATGCAATAAGTAAATATATCCTAACTTTGAAACATTATCTGGCCAAGGCTGGAGTGGTTCCCTGGTCTGCATGCACCTCTCATCGCGACTGAGGCTCATATATGCACAAGATCCTCATCTACCGCCATCACATCATGAAAAGCGGTAGATCTACGGCATTTTGTGAAGAATTACTTCAATTTTGTGATCAATTTGAACTCTCAACAACATCTTGAGGAGGCTTGTTAATTAACTGCCAATATTTATTGTGAAACATAAAATATGGTATATTTCATGTGTTTATGTATATATACCACTGACACCTACTGATTTATCATTGAATGGTCCAGTGATACTGAGAGGTATTTCCAAATACCATTGAGAGTATCACTGAAACATGGTTTATCATTGAATGGTCCAGTGTTACTGAATGGTATGTTCAAATACCATTCAGAGTACCACTGAGACATACTGATTTATCATTGAATGGTGGTGAATGATATGTTCAAATATCATTGAGAGTACCATTGTGATACTGATTTATCATTGAATGGTATTGAATGATAATTAAAATACCATTGAGAGTACCATTGAGACACTGATTTATCATTGAATGGTATTGAATGATATGTTCAAATACCATTGAGAGTACTATTGAGACACTGATTTATCATGGTACTGAATGGTATTTTCAAATACCATTCAAAGTACCACTGAGTCCTACTCATTTATTATTGAATGGTCCAAGGGTACCGAATAGCATTCAATGGTATGCAATGGTATTCTATGGTATACCAGTGGCTCTTTTTTGTAAGGATAGCTTACAGCTTTTGCGACTTGCGATCTCTCTGTTCTCTCCAGGCAATATAGCACGTAGACCTAGATACATTGTAGTAGAACAGGCAGCGTCACCATTTTGTTCAGGCGTTGTACTAGTTTTTCATGTATTAATTAATATTATGTTTCATAAGACTATAATATATATGTTGAAGGTACACTGCCTGCAAAATTGTTCTTAGTTATTTAAGTAATCCCCCTAACAACGTTCGTGATTTGAAAGTTAAGTCTGCGCATCATGTTCAAATGGTAAACAATGCATCTAGTGTCAAACAAGTTTTATTAGAAATTTCGTCAAAGCGGTTCTAGTTGACCACAATTCCTTTTGATGTCCACTTTCCTCACGTTCAACGCAGCAGAATTCCAGTTACAAATTACCACGCTGTCTAATTCCTGATATACTCGCAGGACAGGAACAGACTCCTTCCCTTTAATGTGTTCTGTTTATGTCTGTGCTTGCGGGTCAGTTGTCCGAAAAGCTGCACTTGAATGAAACTTTGTTCGATTGAGTTTACAATAGACCACACGTATACCAAACATACACGGCAGCACTACTCGTGATAAATTATGAAAGTCTAAGCTACATCGACAAAAAGGACACGCTGTAGTAATAACATTTTAATCAGTGTTGCTTATCGAAGACACGTTTGCGCAACGGATCGATATGTTATAAATCACTAACAGTAGTATAAATTAATCGATCCAGTGCATTTTTTAGAAAAGGCAAATCATTTACCACTTCAGTCAATGTGATTAATACGAGCTTCGGTTGCGAGCAAACTGTCGGAATTCACTTAAGAGTGAAACGTGTTTACAGAGCCATGGTCCATGCCATATGAATATCCGACAGAAATACTCATGCCATGTCTGTTATGACTTTTACATTTGTGTCCATCTTAAAATCCCATGAGAAATTAAACTTTGTACATTCAGTCATAAGTTCATATATTTGTGTTGGCCACACACCGAACTTAATTCCGATATTCTAAGCTATTTGCAAAACCAAAATCCCCAACATGATGAGGTTAACGTACAATATTGGAAGAAGCAGCAGCAGCAGCAGCAGCAGCAGCAGCAGCAGCAGCAGCAGCAGCAGCAGCAGCAGCAGCAGCAGCAGCAGCAGCAGCAGCAGCAGCAGCAGCAGCAGCAGCAGCAGCAGCATTGCTCTTGGTGTCAACTTGTATTTGTACTCTATTGACCTGTTCGGAGATCGCCAATTTTTGCGACAGCGCATGTGCGAACACGGAATGATGCGGACGCTTGCGTTCCAAACGTAAATGTAAACAGAATAATGTATAGCAAAAATAGCTTATTTTTCATGTTGTTGCTACAGTTGATATAACGTATTTATATGTGGCCTGTGTTGTATAAAGCCACCTTTGACCGCATATATCGCAGTCATTCTTGTCACGGTTTACGTAAATTATCACGAACGCAGTGTGGTAGCCAGGATACTTTGCGTAGAGCCGAAATGAACCGATCTCTGAACAGGTCAATAAATAGTCGATTAACCGATTGCATGTTTCTCCTACACTCCGCAGCAGTGGCGCCACTCCCGATATGATAGAATTCTACACGCATGCGCTGAAGAACGGTAATCGTGGTTTTACCCGTAGCCGATAGATGTCGTATGTGTATTACAGCGAATGTACCGTAATTCCATTTTACGGGGATATACCGTAAATTATTACGGTAGATGCCCGTTAAATATACGGTAATTTCTAAGAGTGTGGCTAGTGTGCTTACTCAAGGACTATAGCGAAATGGGGCGCAGTGGTCGAGCGGTCAGAATGCAGGTCTGTCGATCGGAGGAACATGAGTTCGAATCCTGGTGCCGACCGATCGGTAGTTCGGTACCGGAACGACCATCATGTTGAAACTATTTGGGCAATGTCATTCACCCTAGGCTGCCTGTGTCTTTCTGAAGAGAAAATACAAGCCGTTGGTCCCTTCTATCTGGCGTCTATGCGAGGGGACTCACTGCGCCGGAATCTCTTTCTCTAAACTCCCAATGCCAAAGCAATAATAATGTATATAATCAACTTATGCCTGATTGTGGACATTTACCGGAGGAGGAAGAAGGGCTGTGGTGCGAGCGTGTCTCCCTGCGTAACTTCTGCCACGACACCAAAGAGTTATGCTTCTCCATGTAGCAATGGCAGGCTAACATTAGGGCGGGAGTTCGTGTACATGATGGCAATAAACCCATCTCAACTTGGGTTTCTAAATGCGAGGTCATGCTTAACAAATATGTTATGTTTTGTGGAATATATCACTAACTGGGTAGACGAGGGATCACCAGTAGATATCATCTACTTAGACTTTCAGAAAGCTTTTGACAAAGTACCACATCAAAGATTACTGCTTAAACTGTAAGCCCGTGGTATAGGAAATGGTATAATTAACTGGATAGAAAAATGGCTGATTAACAGAAGACAACGGATAGTAATTGATGAGGAAATCAGTTTTGGGTGGGGTAGCACAGGGATCAGTATTGGGACCAATGTCATTCTTAAAATATATCAACGATTTGGACGATGATATAACAAGGAGGTGTTGAAATTTGCGGATGTTACAGAAGAAGGATTTAACGTGATGGAGAAAGATAGCATTTATACGATGATCTTGACAGGTTGATCAAATTGTCTGAAAAGTGGCAAATGTTGTTCAGTTTTGATAAATGTAAATGCCTCCACACAGGATATGGGAACGAATGTAAAACTGTAAAAGAAAAGGACTTAGGGTTAATCATTAGTGCTGATATAATAATAATAATAATAATAATAAGTTAACTTCTATTGCGCCTAAATCCTTGGAAACCAAGCTCAGAGGCGCATCAAAACAAAATTGTTGGTCAATCCCAAAATCCATAAGTAGTTTTCCAGTTGTCAACAGATGGGTCAAAGCGCTAGGGAGCTAGGGTGGATAAGCAAGGTTGTAAAGATACGTTTTTAAATGACGACGGAATTTTGTAATATTTTCAACTGATCTGACACCAAGTGGAAGCATATTCCAAAGAGTTGGTGCAGCAACTGAAAAAGCCCTAGTTCCAAGATTTCAGAGACGTGCGGAATTGCAGCTTCAAAGGAAAATCAGATCCTTGGATTAATTAGGCGAAATATAAGGAAAAAGAACTAATAAAACCTCTGAACAAAACAATAGTTATACCTCATTTAGAATATTGTATGCAAGCGTGGAGGCCATGTCGCAAGAAGGACATATATATGCTAGAAAGAGTACAGAGAGAGGAGAGTGACTAAAATTATGCCAAAACTGAGGGACATTAGTTACGAAATACGCCTAAAAGAATGTGGTTTAACAACACTAGAGACCAGGAGATTGAGAGGAGATCAGACAGAAGTGTTTAAAATATTGAATGGTTATGAAACTATTGATATACATATATTTATCAGTTAAAAAAGATAGAAGGATTAGAGGACATTAGTAAAGGAGCAGTGTAAATTATATATAAGAAAGTTATTATTGTCACAAAGGACTGTAAATTAATGGAACGGATTATCTGCTGCTTCTGTGGGTGAATATGTTTAAACATAAAATTGTCGCGTACCTCAAAAGGGCAGGATACACGTAGATAAAAATGGTTGGACTCTCGATAAGCCAAAGAGCTTCCTTGTCCACCTGTCTTTAATTATCGGGGTGGCAATCTCGTTAAATCTTGTCAAATAGCTTTCACCAGCTGACCAGGAATAGCATAGGACCCCACTATCTTCGTAATGTTGTCACGATGTGTCAAATGCTTTTTGAAAGTGTATGAGTGTTATGTTGGCACGAAGATTTTTCGATCTAATTTAATCCATTATCCTTACCAGCGGTAGGGTAGGATCGATTTTAGTCCTCCCTGTATATAATCCATTCTGATTCGCTCTTAGAAGGTGGTCAATTTCTGGACGTACTCTGTTCAGTGTCATCCTTTTGAAAGTCTGCGCAACGATGGAGTTCAGATGAAATCTCAGAGACAGCAGAGTTCCGTACGTAATTGGAAATATCCTATGCAGAAATTGGGTTGAAGGTCAAATCTAGAATGGCAAAGTTAATGGCCTACCACCATCCTGAAAACATTAACATTGTGACCAGAGGACGAACTATTTTGGAGATATTCGAACATTTAAAATACCATGGCTACTAAGGCAACACAATATACCAAGACCAGAAGGCAATAGCATGGAAAACACTTAACCAACACATAACGATACGGAAATCCACATTCCCACGTAAGATCAAGCAGTGGCTATTCATTGCAATGGTGGAGTCTGTGCTCCCGTATAGATGCAAGTCTTGGATTTTAACAAAGACACCCAGCAAGCAACAAGGTAAGCGCTACACAAGATAGCTGCGAGCTATATTTATTAGTAACCAGAAATACCAAGTGACAGAAGTAGAGATATATGTAACCGCCAACCAGGTGGAGCGGTTTGATGACACGTCTGCCGCATATATGGCAGAGCCGAGAAAACGAAGCTGATGATGACCAACAACCCCAATGGCATCAAGACAGAAATCAAAGCAAATGACCAAAAGCTTGAAACAGTATCCAATGTCATGTACCTGGGTGCAATAATCACAGATGAGGGGTTCAAACCTGAAGTGCTATCCAGGAATGTACAGATAACATCAACGCTGACAAGACTAAAAGCCACACGGAAAGACAACAACATCTCATTCAACTCCAAAATTAGACCGATGCTCCCCGCTGTGATGTCAATCTTCCTTTACGCTTGCAAAACGTGGACCATTACAGCAGACCTGCAAAGAAGAAAGATCCAGGCCATGGAGATGAGATGCTATTGTAAGATCTTGCACATTTCATACAACGACCATGTCTCTAACGAAATAGTCCGCAACAGAATCAAGCAAGCTTTTGGACCATTTGAAGACTTCCTGACGATAGTCAAGGAACGGAAGATAAAGTATTATGGTCATGTTGTAAGATCAACCAGCCTTACCAAGACCACATTGCAAGGCATTGTGCCTGGAGGAAGAAAAAGAGGCAGACAGGGGGAGGGGGTAGAGGAAGACAACATCCAGGAGTGGACTGGTTTGACCTTTGGCATCTCCCTGAGGGCGGCAGAGAATTGGATGAGATGGGGGAGTTGTCAGAAGTCGTCAGTGGTTCCTCAACGATCGTCTGATTACGGGATAGAGAAAGAAGAACAGAAAGTAGAGATGTGAACAAAGTTACTAAAAAGATCTTAGAAATAATGCTGAGTTTTGCAAGACGCTGCTACAGACACAAAGATATAATGACATCTCAGACCATCTTATGACAGCCAGCAGTTGGGTGAAGAAGTCGGGCAGACCAACGTATGCATGTATTGAATCTCTGAAGGAAAATGTGGAGCCGGAACTAAAAACGTCAATGGAGGACAGAGGCATCTGCTATATTTTACGGTTTTATTGTTTTTTTCTTTGTGTTTAATGATTTCTATTTAGCACATGCGAACTTGTGCCACAATTAAACTGATAGTGCCATCAACAGTACCTTTGCGGTTTCTCTAACCGCACCGTCACCTACGACCTACGTCACCGAAGCATGTTGCGTCATGATTACGTCATCGCCTAAAGCGCTGCGGTTATGACAACTTCTTCTGAACAAATCAGTTATATCACCGTCAATTGTACGTATCATATATTTTCATGAATGCCATCTGGGCAATCAGTTATTCGTCGTTCCTCGAAGACGCGCCAGTCAAAACAGTAATCGCATTAGCGCGCATGCGCAGTCTGTCCATGATCGGTTGTCCGATCTGCGGATCTTTAATGTCTGAAATGTGCCAGCTCACGGCTATTATCTGTACTCTATTTTAAAACATATCGCCGCTACATTTACTCAACAATAAGTCTCTCGTGTCCAGTTTGGTGATCACTACGGAACACGGCCGGATATTAAAGTGTTGCTGCCTCTGTCGTACAACGGGACGCTGCCGGGTCCGACGGCCGCGCTTTCTACTTCCGGTGCGTCCACGACACGCTAAGGAAGGTCGCCGCTGGCGACGGTGCTTCTTCTTCGCTGGGTCTCGCTTCTCGTCACCCGTGTCGCGTCGTCTCTTGATCGACTCGTAGTCGATCCCGAACACCTGCAGTGCTGGATCAACGTCGGCCGACATGTCGAAATCGTTGTACGGACGAAGAAGATCGACGTTGGTGCAAGGGTGCATCTCCATGCGGCGGACGTAGCTTCGTGGGGTCGGCCCGTATCTGAAACGCGGGTATAACGGCATGGCTCCAGCCATGGGCCTGAAGCCCCAGCAGCCGCCAGGACCTCCCGGGATGAAGACGTTTTCGAGGTCACTGTCCCAATGATAGACGTTTTCTTCCGGCTCGTTCTCCAAGTCTGAGTCGGTGTGGCGCCAACTGCGTTTTCTGCCGAACCCGCACATGTATGACAGCTGGTAATCCGGTCGTTTCGAACTCCGGTACGGCCGTCGGTACGTAACGGCATCGGGGGCGAACGGAAGGTGTTCGTCACACCTAGGCCGTGTCTTGCAAGGAGCACACCCGTCGTTCTCAGTCGGCAGAGGCAGCGTGTTGATGTCGCCGAGGGGCCTTGTGTAGAGGAATCTCGGACGGGCTGATCGGGGTCTTGGAAACTCGTAGACCGGAGAGCAGACGTCTGATTGCGCCAGCAGAGACGTCGGTAAGGGTGATGCGTTATTCACCAACGAATCGACGGCTGGTTTGTGGGTCGGTGCAGACGAAACTATTCGCCGTGGCTTGAACGCAACATGTGGCAGGTATGAGTTATCGGTGCATACACCTGATGCGTCGACGACAGGGGACGAGTGTTGACGGATGGCCGATGTCACTGTATCCGAGACTATCGACGCAGGCGCTGCCTCTTCAATCATACCCGGAGATCCGGTCTCTAGACCACTAAACCGACCGTATGCGAATGCATTCTCTTTGATCGTTTTCCCGGGAGCACCCGACTCTGATCTAGTGAAACATACGTTCAGTCCTTGAGCAGCGAAGTCACTTACTGGGTCAGCGTTCGCTGCGCCCCTCAGCGGCAACGCTGCGGTTGGCTGACTTTGTTGCCGCATCTCCGGAATTGTGGTCGAGGTGATGGCACTGTTGATCTCTGGAAGGTCCGGAGATAATGGCGCCTGCATCGGCGTCATCGGGTTTTTGAAGTGAGCTGGCAGAAGAAGTGGCATTGCGTCTGCGGATGTATGGAAAGGCTCTGCCGTGTTCTGTATGGGCGACTTGTCCTTAGCAACGGATGTCGGCTGGGCATGCAACGACGTATTGCGGATGACATTCATTGCGGACACTTCGAAAAGCGGGGCCACGAGACCGTTTGGATAGACGAGGTAGGCGCGCGGAACGGCGGCAGACATGCTTCTGTTCGCGTACCTCGAAGGAGGAGCGGGTCGCGGTAGAAACAGTTGAGCAGGTGGTGTGGTGTGAGACGGCAGAAGCGAGTTATCAGGCCTCTTTAGCTTGACGGGTGCCGGGTGGCGCATCTTAGCTGGTCCCGTCAGACGAGGTCGGGAGGCTTTAGTCGCCGGTCGATGTTGGACTGGATGCGCACGCGAGTGCGAGGCGATGACCGACATGCTAGCTCTTCTCGCTGCAATCCGCATCTCCTCGGGTATGTTCCGTATAAGCAGATCAGGTTCTCCGGGCACGGCAATGGATAAATGCGGGACCCCGCCAGCACCGGGGAATACTCCCGGTGTGCAGGCGGCCACGGGTAGAATGGAAGTGGCTGGCCAAGTTACGACCATGGCATTCTGGGAAAGGGCCGTGACAGCAGGTGATACGATCGATGTGGCCGGTGTTGTTCTAGTGACCGCCTTCAATCTGATGACTTGGGGCGGAGTCATTAGACACCCCCTCGCCTCACCCAATGTTTCCTTCCCGCTGGGGCTTCCCCGCTGGACCAGAAGTCTTCGTGGACAATCGCCTCCTTCGATGACGACAGCCCCATCTCCCCTTCCTGCATCTTGGGTAAGAAGCTGCTCTCTCGACAGGTACACAGGTTTGCCCGTGCGCTTCTGCGATGCTGCAGATGACTTGCGTTTTGGCTGACCTCGGTGATTTTCCGACGGCACCAAAGACGTGACACACATCGGCTCAAGACCAAGACGCGCGACATCTGCTTCGTCTTCAACTCTCACTTTCTTTGTCGACTGCCTGCGTTGTTGTGCGGGGAGTGAAGAACCACGCTTACTTGCTTTAGCTGGACGTTCTCCTGCAGCAATGGGAACATCTACCAGCCGCACATGGGTACCTTGCGCAGTGTGTGTCTGTGGCGGGTAGAAGCAAGCCGTGTCGTCGGTTATTCTCACGGCGTTCGCCTGTCCAGAGCGGCCGACGTTCACAGAACTGTCATCACCCGGGGTATTCTCTTGGGATGAATCCGTTACAGGTGCTTCTCCCGTCGTCTCCGAAGGCTCCCCGTCCGATGCGGTCTGTTCTGCAAGAGATCCCGCAGCCTCCATATCGGACGCGACGACCTGACATATGAAATCGCGCGTGCTGACAGTAGCGCATTCGGCGTGTTCCTCTGACTTTACCTGGTCGATTGAGTCCGCCTCGACGACGATGCCCAGTAAAGCCGGCGGCTCAACCTTGTGCACCTCAAGTAGAGGGAGTTTCGCGCCACCTGGCGACGAAGTAGGGTCGCCGTCCTCTGTATTGACATCCGACGTCGGTTCATTGTCGTCAGTATCCCAGAGAATGCTCTCATACGCCGGCCGTGCATCCGGGACAGGACGCACTGGTAAGACGGGGTCATTCACCTCTCCTGCGGTGACGTCATCGTCGTTCGCAGCGATGGGGATCATGATCAGCTCTACGACTCCGTTTCGTTTGATCCGGATCGTATGGAATCCTCCAATGGTTTCCATCGACTGCAGTCTGGAACACGACGGAAGCACAATAACAGCTGATGTTCGAACTCTCTTATTATCTGAATACGCACATTTGAATAATCGTTTATAAGACATGTTCATGTATTACCAGTTAAATTACTTAGTAAACATACTATTGTTATTATACTATAATTATTATTCAAGGTGGCTCTCGTGGCAGCGGCATTTAAATGCCTTAACGGGAATCTCCTGGCTTATTGTATAATATGTAGCTGTAGTTATTGGTCTATTGGTCTAATACATTTCATTTCTTTAATTCATTCATGCATATGTGCTACATGGATGCATTAATTAGGACCGAGCTGACTGAACTAACACAATGTATGCATCTGCTGAAGCAAATTAATTGGCCACTGGGACACAGAATGATTGATATAAGGGAAATGTATCGTGACGGGTAAAGGGCTACGGCACAAATGCAATATTGTTTCCTGATAATAAACCCTACTTATTTACAGTTAGCACAAGAATCATAAGCAAGAGAAGCACGTATAGCGTAAGCTTGCACTTTAGGATGATCTGAACTGGTTCTTGGAAATATGAGGACATCGCTATACTATTTGTGTAAAACAATGCGCTTCCCTAAATAAACAGTACGCTTATTGGGCACGTACATCACCATTCTAGGACAAATGCATTTTTGTGCATTTGAAGTTATTAGATTAGTAAATATTATAAATGGTAAATGTCCCCCTGTGTTTCCACGTATTCCACTGGATAATGGTGGTTTAAGGATGGTTCAGAATCACAGTCAAATTGTATGAGATCGTGTCTTGGAAATGAAACTGGCGTTGACTACCGGCCTACTACCATGCACGCATTGAGATTTGAACGGTGGATTAAGACAGCATGTGTCTATGGAGAATGGTGGTTGCAACAACTTGCTCGTGCAGAAGACATTCATAAATAACGTACGTCCAACATTCAGAATATGCGCATGATGTCTCACTACATACAATAACATAGTCCCTTTCTATTGATCTCATACCTGTTAATTGTATTTTGTAATCTATAGGACAATCCATATGATGATTTAGTGGGCACTCTGATACCGACCTAATTATGGATACAATACGGTTAAGTCATGGGACAAGCTACTATTTAGACATATCATCTTGGAACACCAGCAAAACAAAAACTGTGCGCCAGAAACTATTGACATTTTCAAAACATGTTGTTTTTGTAACGCATACATGAAATATTGTTTGAAACAAATATAGGTTATGTGATTAGTACGTTGTTAATCTATAAACTAATAATGAAACATTCCAATTAGGTGTCACATTGTCGCTAGTAATTAAACAGGCAGTTGTGATAAGAGTATACATTATGTTTGCATTCTATTTAACTAGCATGCTAATTGAAGCCAGAGATAAGAATATACATTATGTTTGCATCCTAATTTACTAGCATGCTAATTGAAGCCAGAGATAAGAGTATACATTATGTTTGCATCCTAGTTTACTAGCATGCTAATTGAAGCCAGATATAAGAGTATACATTATGTTTGCATCCTAGTTAACTAGCATGCTAATTTAAGCCAGAGATAAGAGTATACATTATGTTTGCATCCTAGATAACTAGCATGATAATTTAAGCCAGAGATGAGAGTATACATTATGTTTGCATCCTAGTTTACTAGCATGCTAATTTAAGCCAGAGATAAGAGTATACATTATGTTTGCATCCTAGTTAACTAGCATGCTAATTTAAGCCAGAGATAAGAGTATACATTATGTTTGCATCCTAGTTAACTAGCATGCTAATTTAAGCCAGAGATAAGAGTATACATTATGTTTGCATCCTAGTTTACTAGCATGCTAATTTAAGCCAGAGATAAGAGTATACATTATGTTTGCATCCTAGTTAACTAGCATGCTAATTTAAGCCAGAGATAAGAGTATACATTATGTTTGCATCCTAGTTTATTAGCATGCTAATTTAAGCCAGAGATAAGAGTATACATTATGTTTACATCCTAGTTAACTAGCATGCTAATTTAAGCCAGAGATAAGAGTATACATTATGTTTGCATCCTAGTTAACTAGCATGCTAATTTAAGCCAGATATAAGAGTATACATTATGTTTGCATCCTAGTTAACTAGCATGCTAATTTAAGCCAGAGATAAGAGTATACATTATGTTTGCATCCTTGTTTACTAGCATGCTAATTTAAGCCAGAGATAAGAGTATACATTATGTTTGCATCCTAGTTTACTAGCATGCTAATTTAAGCCAGAGATAAGAGTATACATTATGTTTGCATCCTAGTTTACTAGCATGCTAATTTAAGCCAGAGATAAGAGTATACATTATGTTTGCATCCTAGTTTACTAGCATGCTAATTTAAGCCAGAGATAAGAGTATACATTATGTTTGCATCCTAGTTTACTAGCATGCTAATTTAAGCCAGAGATAAGAGTATACAATATGTTTGCATCCTATTTAACTAGCATGCTAATTTAAGCCAGAGGTGGACATATGTAACGTTTGCTAATATTTTAGTTTAATATTTTAATATTTTGTCATTATTTGTTAATTAACTACCAACTGACCAACCACTTAACATAATTGTCTAAGGCAGTGTTATATCTGTATAGCATAAACACTACGTAGATATGAATACTGCTTGAGACAAATATAGATTAAGTGGTTAGTCATTTGTTCATTAATTATCAAGTAATGAATAAAACCTTAAATTAGTATGTGTATATATATATATATATATATATAAATGGACTCTATAATCACTTATAGACTTACCTCTTTGCAGACGACTCCTGCTGTAATTCGTTCGGCTTAGGTCTGATCGGATGTGGGGCTGAATTTCCGATAACCTCCTACGTGCGAGAGACAGTAGACAAACCCGTGTTGACGTAAAATGAAACGACAATAGAAAACGCATTGTACAACCCAAACACCGATAAGGGGTATGACCCACCAAAACATAGCAAATAAAAAAGCATATATTGTTTATGCTATGACGTATATGTAATATATGGTAACTGGGATCCGTCATGCAACGCGCAAAATAAACGCAGTGTGAAAGCATTTCGCGGCAGAATTGGTCGCTGCCGCTTTGTGTGAACAGATAATTTGCAACTATGTACCTTGTAATGATGAATCTGATGTCTTGTCCAGTCAGCGAGACACGCCGTTTTGAACGGACAGAAGGGACACAGGACCACCAACGACATCGCAGCGCTTTCGTGGACGTTCACCTCTCTCTGTATCGATGTGTCTCCTCTCAAATTGCCGCCGGCACGTCAAAACAACAATCGCGTCCGCTTGTCCGGTTTACAAAGAATATAATTTTCCTGTGAAAAATGAAATGAAACACTTCATACTAAGCAACTCAAAATATATGAGCCCCTGGAAAGGTTCAACACAACGTTGATTTGTAAAATTATTATAACAATAAGTGACGTAGTCAGGCGTTGGCATCACGTGACCGGAAATCTAGGGTTCAAGAAACGCCGCCTATCCAAAACTACGCCATCTAGTGGGATTTTAGAAACACGGTTATGCAAACACGCAGACGGCTTTTGTGCTAAATGGTACATTTTATGTATTAGTTGTATTTGTAATTACTGAATACATAGGCCTACGTCGAAGACCAAAAACATCTGAAGACGTCGGATAAAGAGATCAATTATTTTCGCGGATCAAAATAACACGTATACGCAGATTAACTCAGAACACTTCATGCAGTAGGCCCATCTTTTTAATTATTTGTTTTGTTTGTTTCTGTATCGTCATTGTGACTGTCATGTATTTCTTTCTGTGAAAACATCTACCTGTTGTTAACATTCTCCCAAAAATTCTTTACACAAACCTCTTGTGTTTGATCACATTTGAACGCGCAAATGATGCAGAAGTTCTATATTAAATCAATAAACAATAGAGGGTGTCCATGGAAGCCAAGCGTCCGCTTTCTCAAATACCAAGCAAAAGACAGACCCGCTAAATCGTGAGCTACGCAAATCCGCCAAATGTTTCTGGAAAACTGGTTAAATCAGTGTAATCCGACCGCGCAGTGTCTAGTCAGGCATTCTCCCCGCATTAGAGCCGGTTGTGACGGCGCGTCGGTAAAATCGCGTTCGGAAGCGAAGGTCACCCACGTGACGTACTTGAACAACGTCACAAATTAAAATTACCGCGCGTATTACGTTAACTACTGCGTGGCTCAAAACGTTGCATCTGGCATGGCGAGTTCGAAAATTATACACAATATAGGCCTACACTAAATCAAATGTGGTGCGACTAACCAACGAACCTGTGGAAACACTGTCAGGCAAGGATGTCTACTCTCAGCTGTGCGTTGCAATGATGTGGTCACGGAGAAATTTGCGCGGCGGTTGAAAAGGACATATGTGCATAAGTAGAAAATTATGGGAAGACGGACAATGCACGTAACGTACGGTGTGCTCACCGGTAGCAGCACCAAAGAACAACGGTATATTACTATGGGGTCACACATGAAGTACCTAACGCTATGTGTTGATGTTTTCAGACATCCGGCTCCTTGTCACGCTTCGTAGCGTTGGCAAGTATTTGCTGTATGTATGCATTGATTCATTGTTTACACGGAAATATACATTTGTAAAAGTAATAAAGCAATAATACATGCTGGTTTTTCGTTGGAGTACTGTTGAAATATACCCAAAAACATGAGTGGAAAATTGTTGCTCTGTCAGTCTGATAGCAACAACTCAACAAGCCAACATTAAAAATTGTTACGTAATGCTTACCTGAGACCCCCACCCCCATGTAATGCTTACCTGAGACCCCCACCCCATGTAATGCTTACCTGAGACCCCCACCCCCATATAATGCTTCGTCACGTTTGCCCAAAGACCCCACAACAATGAGCGTGATGAACGTTATGGATGACGCAGGGTACAGCTACACATAATCGTTATAAAATACAATTCAAATAGTTTTGTTATCTCAAATATTGCATTTGCATGAAATATGCAATTAACTTGGACTAGTCTACTAGGTACTTAGCAAAATATAGATATTACCATGTATAGCCTATTATACTGGATACATGTCTGTTTTGAATGTTTAACAACTAATCTCTTGTCGGTTAGAGACAATAAATATTTTTTTATTTCCACATTTTGCTGTTAGGTCGAGTAGCTTATGTTATGATTTTATCCACTACGGATGCTAATAGGTTGTTTGCTGGAAATGAGCGGAAGTACTGTATATGTCACGTGACAAATGTTCAATAAATTACAAAAGTCATCTGCCAAAGGCCATACCATATGCAAATTACTAGGGTTTAACTACACATCGAACCGTCGATGCATGGCTCTAACAATACTACGTGTGAGGGATTATCTCAAAACGTCGACGTCCGATATCAAACGTAATTATTTCGTTTGGGGAAAGGGGTCAGAGGTGGTTTTGTCTTGGCGTCGGACATAATTTTAATCTTAGGGGCATTCCGTATGAAATTAATCAAGAATGTACATGACAGTCTTCGATTTTGATGAAACTTAGTGTGTTGGTTATATCCATGAGACTATATTACCAACCGAATTTCAGCACAATCTGACCTTCCACAGAGATAGTGGTCATCAAAGTTTGACCCGACCTTGATACCTAACGAACTTCCAGGTGTCATAACTCCACTCGTAGGTGACCTACATATGTGATGTTGGTCTCATGTTAAAGCTCTTAGAATTGCCTATCTATATAGACATTTAAAAAACATGTTTAACAACATTGTTTGACCTTTGATTTGACCTAGTAAAAACGTGTAACCTCCGATTTCGCTGATTTTTTACATTGCAGCATACATACGTATTTAGCAAGAATCCGTGAAAGTTTGATCGTGCGCATTTGAATACCTTAGGAGTTATACAATGTTAAAAGTACTGTCGTTTGTGTAGGGTATAAAGATATACACTTGTGTCCAATACTTTAATTACAATTCACTTTTCGGTGACAATGTTCATAACTGCAAATTGACCATTTTCCCAGATTATTATCTCACCTTTTCACACACATTATGAATGTGTGGTTTCTCTGTTCTTCCGTTGAAGCCATTCCTCCATTGCTTTAGACACTTGTGCCATGTGCTCTGTCTTCAATGTATATGCTCTTCCAGTTGCTGTGGTAATGTGAACAGTGGTTAGGACGTCTCCCATGTCTACCACCAGTTCATCAGGTGACTCGGGGTAAGTGAATGATCTGGCTGGTCCATGAGGATGGAGAGCGTTAATAGCCACCTCTCTTTCTTTCTGATCTAGGGACGTGACCATTTAAAGCCGCCATCACTCATTATACTGAACTGTGCATAACCCTTCACCTCTTCAAACCTGACGACATCGTCTTCAGCTGTCACAGTTTCTTGTCGGGTTTGTGTGCTTGTTGAGAATTGACTCACATTTAACGAGAACAACGACACAGGACGGAAGCAATGCAACTGTCGTGTCCCTGGCACTGTCCGCATCTTTGCAAAGCGGCTCTCAAGAGTTTCCCCTCAGCTTCCCAATATCCCATAGTAAAGTATTCAACATTTAAGGAGGGAACATTTTGCTTTGCAAACTCATACAGCTGTTGAGGTGTCTGGATCTGGTCTTGATAATGCCTCTGTAGACTAGCCTTTGTTGCCATCCTCTTCAGTAAGCCCCAACAGGCCCCTTGCCGTGTGAAGTGGCAAAAAATGCCCTTCAACTCCAAAGTTCACAGAATGGTGGCACAAGTTGATGAAGTTCTTGTATTGGCCTGCACATCCATCTGAGAAATAGAACACTTTCTTTGGCTTCTCTCCAAACATATCCTCGAGGAACTTCAGGCGATGTCGTTGAAACAGGTGGACTTTAATGGTGTCACGTGTCAGACACTCAGAGACAGCAACGTATGACACTTGCTTTGACACTCCGTTCTCCAACCAGTAACAAACAAAAGAGTGTAAGGTAGCTTGTTGCTGTTATCAGTTTCAGGAAAACTTGGTTCATCTGAAAGCTGCTTTATTACTTCTTTATAAAACCGCGTACACAACTTTTGCCCACTAACAAAGTTTACCTTTTTATGAACTTCAATAAATTTGGAAGATATGATGCGTAGTCCTTTTGTTCGCCTTTTGTGCAGGCGTAGCTGAAGAGGCTCACAGCCAGCCTTTATGTCCTTTCTACTGACAACACTTGCCATTACACTTGGGCCTCTTCACTCATGTACATATGAGCCAATGCAACAATAGTACCAACACTATTATGGCAGATTAACCTGAGAGTAGGTACCAGGGTTATATAGAATTATTACATAATTGCTAATGTGTGGAGATATACTTCTAAGACAAGTATCTCGTATATACATATTACAATGCGATAACAAAAACGATGTAATACAAGTTATCACTGTGATTAGAAGTTAGATTAAGGTCTTTAGCAGTTCACAATGCCACATGTTAGGCACATGTTACTCAAGTTATCATGTACATGTTTTGTAATTTACCATAAAAACCACGCATATTAAATACCATTTTGATGTATCTGCTAACTAAAGGTTGTCATATTACTTATACAAATGGTAAATGTACCAACAGATACAGGTAATTACAGTATTTGCAGAGAATATGCCGTGAACAATCCAGAACATTCTATGAAGGCAGCCGCCATTTGCATACTGATAGATCATGTGACATATTTAGTTCTGACTACACCACTAGAGCGACATTGAGATTGTGACCATTATTTTAAAATGCCATACAATTATGTTAAAGCGATTCTTTGTAAGCTAATTTACATTTGAGATGTTCTGTATCGAAACGTGATAATTTCCCATAACTACTTTCTCTGCTACTTATGTCTTGCATGTTTATGCATAATTTGGGTGTTATCTGCGCAAAAAGTCGATAAATAATTGTGTTTACGCAAATAATTTTGAGCTTGTTGCCACATGGAAGATTAAATATGCAGCCCGAGTATAATGCATATTCATGCACGAGCAGTGAAACACTGAAACTGGTGACGTCATACGTACAGTCAACATGTCAAATTTCGAGGTGAGTTGTTGCAAGCAATTGCTTTTTAAATCAGCAATTCGTAGACATAATGTATATTGACAGCTGCTTTTAACAATGCAGGAAGCTTATGCATTGTTTATTTATCCTGCTGCTAATGCCGTGCACTGGGTAACTTTTTGATTAAGTATAATTATAACATCCGACCCATCAATCCGACTGCCCGTGCGGGGGCGACGGCGACGGTGACGGCGACGTCAGCAGTCAACAGTGCCATTAATTGGACAATGGGTCACGTGACGTAAGATGATGCCTGACTTTGTTCTGCCCCATTCTATTCTGTGCGACATTTACTGGGAAATTGTACATCACTTCGTGTTTCAAATGGATGTGTGCATCTGATAGCGTTGTGTATCAAAAGGCATAGTAGTGCTATTAATTGGACAATATGTTAACTGACACAGTAGTGCAGAAGATGTCTGACTTTGTTCTGCCACGTTACTTCCATGTGGTTTCTGCTGGGAATATGTACATCACTACATGTTTCAAATGGATTCGTGCAATCGATTGATTTGTGCATCCAAATGCACAACATCCCGTCATTATGTTGCAAAATCGGAGTACTTAATAACATGTATGCTTTCTTATGCTCATCATGTTTGGATTGTGTTCTACAGCATATTCTTCAACATTTGTTGAAACAAGTTTGTGTTATGTGAACTAACTATACTGGGAGTAGTGTATAAAAATCTTCTTGAGTTAAATACACCAATAATGACTGAACATAGTGTTTTAAAATATGCGTTACTTGTAAAGTTTTGTCATTTTATAACTTTATTTCCATCATACAATGGCCATTTTATTTGTTATCGAAACGGGAGTTGGACAGAACAAATTCAATTTCTTTTACTGTAAATGCTGGGCAAAACAAATAATTATTGCATTCCCGGTACACCGTATAACATGTTGTTCCACTGGTGCAATATATTCTCCGTTTATTCCATATATTTTCCTTCTTTTCTTTGCTGAATCTGTGACATAAACAACAGCTGGTCCACATTTCCTTTTCATAATTTTATTGGTCACGACTCATTCGCATGGCGGTGGCTAATCCAAATACACACATGTTGATGACGTTTTTCTTGCATCTATTAACTCGGCGTAGCTAATCGAAGTCTGACGGACAGTCCCGAATATTCATGAGCATGCCTTATACGGATCGTGAAGGTGGGGGGCCAAAGTAATTTTTTCCATATATTGTCAGGGTCATTAGTGATTAATAAAACACAATTCTAATGAAATAAATGCATATAATTACATGATATAAGCATATTAACGTGATTATTTAATAATTGCGTACATTACAAAGATATTACAATTCTCAAAGAATCTCTTTAAAGTATTGCAGTGCGCATAATAACACTTTCAGTGATTATTGCCAAATATGTTTGCTTCAAAACAGAAAATCAACAAAATCTGAGCTTACATGATTTTTGAAATGTCAGGTCAAAGGTCACGCTATGTTTTTCCAAATTATGAATTGTTTGCTTGGCTACAAAGAGAGACAATTATAATATATTTAAAATGACACTAATATGTAGGTTGCTTAGGAGAGTTATGTAATCTGGAAGGTCGTCATGGAGGTCATGGTCAGGTCAAAGTTTGATGACCTCTATCCAGACATATATTTAAAATCAGAGATAGAGGTCATCAAGATTTGACCTGACCTTGACGAAATGGATGGTCGGATTGACCTAAAATTTGGTTTGTAAACTCATGAACGTAAACTAACACACAAAGGTTTTCATCAAAATCGAAGATGGACAAGTCAATTTCACCCTGTTTTTGATTAATTTGGCATGACATGCCCTCATATTTTTACACATGTATAAAGTACATTACATTAAGTACACCAGCACATGTAGATTATGTGCGGATACTAATGGTGATAACAAAACACAACAAATTCTAGGAAAGTAGCCGCCATTTGCATTCTGGCAGTGCATAATAAATGTACTTATTGCCTATATTACAACATTAATGCGGCATAAGAGAGGTGTTTAAAATTGCATAGCTCCTAAAGAATTTAATTGCGCGCGATTAAAATTTAATTGATTCTTGCTTCAACATAAACAAATCAGCGAATTCGGAGGTTACATGTTTTTTGCTAGGTCAGGCCAAAGGTCAAACTATTAAAAAAATATGTTTTTAATTTTTTTATGTGTGGTTCATTGTCTACACATATATACACACTTGTAAGAGCTTTAAACTTACACCAACATCACGTCTGTAAGTCCCCAAGGAGAGGAGTTGTGACGCCTGGACAGTTGTCAGGTATCAAGATCGGATCAAACTTTGATTACCTATATCTCTGGATAGGAAGGTCAGATTGACCTAAAATTGTTTTGGACACGTGATCATGATCATAAACCAACGAACCAAGTTTCATAAAAATAGACGGACATGCAAATTTCACCCTGTTTTTGATTGCTTTGGCATGGAATGCCCCCGTATTGTTATTCAAAGTTAATGCACATAGGCAAATGAAAGAGTGAATCGACGAAGACTTTCTTCAGTGGGATGGGGGGGGGGTGCTGAGACTAGAATGAACGTAATTACGTTTGATGTCAGACATCGACGTTCAGAGATGGTCCCTAACGATAGTGTACTATTGATAGTTATTTCCTTTAATACATAGAACTGTCGATAATAAAGATAGTTGACAAACAGATCAGCAGGGCTACTAGTGCACAACAGAAGCAATATTCGTAAACACGCTTTTTCAACTGTATTATTTACTGACATAACATCAACACTGGTCGACGTCACTCAGGGATTCACCGTTTGGGAAATCAAACGCCAATAAGGCGTTATGTCGCTACCCTTACATTATTACGCCACCCAGTTTTGGGACTGGTTTTCATAGTTATTCGTTAGTCCACAATGCGGTCGCGATTCTATCTATGTAGTTATTACATTATTGCAATAGTATTGCAATAATAATTAAAATAAAAAATAATATAATAGAGTTATCGCACTACTAACGCAATAGTAAAACTATCCTCAAATAGTCACACCTATTAAATACCTTCAGCTCAGTTGGAATATTGTCAATGTATATCTCCATGTGTATTTATATTCTATCACAGCATTTACGGTAGGCCTGCAATATGTCAACAGTGTTGCTAGTCTACATTATAATTTTACTTAAAGCAAACGTGTCCATCTATGCATTTATTGCAATAATGATTCATTAGCATATTTTCAAATACTCCTAAATCTTACGGCAAGCGCATAAATAATATTGTTGATGCGAGCTCATAGTATTAATTCCGTCAGATGGCGTACAGAAAGTGTTTCTCCCGAGCCATATCACGTGTTCATAATATAAACGTGCCTAGTTACGTCATAAGCATGCAGAGAACGACCACTTGATGCCTTTGTTAAAGGTCAGTAGGCCCCTATGTCGAAAAGGCTTATGACACTTTCCTTGAGAAACCTATTATATAATTATTAACTAACCAATGTCTATCTACGTTGGGGTTGCTAGAGATATTGACTTTATGGTATTTTAGCTTGACTGTCTAAATGTTTCAACTTCCTTGCGAGGTAGAAGAAGTCAAGAGCAGTAGTTACACGTACATTGGCAACGCTATACAACAGGTACAAGCAAATTTGTTCCCTTGAAAAAAAACAAGGGAAACGGTCCAGAAAGAAATACTTATCGAAAGAAGCCATTAGAAAAATTGAGTACAAACAAATGATGTGGAAGTCATATTGACGTACTGGAAATGACGAAGACTACAACATTTATAAAGAAGCACCACACCAAGCTACAACTGAAATTCGAAGAGAAGCTACGACAAAAAATTAGCTTGTAATATAAAACAGGACAGAAAGTTTTTATGCATATGGTCGGAGCAAACAGAAAGTTCAGGATAAGTTCGGTCCTCTAGAAGATAGTGTTGGAAATATAATATCAGAGGGATTCTGAATGACAGAAGACTGAATGAGTATTTTAGTTCGATGTTTACCAGGGAAGATATTAGTTCACAACCAGTACAAGAGGCTAAGTTCAAGGGGGCGAAATCAGACTATTTAGGACAGTTAATTGTAACCCCGGAAATGGTAGCTAATAAAATAAGGGCTATGAAGGATAAATCACCTGGAGTGGCTGGGATTCCGCTCAGACTACTATTGGAAATTGTAGAACAAATTTGTATACCACTTGTTATAATCTGACATTCTGTAGTCGTTACATCGGGTATAATCTATTCTGTGTATACGGCGCGCTGTTGCGCGCTTTGTGTATGTTGTTGGTTTCCGCCGCAGGCGTGGTTCTTCGTTCTCAATTAAACGTTATAATACTTACTACTCTCTAGTTATACCTTAATAGTCAAGTTACGACAGCTGGCGACGAGGATAATGGCAGGCTACATCGGTCAGCTAGGAGAGTTCAATGAGGCTAAAGAGGACTTTGAGAGTTACGTAGAGAGGCTGGATCAGTGGTCTGAATTGAACGGAATCGATTCGACGAAGAAAGCAAACGTGCTTCTTTCTGTGATCGGGCCTACGTCATATAAACTACTCAAAGATATCCTGACGCCGGAGAAACCGAAGGATAAGTCCTACGTTGAACTATGTGATGCCTTAAAGGGGCATTATTCGCCAAAGCCTCTGGTTATTGCTGAGAGATTCCGATTTTACAAGAGAGGACAGAAGGAGGGAGAGTCGGTGGCAGACTACGTGATCACCTTGAAGCAGCTGAGTGGTACGTGCGAGTTTGGAGAGTTCCTACCGCACGCCCTGAGAGACCGTCTGGTGAGTGGTCTTCGGGATGAGAACATTCAGAGGCGATTGCTAACCACCAAAGAGCTCACCTTCCAATCAGCAAAAGAAGTAGCGATTGCAATGGAGCTGGCGACCAGAAGTGAGGTATGTCTACGAGCCACTGTTGAATCCGTAAATAAAGTCACTTACTCGCCGCGTCACGGAAGTGGTCGTGCTGCACGCAAGCCTGAGAAGTCGAGACGGAATGAGTGTTATCGCTGTGGCGAGGACCATAATCCTGAAAGATGTCACTTCAAGACGGCAGTGTGTTATGTCTGTAACAAAGTGGGACATTTGGCACGCAAATGCAGAGGAAATAACCGCAGAAAAACGTCTCAGAGTCAGATGACCAAGAGTCAGTCCCAGAATGTTCGCTACGTCGGTGTGGTCGCTGATGAGTCGGACATTGGAATCTACACGTGTGACGTTGGAGGGGCCGGGGCGCAGCCAATCTTCGCTGAAGTAGATATTGGAGGCAACGCCGTGAGAATGCAGGTGGACACAGGTGCAGCTAAGTCGCTCATTCCAGAGACACTGTACTTGAGACATTTTGCACATCTCGCTCTACAACCCACCAACCTCACTCTACGCACCTATACTCAAGAGGTCATCGAGCACATCGGAGTGGTCACTCTGGATGTGAGGCATGGAGACCAACGAGCTGAGTTATCCGCAGTGGTCGTCAAGGGCGACAAAACACCTCTACTAGGAAGAGACTGGCTGGCAAAAATGAAGTTAGACTGGTCGAGTATCCTGGCAGTCACCGCAATTGCAAGGCATTCGGTGGAGGAAGTGCTGAAAGGGCATTCAGAGATATTCCAAGAAGGAACGGGCACAATAAAGGGCTACACAGCGCACATCTACATGAAGGAAGACGTGCAGCCTCGCTTTCATAAGGCTAGGCCGGTGGCCTACGCACTGCGAGATAAAGTTGAACACGAACTGGACCGGTTGGAGAAGGAGCGCATCATCCAGAAGGTGGACCACAGCGATTGGTCGGCTCCGATTGTGGTAGTGCCGAAGGCGAACAAGACGGTGAGGATCTGTGGTGACTTCAAAGTCACGATCAATCCGAATGTGGAACGTGAGCACTACCCACTTCCAAACGTGGAGGATCTCTTCGCGTCACTAGCCGGTGGCAAGGTGTTCAGCAAGCTGGACCTATCCCATGCGTACCAACAACTCGAGTTGGACGCCGAGTCGCAACACTACGTCACAGTGAATACCCACAAGGGCACGTATCGCTACCTGCGTATGCCGTACGGTGTGAGCAGCGCACCGAGTATCTTCCAGTCGGTGATGGATCAGATCCTGCAGGGCATGGATCATGTGATGTGCTTCCTAGACGACATCCTCATCACGGCTGAGTCGGAGCAGGAGCATCTGAAACTTCTAGACGAAGTACTCACTCGTCTGGAGAAGTGTGGCGTCCGAGTGAATCTGGCGAAATGTGAGTTTGCCAAGAAATCAGTTGACTACTTGGGTCATCTGATAAATGCGGAAGGCATCCATCCCACATCTGAGAAATTGGACGCAATCACCAATTCTCAGAAGCCGAAGGACGTGAAGGAGTTGCGTTCATACTTGGGGTTGATCAACTACTACGCTAAGTTTATACCCCGCATGTCTACCGTGTTACGTCCACTACACCTACTGCTCATGAAGGATCGTGAGTGGCGATGGACTCCCGAGTGTGATGACGCAATGCAGAAGTGCACAGATCTGCTGACGTCACAGCAGGTGCTGGTGCACTACGACTGTCGTAAGCCACTGCGACTGGCTACGGATGCGTCTCCGACAGGCGTCGGGGCCGTGCTGTCACATGTCATGGAAAACGGAGATGAGAAGCCGATAGCGTTCGCGTCACGGACCCTTTCGTCGAGTGAGTGCAACTACGCACAGATCGAGAAGGAGGCGTTATCGATCATCTTTGGAGTCAAGAAGTTCCATAAGTATCTCTATGGACGCTCTTTCACATTGATCACGGATCATAAGCCGTTGGTCACAATCTTCGGTCCCAAAACGGCTGTGCCAACGTTGGCAGCGTTACGAATGCAGCGTTGGGCACTCATCCTGCAAGCGTACCACTACGGTATCGAGTACCGTAAGTCCGAGGATCACGCCAACGCTGACGCATTGTCGAGACTACCTCTGCCGACTACAACGACAGAGGAGCCGGCAATATTCGAAGTATCAGTGGTTGACGATCTCCCGGTCAAGGCTAGGGACATCGCCGTGAAAACCCGCAGCGATCCTCTGTTATCAAGAGTACTCGAGTATGTACTCACAGGTTGGCCCAACCACACAGACAAGGAACTACAAGTGTTCTTCGCGAAGCGAGACGAGCTGTCAACTGAACAGGGTTGTCTGCTGTGGGGATCACGCGTTCTGGTTCCGTCAGCCTATCACCAGGCGATGCTAGATGAGCTCCACTCGGAGCATAGTGGAGTCAGCCAGACCAAAGCATTCGCGCGCAGCTACATATGGTGGCCAGGTATGGACAATGATATCGAGACAATGGTGCAGGCTTGTGCAGTGTGTCAGTCAGTGAAGAATCAACCAGCCGTAGCACCACTGCATCCATGGCCTTGGCCCACACGCATATGGCAGAGAATTCACATTGACTTTGCTGAGAAGGACGGTGTGAACTATCTGATTGTGGTTGACAGCCATTCGAAATGGTTGGAAGCTGTGGCAATGAGGTCCACTACATCCGCTAAGACCATTGAGGTACTCAGAGGAATGTTCGCGTCTCATGGTCTACCGGAGGAGGTCGTGTCAGATAACGGGCTTCAATTTATCGCACACGAGTTCAAGACGTTCATGGACAAGAACGGCATCAAGCATACGAGGGTGGCTCCATACCATCCAGCGTCGAACGGTGCTGCTGAACGCTGTGTGCAGACTGTGAAGCAGAGTCTTCGGAAGTACTCTGTTGGAACTCAACTGACGAAGGAGAGTTGGCTCGCTAATTTCCTCCTGCGTTATCGGTGCACTCCGCATACCGTGACCGGTGTGTCTCCTGCGGAACTCTTCCTCAAGCGTCGACTGAGGAATCGCTTCAGTCTTCTCAAACCGCACCTAGAGAGACACATGGAGGAGAAACAGACGCAACAAAAAGAGCAACATGATCGGAGTAGAGTGAAGCTTCGAGAGCTGGTCAGCGGTGATCCAGTACACGTTCGCAATCATCGTGGCAGCGGTCCTCCGAAATGGGTCGCGGGCAAGATCATCAGACGACTGGGTCCGCTCACCTACTTAGTGCAAGTACGTGCACAGCGTCGCTATGTGCACGTAGACCATCTACGGCTGACGGCTGAAGGTGAGGTGACTGTACCTACGGTTCCGGAGATTCCAGAGTCGGTGTGTGTTACCCTTCCTTCATCTTCTACGGAGCCGTGTGTTCGAGCAGAGTCACTTCCGTCTGAGGCAGATGAAACTGTTCGAGCACCAAGTGATGTGACTGTGGTTCCTGATGAATCATCGTCTCCTGTGCTACGCCGATCAAACCGGTGTGTCAAACCACGAAAAATACTGGACCTTTAATTGATTCAGTATTCTGACACTGTTCCATGTTATTACATTAGTTAGTGACATAAAAGCTTAAGAGGAAGGAGTGTTATAATCTGACATTCTGTAGTCGTTACATCGGGTATAATCTATTCTGTGTATACGGCGCGCTGTTGCGCGCTTTGTGTATGTTGTTGGTTTCCGCCGCAGGCGTGGTTCTTCGTTCTCAATTAAACGTTATAATACTTACTACTCTCTAGTTATACCTTAATAGTCAAGTTACGACACCACTTGCAACAGTTTTTAACGTGTCGTTAGAAGAGGCAGTGGATCCTTTAGAATGGAAAGAAGCAAATATTATACCGTTATTTAAAAAGGTTCCAGAAACAAGTCAGAGAACTAGAGACCAGTGATTTTAACGTGATTTACAAATTATCAGAAAGACTAATTATAGATCACATGGTGGATATTTTTGTTGAACATAACTTGTTAAACCGTTCTCAACGTGGGTTTCTAAAAGCGAGGTCATGCTTAACAAATATGTTATGTTTTTTGGAAGATATCAGTGAGTGGGTAGACGAGGGATCACCAGTAGATATCATCTACTTAGATTTTCAGAACGCTTTCGACAAAATGCCACATCAAAGATTACTGCTTAAGCTAAAGGCCCATGGCACAGGAAATTATTTAATTAACTTCACAGAAAAATGGCCAATTGACATAAGACAACGGGTAATAGTTGATGGGGAGGCTTCAAACTGGAAATCAGTTTTGAGTGGGGTACCACAGGGATCAATACTGGGACCTGTATTATTCTTAATATATATCAACGATTTGGACGATGATATAACAAGCAAGGTGTTGACATTTGCGGATGATACAGACTTGTTTAGAAGGATTAAACATGATGGAGATAGACAACATTTACAAGATAATCTTGATAGGTTGATAAAATAGTCTACAAAATGCCAAACGTTCAATTTCGGGAAAGGTAAATTTTGACAACCTCTATTTCAACATATTGTTTTCTATTTGTTAGATAATTTATAATTAAACTTAACGCTACTGCTTTTACTCCATCATATTCTAATGTATCTAGTACTATCTTATGATCCAGGTGAGATCAGCGTCGGTGAGACTCGAAGGAGGAACAATTTGGAATGGGAATTGGACTCAAGCAGGTGAGTGCCTTGACCTTTTCATAACGGTCATGCACTTAAGAGAACATGCAAAGACGGCCTAGCAATGGAGGCTGGTCACAAAGAGGGATTACAAAAGCATTTCAATAGTGAAGTAACACCTTTCGAAAACGTGGCCACCGAATGAAGCTGGTGGAAACTGAAGTAATATGGATAGGTGAATAGGATGTGGATCTTCATTTAGTTGTTGACGGAAATACCATTAAACAAGTGAACAGCTTTTAATACGTGGGCGGTTCACTGCGTGGGAATGGATGCAGCAGTAAGGCTTGAATACAGTGCAAAAACGGAGCGGCAGCAAGGGGAAGGGGAAGGCATTATATGGGACAAAAAACTGAAGAAACATTTAACAAGCCGACTTAATAACAACATGGATATGTATATTGGGGACACTGTTACTGACAGAGAGACAGGAGGAGAAGCCACAGGTAGCAGAGAACAACTGGGTCAGAAGAGTTTTAGATTTAGCCGAGACGATAGTAAAAAGATGAAAGATATGAGGATAGAGATTGGCTTGGAAAAACACCTAAAATATTTGGACGCAAAACGGGATTGGTGTGGCACGTGCTGAGACTGAGGGAAGACATACCGTTAAAAAGAGCATGGAAAGCAGAAGAAGTTGGCAAAAGAAGGAGATGAAGACTAAGGCTCAGATGGTATGACAACGTGAAAAGAGGCTTTGGGAGAACCATAATTGCGGAGAGAGATGGAGAGAGTTACCAAGAAAACCAGAAGAAGCTACCAATTAAGTTGCGTGGACCCCACCCCTCAAAGGAGCAATGGATAAAATAAGGGATGTGATAAAGATCTCAAGTAGGAGTAACTAGCCGTTTTACTTTTGTGATAGTATTGCGACAGCTGTGGTACAATTGCAACATTATTGCGATGCAATGGTTGCAGCTAGGTTGCATCTTCATTTCTGCTGCAACTCGCTTGCAACAGGTGTGTTCACACAGTGCCACCTGGTCGCATGCAATATCCGACGTCACTGGCGATATGGCTGCCGCCATGTCGTCTGATAGCGACGAAGAGCTGTTGTTCTTAATTTTAGGCGCCGTTTATACAGCGAACCTTTCACAAAAGAAAAAACGAAAGAAGAGAAGCGTTTGGGTTCGGCCTTGGCTTCTGCGGAGACCTGTCCGTGGAGCGTATAATGTGCTGCTCACCGAGCTGCGAGAGGAGGATCCGTGTGTATTGAAAAAGTTCATCCGGATGGACGAGAACCGTTTCAATCGCCTTGTAAAGCTGGTTTCCCTGAACATTCAGAAGAAGGACACCAATATGCGTGAGAGCATTCAACCAGGAGAAAGACTTGCTATCACCCTGCGTTTTCTCGCAACTGGTAAGTATATAATTATAGGTGGTCCCACATTTCGCTGTACGCAATAGGAAAAATAGTTTCACAAAAACCTGAACAAACTCTTGCGTAATATATTCATTTTCTGAATCTGTGCCATGTATTTAATTAAATTTGTGACAAAACCAAATTGTTTGAATAGTTGTTGTAAGTGAAATACTTACAATTTTAAAACGACGAAATAGCGTTCAAATGTTCCATGTTGTATTATTAATCACATATAGTTTACCAACTTGATTATTCAGAGCTCTTGCTTAATTATAATTGTGTATTATTACATTAACAGTTGACAGCTATCAATCATTGGAGTATCTTTATCGCGTGGCAAGAAACACACTCAGCGAGATGATACCAGAAACATGTGAAGCCATATATGCTGTCCTTCGCCAGGAGTTTCTCAAGGTAAATGAAGATACAAAGAATGTAAAGTGAAAGGTTGCTCCTGCGACAAAGATAATTAATCTTCGCTGAGAACATTATAATACACCTGTGGAAAACAGCTATAACAGTTTTTGTCTGGTTGTAGATGAAAACTTGTAATACAACAGGGACTACTGATTGGATTTTAACAGTACTGTAATATAACTATACATCTTTATTAGTTGGAGAAACACTGTCAAAACTTGAATGGTCCAGTGGATGACTGAATTAAATACTAACATAATTAAATACTAACATTCATGAACTGACACACTACACACAAGAAGAAAGAACCCATAAATGTCAGAACAATGAACCTTATTTGCATAACCATATTCAACTTTGCTATCCTGAGATACTTCCTTACCTCTACCTCCCACTAATCCCATTCCCTCTCATTCCCTCTCAACCCACCCTCACACAGAGCATCATCTTCCTCCAGGACTTCATACAGCATCTTGAGCATGTCAAGCTCTACCTTTCTTCTGAGATAAGTTGTTTTTATCAGCACTAAGTAACTGGCCACTAATCGGCCAAAAGAAGCTGCACCAGCATCATTATCTGTATCTATCTTGGCCTTCTTATGAGTGACATAGTCCTTTATGGCGCCTAATGTTTCACATGCAGATTCGCTGACTTGGTCGCTCTTCTTCTTTTTCTTTGCACTGGTTGGAGTATCTCTGGTAGATGTTGACGTCGAAGGAGTAGGTGCTACCTCTCGGTTTCTGTCGTCTTCTATGTCCTCGTTGTCTGCCTGTTGACCTGGGCTGTCAGGAGTATGTTCTGCCATCTCCGCGTCAGTTTGAGTATCAGGTGTTAGTGACTCCTCGAACAAAACGTCATTGTCTGGATCATCCTGAAATTATACCATCGAAACGATAACATTAGTTAAATGCCAGATTAATTTTTAAAAATGCACATTGCAGGCCTCAAGTAAAAAGTTATTATTCTGAGATAATTATTTGTTGTGTTTTATAATAAGGTGTAATGCGATTAAGTATTTCCTTTTCTCTCAACAGGTGCCATCAACACATGAAGAATGGGAAGTCATCGCTCAAGAATTCATGAACAAATGGAACTTCCCGAATCTCATTGGCGCTGTGGATGGGAAGCATGTGGCAATACGAGCAACTGCGAACAGCGGATCTGTGTATTACAATTATAAGAACTTGTTCAGTATAGTTCTGATGGTTGTTGTCGATGCTAATTACATATTTCTGCGGCTGGACGTTGGTGCAAATGGCCGAGCGAGTGACGCGGGCGTCTATGCTGCATCATCTCTATCACATGCTTTGGAAATGAATACGTTAAATATTCCACCAGCCAAATCACTGCCAGGGAGACAGAAAGAAGTGCCATACGTTGTGGTGGGTGATGAAGCTTTTGGCCTGAAAGATCACTTTATGAGACCTTTTCCACACAGGAACTTGAATGAGACACAGAGGATCTTTAATTATCGCCTGTCCAGAGCAAGGAGAGTCGTAGAAAATGCCTTTGGCATCCTTGTGAACAGGTTTGCTGTGCTGGGGAGAACCATGTCCCTCAACCCCGAGAGAGCCACAACAGTGACAAAAGCGTGTGTGGCACTACACAACTTCCTGCAGACAGAGGGCGACAGGAGGTACAACAGCCAGAACGACACAGATCAGCCTAGGCAGTGGGTTCGTGGTCTTGGTCGGCAAAGTGGGAACAGGAACTCCACAGATGCACGGCTGGTGCGGGAAGAATTCCGTGACTATTTCAGCACCGACGGGGCCTTGGACTGGCAACAGGACATTGTCATGTAGAAGTGCACTTTGTAGGGTTCAGTCAATGAGAGACATGCTGAGTTGGTCGGTGACGTTGGATATTGTTGACATATTTGTCATTTAAATGTACAACATCAGATCAAGCCATATGCTAGAACAGTTACACAAGGTTAAGTTACTAACAATTTAGCAAATACCTCAGTGATATGCTGTAGTAATCTGTTTTATTACTATGTTCCAATGACTTACCAGGTTGGAGACAGAGCTTCGCACAGTAACATGTGGCCTCAGAAATATGTCAAATTGGTAAAAAGGAGCCCACTTGCTGACATACGTCTGGTCTGTTCCAGTGCCGGATTTTAGTGATTTTAGCTTCAACTTCAGCTCTCTTGAGTATAGTGTACGAAGAGAGCGTAACTTCGTTTTTATCTCATTCTCTGAAATGGAAATATATTTGTTTATAACTGACTTGATTAGATACAGCTGAAGCGTTCACATATTTGTGTCCTGACCATGCAGTCTATTGCGGATATTAAATTCAGTTCATTCAACCAACAGCATTTGTACATAAACAAAAACCTACATTTCTAACAAAATCAAACTACAATATCTACATCCTACATTGATCAGTATTCCCTCCCTCCCTCCCTCCCTCCCTCCCTCCATACCTACCTGCCACCCTCCCTCCCCTCTCCCTCCCCCTCCCTCCCTCGTTAGCTCTCTCCTTGTTTTAGGCGTATACTCACAACCGGAAAATTCGTGCCAGGTCAACAATCGTGTCATTGGAATCTCCTACGATGCTCTTGACCTTTTTTATACTCTGTCCGATCTCGCACTGATTACGTGACACGCTCTGCCTCTGGCTTTTACAGTGATTTACATAATATAATGCAAATAGGATGCACGGTTTTTGACGCTGGCGTCTTTTACAAGATTTAGATTCCGTTGCCGCGTTGGTCTAGTTTTAATTTTATATGTAATTCATAAAAAAAACGTTTCCAACAGTTTGTTTTGCAGAAATTTTAACGGAATAAGTGTTAGAGATTTAGTACACAGATATCTTACGGATAGATTTGACAAGGTTTTTATTAAAAAGCCAAAAATCGAATGCGATTGGATGCACGATTTGTGTCGCTAAATTATACTGGCATAGCCATAGGCAATAATATACCGGCGAAATCCAAATCTCATCGAAGACGCTTGCGTCAAAATTCGTGGGTTCTATCTACTCTGGGTTGTTCACGTGTTACCTGATTCAGTGCTAGACCACACAGTGTATTAAAATAGGCCAAGACCGTTAGAACACGATATTTCAGTGCCACGAATTTTGACCTGCCCGAATATTCCGGACGTGAGTATACTAAGAAGCTACACTGTACTACACTGTCTATACTATAGCCTATGAGGCTATGTCTATGAATACACTCACCACTGAAGTTTCGACCGGTGGAAGTTATCATTCCTAATGCTATTGACGTCATGGCGGACGCCCGATGTTCTCGGCGGTGATAATATACTGATGTCGTGTCCCAGAGACATTCATGCCCCTGGAATAACTCAATTAATTGTTTTGTTTCGTCCTCGTTAAGGATTACGTTATTTATTTTCGGCGCCATTGTTACAGACGATGATCCCGGCGGCGGATTCTGATTGGTCATTTCATGCGACTGAGTTGCAACTAAGTTGCACATTATAGAACATGTTCTAAATATGCAACTTGCATGCTGTAGAATTGCGTGCAATGTATTGCATGCAATGGTACCAACATACGGGGAGACTAGGTTGCGCGCAACCATTGCATGCGACTAGGTTGCATCGTGTGACGGCACCTTTAGTTGCAACTTAGTCGCATGAAATGACCAATGAGAACCCGCCGCCGGGATCATCGTCGGTAACAATGGCGCCGAAAATAAATAAATAACGTCATCCTTAATGAGGACGAAACAAAACAATTAATCGAGTTATTCCAGGGGCATGAACGTCTCTGGGACACGACATCAGGATATTATCACCGCCGAGAACATCAGGCGTCCGCCATGACGTCAATAGCATTAGGAATGATAACTTCCACCGGTCGAAACTTCAGTGGTGAGTGTATTCATAGGCTATAATATAGACAGTGTAGTACAGTGTAGCTTCATAGTATACTCACGTCCGGAATATTCGGGCAGGTCAAAATTCGTGGCACTGAAATATCGTGTTCTAACGGTCTTGGCCTATTTTAATACACTGCGTGGTCTAGCACTGAATCAGGTAACACGTGAACAATTTACCCAGAGTAGATAGAACCCACGAATTTTGACGCAAGCGTCTTCGATGAGATTTGGATTTCGCCGGTATATTATTGCCTATGGCTATGCCAGTATAATTTAACGACACAAATCGTGCATCCAATCGCATTCGATTTTTGGCTTTTTAATAAAAACCTTGTCAAATCTATCCGTAAGATATCTGTGTACTAAATCCCTAACACTTCTTCCGTTAAAATTTCTGCAAAACAAACTGTTGGAAACGTTTTTTGTATGAATTACATATAAAATTAAAACTAGACCAACGCGGCAACGGAATCTAAATCTTGTAAAAGACGCCCGCGTCAAAAACCGTGCATCCTATTTGCATTATGTTATGTCAATCACTGAACGTGTCACGTAATCAGTGCGAGATCGGACAGAGTATAAAACAGGTTAAGAGCATTATAAGAGATTCCAATGATACGATTTTTGACCTGGCACGAATTTTCCGGTTGTGAGTATACGCCTACAAGGAGAGAGCTAACGAGGGAGGGGGGAGGGTGGCAGGTAGGTATGGAGGAGGGAATGAGGGAGGGAGGAAGGGAGGGAGGGAGGGAGGGAGGGAGGGAGGGAGGGAGGGAGGGAGGGAGGGAGGGAGGGAGGGAGGGAGGGAGGGAGGGAGGGAATACTGATCAATGTAGGATGTAGATATTGTAGTTTGATTTTGTCAGAAATGTAGGTTTTTGTTTATGTACAAATGCTGTTGGTTGAATGAACTGAATTTAATATCCGCAATAGACTGCATGGTCAGGACACAAATATGTGAACGCTTCAACTCTATTTAATCAAGTCAATTATAAACAAATATATTTCCATTTCAGAGAATGAGATTAAAACGAAGTTACGCTCTCTTCGTACAATATACTCAAGAGAGCTGAAGTTGAAGCTAAAATAACTAAAATCCGGCACTGGAACAGACCAGACGTATGTCAGCACGTGGGCTCCTTTTTATCAATTTGACATATTTCTGAGGCCACATGTTACTGTGCGAAACTCTGTCTCCAACCTGGTAAGTCATTGCAACATAGTAATACAACAGATTACTACTGCATATCACTGAGGTATTTGATAAATTGTTAGTAACTTAACCTTGTGTAAATGTTCTAGCATATGGCTTGATCTGATGTTGTACAATTAAATGACAAATATGTCAACAATATCCAACGTCACCGACTAACTCAGCATGTCTCTCATTGACTGAACCCTACAAAGTGCACTTCTACATGACAATGTCCTGTTGCCAATCCAAGGCCCCGTCGGTGCTGGAATAGTCACGGAATTCTTCCCGCACCAGCCGTGCATCTGTGGAGTTCCTGTTCCCACTTTACTGACCAAGACCGCGAACCCACTGCCTAGGCTGGTCTGTGTCGTTCTGGCTGTTGTACCTCCTGTCGCCCTCTGTCTGCAGGAAGTCGTGTAGTGCCACACACGCTTTTGTCATTGTTGTGGCTCTCTCGGGGTTGAGGGACATGGTTCTCCCCAGCACAGCAAACCTGTTCACAAGGATGCCAAAGGCATTTTCTACGACTCTCCTTGCTCTGGACAGGCGATAATTAAAGATCCTCTGTGTCTCATTCAAGTTCCTGTGTAGAAAAGGCCTCATGAAGTGATCTTTCAGGCCAAAAGCTTCATCACCCACCACAACGTATGGCACTTCTTTCTGTCTCCCTGGCAGTGATTTGGCTGGTGGAATATTTAACGTATTCATTTCCAAAGCATGTGATAGAGATGATGCAGCATAGACGCCCGCGTCACTCGCTCGGCCATTAGCACCAACATCCAGCAGCAGAAATCTGTAATTAGCATCGACAACAACCATCAGAACTATACTGAAAAAGTTCTTATAATTGTAATACACAGATCCGCTGTTCGCAGGTGCTCGTATTGCCACATGCTTCCCATCCACAGCGCCAATGAGATTCGGGAAGTTCCATTTGTTCATGAATTCTAGAGCGATGACTTCCCATTCTTCATGTGTTGATGGCACCTGTTGAGAGAAAAGGAACTACTTAATCGCATTACACCTTATTATAAAACACAACAAATAATTATCTCAGAATAATAACTTTTTACTTGAGGCCTGCAATGTGTATTAAAAAAAAAATTAATCTGGCATTTAACTAATGTTATCATTTCGATGGTATAATTTCAGGATGATCCAGACAATGACGTTTTGTTCGAGGAGTCACTAACACCTGATACTCAAACTGACGCGGAGATGGCAGAACATACTCCTGACAGCCCAGGTAAACAGGCAGACAACGAGGACATAGGAGACGACAGAAACCGGGTGGTAGCACCTACTCCTTCGACGTCAACATCTACCAGAGATACTCCAACCAGTGCAAAGAAAAAGAAGAAGAGCGACCAAGTCAGCATGTGAAGCATTAGGAGCCATAAAGGACTATGTCACTCATAAGAAGGCCGAGATAGATACAGATAATGATGCTGGTGCAGCTTCTTTTGGCCGCTTAGTTGCCAGTTACTTAGTGCAGATAAAAACAACTTATCTCAGAAGAAAGGTAGAGCTTGACATGCTTGACACTGGACCATTCAAGTTTTGACAGTGGTTCTCCAACTAATAAAGATGTAAAGTTATCTTACAGTACTGTTAAAATCAAAACAGTAGTCCCTGTTGTATTACAAGTTTTCATCTACAACCAGACAAAAACCAAGATATGTGAAACTATCAATCGTACAAACACCACAATCAGTTGTGGCCAGTGTACATAAACATGGCATGCTCACAGTAATGGGGGACCTAAATTCTAAATTTGGAGAAGACAACGGGGGCTATGAAGATATATGGAATTGGTGAAAGAAATGAAACTAGAGAAAGACTAATTGACGTCTGTGGATTAAACGGCCTTGTGGTAACATGTGCCATACGTCCACATCGACTCGTCCACAAGCAGATGTGGACATCTCCAGGCGGGCGAACCAACAACCAAATTGACAAAGTGCAAGTGAGCAGGCAACACAGAAGATCAGTTATGGGCACCAGAGTGATGAGGGGAGCAGACATTGCGAGTGACCACCAGTTAGTGCGCACGAAGATCAGGCTGAGGCTAAAGAGGAAGCAAAAGACCAGTGAGAACAGAATGAAGCTTCAACAACCAACTACAAAAATCCAATTCTCGTTGACGCTACGGAACAGATATGATGTACTACAAGACTGTGACGAAACAGATAACGAAATTTTTTGAGAGAAAATGGCAAAAAATTTCGAGGTCACAAAAGATAGATATGGATCAGCAAAGGGTCATGGGAGCTGGTAGAAGACAGGAAACGACTAAAGAACAACACAGAACAAGCAAAGTCAGAAAGGATAAAGCAAAGCTACAAGGATAAGTATCAACAAAAAAGACAAAGACGGAAGGAAAAGCATAAGACAATACACATGAAAGTGGGTAGACAACCTGGATGCAGAAGCAGATAAAGCAGCCAGGAATGGAAGGATGAAAGAAGTCTACAACATCACAAAGACACTTAGCAACGACAAATACAAGACATCGAATGCAGTAAAAGACAAATCTGGAAACCTAATAATTGAAGGACCTGCAAGGCGGTCAAGATGGAAAGAGCACTTTGATGAAGTCCTTAACAAACCTATGCCCGATTACCCCGTGATAGATATTGAGTTAGATCCAATTGTAGACGAAATCAGCACTGAGTTTGTAATAAAAACAGAGATTAGAGCAGCACGAGGAAGCTATAAAATGGGCTACAAGAAAATTGGCTTCTAAACTTATTCAAGACAATTTAGGAAAAAGAAAAAAATACCAAAGATTTGGAACCAAGGACTGATTGTTAAAATACAAAAGAAAGGTAGCCTTACGCTGTTCGGAAGAGTGATAATAGAGCAAATAAGAGATGAACAAGCAGCCTTCAAAAGAGGGCGAAGCACCGTTGAGCAGATATTAGTATATATTAGATATATCCTTCGAAACATAATAGAACAGGTAGTGGAATGACATGCAACGCTATATGTAACTTTCGTAGACTTCGAAAAGGCATTTGACTCCGTGCGCCAAAAGAGTCTTTAGGAAATCATGGCGAGACAAGATAATCAGAATGGTCCACATTTTATATGAGGATAGTGTATGTGCAGTGTTAGATAAAGGTGAACAATCTTAGTGGTTGAAGGTAAAAACTGGAGTTAAGCAAGGAGACGTAATGTCCGAATTTTGTTTCTTGATGGTAGTCGACTGGATAATGAAGAAAACAACTAAAGAAAGCAACACATGGATAAGATGGAGATTCATGTCAAAACTTGAGAACGTGGACTTCGCAGATAACATTGCGCTTAAACAAAAGGCAACGAAGATGAGTGTATTTTCATCAAACACCGGCCTATAAATCAAAAAAATAAATAAACAGCAAATGCAACGACAGAATACAGATAGATGACCATCAATGAAGTGTACATACCTGGGCGCGAACGTCAGCAAGCAAGGAGGAGGGGGTGATGATATTATCAACAGAATACGAAAAGCAAGGACATCGTTCATGAAACTCAAGCAGATACGGAGCTCAAATGTATACACGTTAAGAACTAAACTTAGATTATACAATACTCTGGTCAAATCAGTATTACTGTATGGATGTAAAACATGAAAAGTAAACAAAAGCGACAACAACAAAACTTGACATTTTCCAATTCAACTGCCTCAGGAGTATTTAAAAGAATTAGATGGCCAGTAGTAATTTTGAACAAAGACATTGAGAATAGAACAGCAGAAGAGAAGACCAGCACAGAAGTAAAGAGAAGAAGGTGGAATCGGATCGGGCACGTGCTGAGAAAGAAGGACTACAACCACTGCATGGTAGCACTGACACATGACTCATGATTATTATTTAACTGCTATACAGGAACAGCTATGCATTGTCTATTTCAGTATTGTTTGCATGTGTATATACGTTTTAGGAAAACAGGTTTCAACACGTTGTTGTTGCTTATAATAACAACAAGAATAATAATAACAACACTTTTTGTATGATGTTGACCTACATACACCCAGTGACACACTTGTACATGGAATCATTACCTGTACAATGATATAGAAACACATTAAATGTTGTGGCTGGAACTCGACGGAATTGTTCCAGTGTGTTGTTTGCCAGAAGTAGCACGCGCTCACGGGGCTGTCGCGGCGAAATGCTTACGTGACCAGCGACATATAGACCTGGTGCTTGTTAAGCGCTGAGGATTTTCAGACGTTCATAACTTAAAAACTATTAATAAAGTCTGCTTACATTCAGCGAAATATTTGTAAATGGCATAATTATCTTTACGATGATACAGAAAAACATTAAATTCCGCGTCTGGAACTCCACGAACAGTGTTTAGAAATATTGAACCCACAAGTTCTCCACACCACGGCCGAATTTCGAAAATGTCTCAAACTACGAACCATCTCAATGGGCCCGGTACATCATATACACACGTTCAGCCCGATCAGAGCAAAAAACCAAGATGGCAAGTGAACCAAGAAGCTGGCTTGGATACGTCGACATTTTCTTTTCTTTCTCTTCTTCCTCAGTACGATTGCACTACTTTCTCTACCACTCTTCTCCATTCTCCTCGGTCTTTTGCTCGTTTCCTCCATTCCCCTTTCCATCTCTCCAGGGTTCTCTTCACGCAATCCTCCCACCGCAGTCTCGGTCGCCCTCGTCTTCTCTTTCCCTCCACTCTCCGGGCATCTGCTTTCTTTACCATCCGTTCTTCTCCCATGTCCTGCCCAATTCAACCGACGTCTCACCAACTTTTTCTTGAAACTTTCTTTTACACCAACATCCTCCCTCAGTTCTTCCACTCTTTGCTTATTCATTCTCTTTACCCCCGTAATTCTCTTGATTTATCCAGTGTCAATTTTGGTGTGTCTATGTTTATCCCGCCACTCTGGTATATATGTGTCTCTTTTTTAACATGTAGGCCCCTACATGCTGCTAGATATTTACGCAATAGGTCATTCACCATGGTCTTCCACTGTTGTCTGTTTGTGGCCATTTTCTGAACTATCTCCCTGTATAAACCATCTGATCTTCTTTCTTTCGCTTTCGGTCCCTTTGCCAGGTGTTGTTCTGATTTCCTCTTCGTTTCTTCCGATGGGGTTTCCATGTCAGTGATTGTCGTCTGATGTTTGTTTTCGCAGTCTGTGTTCAATCCACCTATTTGCAGTCATTTGGTACTTTCCACTGAATGGCCGTTTTATATATAAGATTCTGTGCAGGCATTTGTTGATGAAGGTCTTTATTACTTTGTTTGTGTAATGTCCCCGGGCCATAGAATATACGTAGAGCAACTTGATATTTGTATTACTACTCCTTAGTTTTGTATTAAGCTTGATTTGGTTTGCCTTCCAAAGTTCTTTAAAATGTGGAACGCTCCTCTGGCTTTTTGGATCCTTGCATTTGCTTATTTTCGGTGCTTCCATTCTACCTGATTACACTGCCAAGGTGCGTCAAAGAGTGACTGGGCAATTCGTGTTAGCCTTTGCGATATTTGCTTTGCTTCTGTTGCCGTTGAATTATGTTTGTACTGACACCGCTTAGAAACTCCGTTTTCTCCTTTATCAGTTGATGGTTGTCACAGGAAATCTAGGTGATCTGCGAAATCAAAATCTTCTGACTCGCTCCAAAGCGTTCAGTGGATACCATTTTCCTACGTACTTCGTATGTACTTAGTATCAGATATATAACTGTATTTGGTATCCCGTAATGTCGTAGCAGCCTCCATATCGTCTCCCTGTCGAGATTATCAAATGCCTTCTCACAGTCGACAAAGTTATTAAACAGGGATGCGTTCCATTCCATGGATGTTCAACTGTGATGCGGAGCGTAGCTATTAAATTGGTCGCTATTTTACGGAAACCTACCTGATGTTCTCTGAGTTTCGCGTTCACCAATTGTTTTTCAATATGTTCAATTGTCCCGGACACTAACAACAACATTATCTCCCTGTATCTCTTGCTTTCCTTTAGAATCCCTTTCTGCGGAAGCTTGTCGGGGTATATTTTTCTTTCCGGTTGATGTTTCAATTATTTTACACAATCTGTAGATAATGTAATTCATTGAAATATGTAATCATCTGTGATTATGAAGATTTTCGATCACTCGGAAGAAAACTAACGACTTTATTTTTGTATTAAACCTTCCATGGATTCATCTACGATCCCTCGGAAGAAAACTAACGACTGTATTTTTGTGTTAAAAAAACAGATTGGTTAAGGGTTCTTACCAGTTTTAGGTTTCGCATAGGACGTTAGACGGCAATAAAGCGATTGCTCACAATGATACGCTTGTTCCGAGCTACGAGAACCATCCGTCGGTTACTTAGGGACATTTTATATTTTACGCAACTTGTTTTGTGAAAAACGTCAAATCTACGTAGTAACGAACGTTCGGGAAACCGTCTTCTGTGTTTTGTAGCGCCAATTGAAGTTTGCACATTTTTTATTTTGACTAATTCTTCTACTTTTTGTATCATCCACATATTGCAACTCCACGATTAAGTTGCAGGCCTTTGCAACGAAAGTTTACAAAACAGTGATTATGGTTGTTTGTATTCTTAGACGCACAGCCACAAGTGCATTCAAGTAGCAACAGCATCGATTCTCAAAGTCGGCGTGATGTCGTGATGTCATAATCACCTAAATCGAACAAGCAACGGGGACGAATCAAAATAACGACGCTTAACAGCGGGTCTAAATAGCTTCGACGAAGTGTAAAAATAACAACGAGCGTTCAGATGTCCGACTTCGAGAATAACCCCACGCCGCGATTAATGTGAATGCGGGAACGTTTTATCGATGTTACATAAATATAACGGAATTATTTCAAGTACAAAAGTTCCTTTCAAAATGGCCTACTCACCAATTAGTCTAGTCGTTGATGCTTTAAAAACTAATTCATGCTGTATGTGTTGTTGAATAAGACAAATTCACGTGTGTTTACTTTTAAATAACAACACAATTTAACCGCTGATAACGTTACATCAAGGCTACTTTGAATGATTATCGGACGATTCCAATCAGGTAATTTGTAAGAATGCAACCAATGAAACGGCATGTTTCTGATGACGTAAAAACAAAGCCACGAACTCGGTATAGTAGAATTGCTTACGTAAGCGATTATTAAAATGGCGGGAAAGCGTGTCTCAAGTAAGGTTATTATGTGTTAACAGTATTTTACATTTAATATTAATAGCTTAAAGGGATTCTTTGTAAGCTAATATACACTCGAGGTGTACCGTATCAAAACGGAGTAATTTCCCATAAGTACTTTCTCTGCTACTTATGTCTTCCATGTTTATGCATAATTTGGTTGTTATCTGCACAAAAAACCGATAAACAGTTGTGTTTACACGAATCATTTTGAGCTTGTTGCCACGTGGATGATTAATTCTGCAGCCCGAGTATAATGAATATTCATGCACGCGCAGTGAACCACACATAGACCGCTGACATCATACACACAGCTAACATGTCTGATTTCGAGGTGAGTTGATTCAAGCAATGGCATTGTAAATAAGCAACTTGTAGACATATGTATTTTGACAGCTATTTTTATAAGTGTAGGAAGCGTATACATTGTTAATTTATCCTGCTTCCCAATGCCGTCAGCCGAGTAACGTTTCGATTAAATAGAATTATAACTTCCGCTGACGCGGACGGGTGCAGTCATGTCAGCTGCCGCTGGGACTGTCACTGAGTCTGTTGAGCCTCTAGATAGCCTTAAGCTTTCTTGTTAGTAAAACTGCCTTGTCCAGTATTTGACATGCATTAAACAAAAATGCACGCTAAAATATCAGTATATGCAACCATGGCAAGAGGATTAACCTGATCGTGGATGTAAGTTTTTTTGCCTAAATCTGGGATTTGGGTATGTGTGTCTACGCCTACGCCGTCTTGCCTTTCCAAATTCCAGTCAGCCGTTTTTGAAAAGTCCCCGTTTCCCCACTTATTTGAACCGAAACATACACATGTGAGATTCGTACGTTCACATAATGTTTTTAATGCTACAGCCACAATTGCTAGTAAACCTGGCTGGCATGTCATCATTCAATGTAAACGTTTTAGGTTTGTAGTACACAATACCATGTTGCCACGGAATTTTGCGATGCACGAATTTTGGACACCCGCAGATTTGCACTCTAGTATACATCAGTTTTTATCTATGAATATATTTAAAAAATAATAATAATACATCAGATCAAGTTGCGCTGCTTCATGTGAATATCACATTTGATAATAGTAGTACTCGCTAAAACAAACTAAACATTGATTTTTGACCTGTTATTTTAGTATTTTTACCGTTACTGTACACTTTTCACTAGAATGGCCCATATGTATAATTATATACAACATTAATTATTAGAGCAAGAATAAAGGAAAATATACAGTGGTCAAATAAGGTCGAACTTTCATGGACCCATGACAATACTGATAAGTGGAATTTTTGTTAATTAGAACGTTATCAGAAGGTCCCCTTATTGGGACCTTTGCCCTGGACCGAGGAAAAGATTGACTTAACTTAGCGAAATTTCACTTATGTAATTTCGAGTTACCTGGAGTGCACTGTATATGACCAATGCATACAGGTAATTATGTAGAAGCAAATTAAAAGTTTGCCAAAGTAATGGATTGAGATTTTAGTCTGACTCGATTAACATAACAAGGTTCTCTTGTATTTCTTTTCCATTTAGCCAGCCGTACACTTGGTGATAAGTTCCATAATCGAATATCTAAACTGAAGTAATCTGCACAGTGTTGAGTTAGTTAACTCATATTTAGGCTCAGTTTGCTAAATTCAACGTTGTTTATTTGCAGGAACATTGGACATAGCTGAGCTGACGGAAAGAGGAAATTGAAGAGCTCTACTACTGTACAGTGCCATTAATTGGACAATGGGTCACCTGACATAAGATGATGTCTGACTTTGTTCTGCCCCATTCTGTTCTGTACGACATCTACTGGGAAGTTGTACCTCACTTCGAGTTTCAAGTGGATGTGTACATCCGATAGCTTTGTGTATCAAAATGCAAAGCAGTGCTATTAATGGGACAACATGGTAACTGCCACAGTAGTGAAGAAGATGTCTGACTTTGTTCTGCCACATAAGTTCCGTGTGGCTTCTGCTGGGAATATGTACATCGCTACATCTTTCAAATGGATTTGTGCAATCGATCGATTTGTGTATCCAAATGCACAACATTCCATCATTATGTTGCAAAATAGGAGTACATAATAACATTTAAGCTTTCTTATGCTTATCATGTTTGTATTGTGTTCTACAGCATATTCTTCAAAATTTGTTGAAACAAATTTGTGTTAAGTGAACTATACTGGGAGTAATGTATAAAAAGGTGTCGACAAAGTTGCTTTTACAATAATTTAGAAAATTCATAAAATATAAATGTTCCACAACATTCAAAATGTTTTAGGGATCTTCTTGAGCTAAATACACCAATGCTGACTGACAAATATTTTACAATATGCGTTACTTTTAAACGTTTGAAATTGTATAACTTTATTTCCATCATACAATGTCCATTTTATTTGTTATCGAAACAGAAGTTCCACAGAAACAAATTCAATATCTTTTACTCTAAATGATGGGCAAAAGAAATAATTATTGCACTCCCAGTACAAAATAAAACTTGTTTTTACACTGATGCAATACATTTTTATATTTTGTCGACAATAATGTTATGCTTTTTATAGATCTACATTTTTCAAAACAAAAGTAAACCTTATGTAGATAGGAAAGTACATAACCACCTATCCTATTTTAATACCGTAAATTATTTTAGTAATGTATAAAGTATTTATACTGCTTATGGAAATAGCAGCTGGATTTATGGTGCAAATAAAAAATGGTTTCATTATTGAATATTTCTCGGCTTTAGTAACTCTTTGTTATCTAAACGTTTAATTAAAACTTCACTTCAAAATGTATAGCCAGATGTACCTAGTGAAAAAGGAACATGATAGTACCATAGTTTTTATATTCCAACACAAACAATGCCAATCATTCAATATGACATCGGCGTCGCCATCGGCGGCTTCGTGTATAGAGGGGGTGGTGTTTTTTTCTTTTAAATCAATCCATCTGTCATGAACTGTCGCTATGTTCATTTTCCGTTTATTCCATATATTTTTCTTCTTTTCTTTGCCGAATCTGTGACATAAACAGCAGCTGGTCCACGGTTCAATTTGATAATTTTATCGGTCACCACTCATTCGCATGGCGGTGGTTAATCCATATACACAAGTTGATGACGTATTTCTTGCATCTTTTTTAACACGGCGTAGCTAATCGAAGTCTGACGGACAGTCCCGAATATTCATGAGCATGCCATATACGGATCGTGAAGGTGGGCCCAAAGTGGACATTTTTTCGATATATTGTCAGGATAATTAGTGATTAATGAAACATAATTCTAAAGAAATAAAGGCATATAATTACATGACATAATTATATTAACAGGATTACCTAATAATTGCGTACATTACAAAGATATGGCGTAGGGAAATACAGTGTTTTCAAAATCACAATGAAATAAATATTTATATGTTCCTATTTGCCTGTTAATATTTAGTTCTCACACCACATTCACTGCAAAGAACTCAACGTATCTCAGACGCAACAAATGAAAAACAGAAAATAACACATGAATTTTGTTTAGATGGCGGCGAGTCTAATATGAAGATCGCTGTTCGTGAAGTAAAGAAATGATGAGAGAGCTGACGCGGCAACCAATGCATGAACAGATAACACCAGGGAGCATTGTGTAACATACATACAACTAAGTGCGTCTGAAATGGGAATAACGATTCCGGAAGTTCAAAAAGTTATACAGGATACACATCAGTGGAAGCACATTGAACGACTTTCAGATGACTCTTCCGGTAATCTTCAAATCCGTCAATTGGAGCGCAGCGGGGCAGCGGCTACAGCTTCTGACTCTCGACTAAGAGAACCCGGGTTCGAATTCTGAAACTTTCGTTCGTTCACTCTTGCTCCAGTTCACTCAGCTGTATGAATGGGTACCTGGCTGTATACAGTGGTGGACATTTGTTTATGAATTGTCTTTGTGCATTAATTGCAGCGTGGCTGAGTGTTTCCCCGAGAAGTCGAGATGGTGTTCGATTGAACCGGTCTGCCAGCGAGTAAAGTGTAAAGCCCTTTGAACAGTCATGAGGACTGGATACTGCGTTATATAAGAACTTACTTACCTTTACAATAATAAACGGTTCCGTAATTGTCTCTCCAAAAAGGTACGTTTTGTTTTCTGTAAAACTGTTAGAAACGTATTTGCTTTATCTAAAACTCTTATTGTATAACATTAGTTATAGGCCAACACGCAAAGATACGATATATTGTTGAAATGAAGTGTCTGGGTCCAGATTATCTTCCTATCGAGTTCTTGCACTGTCTCAAGCAACCGATCCACTTCCCTCGATCTTTCGCTTTCATTCTCCCACTATTCCCAATCCCTCCAAATCTATCTTTACGCAGTCCTCCCATTGCAGACTAGGTCGTCCTCAGCTCCTTTTCTTTGCACTCTCGCGGAACCTGCTTTCTTTTCTACTCCCATTCTCTCCACATGTCCAACCCACACAAATCGACTCCTCACCAGCTTATTCTTAAAACTGTCTTTTCAACCGTCTCTCCTCTCCAATCTGCGTTTGTTGATTTCCTTCACGCAAACCTGTACCTTTTCCTGTTGTTTTAATGTCATTGCCATGGTCTCTGGACCATACAGTCCCGTGAGCTTATGTGATATGCGTCTATCTCCCACCACACCTTCTGTTTTAGAATTTTTGAATATAACTAAAACTTATAAATTGAATATAACTAAAACTTATAAAGTTATATTCATATGTAATTTAATGCGCATTACCTGTGTTGCGAACACTAATCATCATCATCGTCATCATGTGCTTTAACATGATACCTCGTTTGTTGAAATATAGTAGTATTTGATTTATTGCTAAAATTTAAGCTTTATAATATATATATATATATACACAAAAACTTCAATATATATATATATATATGCATCTACGAACCCAAATATATATATATATATTGAAGTTTGATATATATATATATATATATATATATATGTATATATATATATATATATATATATATATTTGGGTTCGTAGAGGCATGCACTTTATTAGTTTTTGAGTGCTTATCGAGGACATTAAACAGGACATTGAACTATGAGACATATCTCTTTAATGCGGGAATCTGCCGCCAGACCGATATTTCATGGTTTAAAAAGGATTCACTAATTGTTAAACCAATTATACAGCCTAACAAACAATTTACATGGAAACTGACGCACACAAAAATAATGTTGAAAAACGATCCGGCCAAGAAGCGGTTCCCTATTCCGAACGCACCACCACGACTACAGAGCGAGACTACTGGCACAAGACCCTCACGTACCGCCATCACATTATGAAAAGCGAAGATCCCGTGGATTTTGTGAGGTATGACTTAGCACATCTGGAAACTAAAACAAAAATGGCGGACGGAGTCGGGAAGGTCGTAAGATTTCGTTTGAAGAATATGACACTTCAAACTGACTTCACGTTGGTCATAAGGAGGCTGACAGTCAGATAGAAAATATGGTGTTCTAGAACTTACTGATTAAAGAAGTAATTGTCTTAAAATGTAAGCCCTAGTTTGAAGACTTCCATATATAGTGATTCGAAAACGGCAACGACGTTTGAACAGTACGCATATTCGGCGGCACCAGACAGAATATGAATTTGTCAATATCAGATGCATTCGAGATTAAGAGTTTTAATCATTAGTGACGGCATTTCAAATTCATGCAAAATCCAAATGGCGTAACTTGTTTGTCACGCATGCACCGGGTACCCAATTAGATTTAAAGTCAGGCTGCAGGGTGTGAGTGATGAGTCTTTGCCAGAAGTGTTTAATGATTTCTTTACACGTTTTGAAGAACACAACTTTTCATCTTACATGTTTGATCTAAAGTCGTCTTTGATGTTTGATAAAACTGCTGTCATTGATCAGGAGAGTGTAGCTAATTGTCTTAAGATGATCAACATAAACAAAAGCCCAGGCCCTGACGGCATCTGTGGCAGAACTCTGAAGTTTTGTGCGAATCAGCTTAGTGGCGTCTTTCAGACCTCTATAGACCCTGCTAGTATTCCCACTGCATGGAAAACTTCTACTGTCATCCCCATTCCTAAAACAAACAACCCAAAACAGTTAAACGACTTCAGACCAGTTGCTGTAACATCCCTTGTTATGAAAACCCTGGAAAAGCTAGTTAAGTCTTTGATCCTGCTCATCACAGAGAGTCAATTAGACCCACTCCAGTTTGCGTACCGGGCTGGAAGAGGTGTTGAAGATGCGAAGTTATTCATTCTGGACAAAGTGTATACTCACCTTGAGAAGCCAACTGCACATGCCAGGATTCTCTTCACCGACTTCTCATCGGCTTTTAATTTGATGCAGCCTCATATCTTGGCCCATAAACTCATTTCTGATTTTAATCTTGGAAACCAGCTTGTTGCCTGGATTGTTGATGTTTTGTCGTGTCGTCCCCAGTATGTTTGTGTGAATGGCGAGTTTTCCGAAATGAGGTTGACACACACGGGCTCACCTCAGGGTTGTTGTCTCTCACCCCTCCTATACATCTTGTACACTGACAGTTGTAGAAGTGCTCACGCAGACAGGTTTTTAGTCAAATTTGCTGATGACAGTGCCTTACTTTCACTTCTCTTTGGTTCTCAACAAGATCATGGCCCGGCATTACGGGATTTTATTGAGTGGTGTGATGACTCATACTTAAAGTTTAAGGTATGTAAGACCAAGGAGTTAGTAATAGATTTCAGAAAACACAGTGAAAGTCCTGAAAAAACACCATCCATGATTGTATTTAAATTAGGTCACTACCGGTGATGTTAGCGTTCGTGTTAGGATAAATAGTCGGCTGTGTAATTGAAATTTGTAACCTAAAGTGTGCTGTAGTACACAGGAAACAGTCTTTATAAAGACTAAGTTAGTTAAGTTATTAAATCAATTCTGATAGGGATATGGCGCCTTGCAAGCGGCAAGTCAAGGCAAAGCGACACTTGGTGTGCGATCACTGCCACAGCTGGGTAGATTTTGCATTGTCCGGGTGTGGAAAGTCATGGGCAGAAACCATGGAGGAAGGATTCACCTTTCAGTGCATTGGATGTTGGAAGGTGGAGTGTTTGCAGAAGGAGATAGTTAGGTTGACAGATATTGTAAAGGGAATGGAGATGGGAATTAGCAAGGAGGCAGGTCGAATGGAAAGAGACGACAGGGAGAGAGGTGAGGATACTGCAAGACTGAAAGAGAATAGCAGTGGCAAGAAAACTGAGGAAAGGAGATTGAGAGGAGAGAAGGAGATTGGAGGGGAAGAAATTGGAAAATCGACAACAGAAAACGTGACAAGCGTGAAGGTGACAGGGAAGAAAGTGACTGTAGAGAAGGAGGGAGGGAAGATGGAACGGGAGAGGAGAGAGGAAAATGAGACGGGACGAAAGAAGAAGGGACGAAAGAAGGAAGTGAGAGCAAATGTGATAGAAGAGAAGTCGATAAAAGGGACGCTGACAGGAGGAAAGGTGACAAGAGAAAAAACGACAGGAAAGAATGGATCGGAAGAGAATGTGACAGGAGAGAAGACGGCAGGGGGGAAAGACAACAACCAGACATATGCAAACCGAAGAAGGAGCTATTCTAAGGCAGTGATTGAGGGGGCAATGAGGAAAGAGAGGGTGTTTATGGGTGACTCCATTATGAGAAAGACGGACAAGACACTGAGCGAGGCGAAGGACATCGTTGTTTGTTTACCGGGGGCTAGGATTGAACATGTAACTGACAGGGTAGAGAAGGTATTGGGACATGGCAAGGGGGGGTCTATACTGGTACATGTAGGAACAAATAATGCAGACAGGGAGGGAACAACTGCGATAGTACAGAAGTATAGACAGTTAGTGAGGAAGCTAAAGAAGATGATTGTCGAACAGGTTATTTTGTCAGGAATTTTGCCAGTAATGGGAGGAAAGGGGGCAACGTATAGAAACTGCAAGAGGATGGCGATCAATGCACTAGCTGAGCAGATGTGTGAAGAAGAAGGGGTGGGATTCACAGATTTATGGGGATACTTTGTTGGGAGGGAAGATATGTACATGAGAGATGGCCTCCTTCTTAGTGGAAAGGGGCAGCAGTTTTCTCAGAGAATCTGCTGCAATCTGTTGACAGTGGGACAGGTTGCATCTGTTTAAACTAGATTTGCAGGGAGGACTCACAGAAAAGCCTGAAAATGGAGGCATAGATAAAGAGAGCACAAATAAATCAACAAATAACAGTCTGGAAAACTCTTCTGAAGCTGGATATAAATGTGTTTGTTTAAATGCAAGGAGTATAGTAAACAAAAGAAATGAACTAAACATTATGGTAGAAGATATTGACCCTCATATAACAGGTATAACCGAATCCTGGACCACCACCGATATATCAGATGCTGAATTGGGACTGTCAGGATATGTAATGTTTAGAAAAGATAGAATAGGAAGAAAGGGAGGTGGAGTTATTTTATATATTAAAGAATTTATTCAGGCTTATGAAATAAAATTAGAAAGAGAAGCAGATTGCGAAGAAGCTGTTTGGTGTAACATAGTTACAGGAAACTCAACGTTAACAGTTGGGTTAGTTTATCGAAGTCCAAACATAAGCATAGAAGAGAATGAAAAAATACAAAACGCTATAAGGGAAGTAAGCAAACGGGACTGTATTATTATGGGGGATTTTAACCATGGGCATATACAATGGAAATCTCTACAGAGTATGGGGAGAGAGGACCACAAGTTTTTAGTTTTAGTTCAAGATACATTCCTTTCTCAACATGTGCTAGAACCAACCAGGGGTGAGAATGTTTTAGACATAGTTTTGTCCTCACAGAATGAATTAGTTGACAATGTCAAGATATGTGAGCCACTGGGGAGTAGCGATCACAACCAGATACATTTTACCATCAAAGTAAAATCAGAAAGGAATAGCAAAAAGCAGTATAGGAGAAATTTCCACAAAGGAAGGTATAAGGACATGAGGAAATATTTAGCAAAGATAGACTGGAATAAGACACTGAAAAATAAGACGGCAACAGAATGCTGGAATATATTAAACAGTGAAATTAAGTGCATAATCGATAAATTTGTACCCTTCAAAAAACAACGAAAACGGTCCAAAAAGAAACACTTATCGAAATAAGCCATTAGAAAAATTAAGTATAAACAAATGATGTGGAAGACATATAGATGTACTGGAAATTATGAAGACTACAACAATTATAAAGAAGCACTTAACCAAGCTACAGCTGAAATTAGAAATTCAAAGAGAAGCTATGAACAACAATTAGCTAGTAATATAAAACATGACAGCAAGAGTTTTTATGCGTATGTTCGAAGCAAACAGAAAGTTCAAGATAAGGTCGGTCCTCTAGAAGATAGTGCTGGAAATATAATATCAGAGGGATTCATAATGGCAGAAGACCTGAATGAGTACTTTAGTTCAGTGTTTACCAGGGAAGATATTAGTTCACTGCCAATACCAGAGGCTAAGTTCAAGGGGGCAGATTCAGACTATTTAGGACAATTAATTGTAACCCCGGAAATGGTAGCTAAGAAAACAAGGGCTATGAAGGAGAATAAATCACCTGGAGTGGATGGTATTCCACCCAAACTACTATTGGAAATTGTAGAACAAATTAGCATACCACTTGCAACAGTTTTCAACTTGTCATTAGAAGAGGGAGTGGTTCCTTTAGAATGGAAAGAAGCAAACATTATACCGTTATTCAAAAAAGGTTCGAGAAACAAGTCAGAGAACTATAGACCAGTGAGTTTAATATCAGTGATTTGTAAATTATTAGAAAGAATAATTAAAGATCACATGGTGGATTTTCTTGTTAAACAAAACTTGATAAACCCATCTCAACATGGTCTTTTTAAAGCGAGGTCATGCTTAACAAATATGTTATGTTTTTTGGAAGACATCACTAAGTGGGTAGATGAGGGATCACCAGTAGATATCGTCTACTTAGATTTTCAAAAAGCTTTTGACAAAGTACCACATCAAAGATTACTGCTTAAACTAAAGGCCCATGGCATAGGAAATGGTATAATAAACTGAATAGAACAATGGCTGATTGACAGAAGACAACGTGTAGTAGTTGATGGGGAGGCTTCAAACTGGAAATCGGTATTGAGTGGGGTACCACAGGGATCATTATTAGGTTCTATATTATTCTTAATATACATCAACGATTTGGATGATGAAATAACAAGCAAGGTGTTGAAATTTGCGGATGATACAAAAGTGTTTAGAAGGATTAAAAGTGATGGAGATAGACAGCATTTACAAGATGATCTTGACAGGTTGATCAAATGGTCTGAAAAGTGGCAAATGATGTTCAATTTTGGGAAATGTAAATGCCTCCACATAGGACATGGGAACGAAGAGGTTGAATATACAATGGGGGGTACTGTACTAAGTACTACTGTAAAAGAAAAGGACTTAGGGTTAACCGTTAGTGCTGATATGAAGATTTCAGAGCAGTGCGGAATTGCAGCTTCAAAGGGAAATCAAATCCTTGGATTAATTAGACGAAACATAACGTATAAGGAAAAAGAGCTAATAATACCGCTGTACAAAACAATAGTTAGGCCTCATTTAGAATATTGTATTCAAGCGTGGAGGCCATATCGCAGGAAGGACATAGATATGCTAGAAAGAGTGCAGAGGAGAGCATCTAAAATGATACCAAATCTGAGGGATCTTAGTTATGAAATACGCCTAAAAAAATGCGGTTTAACAACACTAGAGACCAGGAGATTGAGAGGAGATCAGATAGAAGTGTTTAAAATATTGAAGGGTTATGAAAATATTGATAGAAATATGTTTTTCTCAGTTAAGAAAGATAGAAGGACTAGAGGACATGATCTTGCATTAGCAAAGGAGCAGAGTAGATTGGATATAAGAAAGTTTTCATTTTCACAAAGGACTGTAAATGAATGGAACAGATTACCTGCTGATTGTGTGGGTGCTAGTAGCGTGAATATGTTTAAAAATAAAATCGACACATACCTCAGACGGGCGGGATACACATAGATAAAAAGGTCGGACTCTCGATAAGCCAAGGGCTTCCTTGTCCACCTGCTACCTAGAGTTAATTCTCTGGGTGGCAATCTTGTTAAATGATCAAGAGATTGAAATTGTCACCAAGTACAAATACTTAGGTACAGTGTTTGATAATAAACTTAGATAGGATGACAACACTGAAATAATCGTCAAGAAATGTCAGCAGCGCCTGTACTTTCTTAGAAAATTAAACTCATTTTCTGTTGATAAAACAATTTAAAACCTGTTTTACAAGTCTTTTATTGAGAGTGTTCTTTGCTTTTCGTTTATCTGCTGGTATTTCAACCTGAGTGTTAAAAACAAGAACAGTTTACAGAAGTGTGTACGTGTCAGCTCCAAAATAATTGGAGAGACTTAGAGAGACATCACCCAGTTTTGTGAACAACGGGTGCTTAGGAAGGCACGTTCTATTTTAGCCAATGATAGTCATGCTCTATATCCCATGTTTGAGACTCTGCCGTCGGGCCGCCGTTTTAGGCGCCCCTCGGCAAAACAAACCGTAAGAAACTATCTTTTATTCCTGTTGCAATCAGTCTTTTTAACGATGTGAAATGAATGTAAGTTACAGTTACAGCGTGAAGAAATGCACTCCATGTGTTCATGTCATAAATTATTCTTTTTGTGACCATGATGAAGTGAGCCAGTAATACGCTGTTACCTATGTTATATTTTAATATATATATATATATATATATATTTGTATACACTGTCCCCGTCCAAACGACACTGTAATTGCCCTTATAGGGATGACTAAAGTTGTATTGATTGATTGATTGTGGGCAAGCAGGACAAACAGAAAAATTAGGAGTCACTGGAGACTCTTGTCGACCCACGCAAAATCACCTGGCGACCCAATTTCGTGTCGCGACCCAGGGGTTAAGAACCGCTGGATTATAAGTGACGCATTTTTGTCAGATTCACAAAATTAATGGGACGTGACGTAGACAGCTATTTTTATATCGTGTGCAGAGCAGGCCTGTGCACCTTCTGGTTCTCTGTGGTGGGTCACATTTTAGCACGGGGAACTAAACGATGACTTAGTTCGGTCGACCTGTGCTCCTTCGTTCAGCGATCCTATCTTACCGTGTAACGGGCAGATAGTATTTCGGTGCTGTAAGTTGGCGTCTATACCGTCCCAGAAATACATGTTGCTTTCAAGATGAGTTGCCCTAGAATTACACTTAAGTTACAAATTTCAATTGTTAGAATACATAGCATAAAGATAACATGTAATAATGTGTGCAATTATTTGCAGGAAAACCTGATAAAAATAAGACGAAAAAAACATTTTGGCAACAACTGCACTATTTTATGCATAATGCATAAATGTTCTATATTCAATACTCACCAACAGCTCTAGTTGTTGATGCTTTAAACACGTACGCAAACGTGATGTTGAATGACAAATGATAATTTAAGTTGGTTGTAACCGAAAACTGATAGACAACTGAGTACGCAATTAAAGGCATCATATAACATCAGCATTTTGCTCGGACTGAAATATTATCTAGCTTACCCATTACTCACCTCTGTGCCTTCTTATGTAAATACCAAGAAAATTGTGCAGCCGTGTTGATATGACGCATTTGATAATTGCGTTCAGTTACCGTTCACACACCTGTAACCCGTCGTGCGGACTCATCTTGTAACAATCTTTATTTTGAACTATTTACACAACACTGCTATGAAAGGAAAGACTATATTATTTAAAAAATTATGAGTTAATAAGTTATACCAGAATAATTTCAAATTTCTTCCTTGTTTTCCTGGTCGACGCAACTATTCCGAGGTTGTTTTTTGTCGTGAAATAAGGTCGTGACATGCACGTAACCACAGCATAAGATTAACCCATTTTTAATATAATACGCTTAATACTGGAATAATACGTTGAAGGAATAGTCCACGTCAAATTGGGCTTAATAAGACTGACACATTGTCCGTATTTTCAATGTTGCGTCCGCGAAACGTTTACATTGTAAGCAAAATATTTAATTGCTAAACACGATCTATTCGCAGTATTGCAGACACAGTCGGGGCTAGCCTAAGACCATTTTATGTTCGACGTGTCCGCTGGATTCCTACATTGAAGACAACTGATTAAGCGAATGTACTGCCGGCAATGACAACAGTGGTGGTTGTGGGTAATGGAACAGACTCGCTCGCTTTAAAAGTATTACTCGTCGTTTGATGGCAGCAGCTGGGTCAAGGGGAAACGTTAGCCGACAAAGGAACAGTCGTTTGGAACAGATTCCTGCAAAAGAGATTTTGACTTAGGATGTAGAAATCATCTGTCAATGTTCGCTGTTGGGTCCGGTAAAGACACATCCACCGAAATGTGGCACGTATTCAAACCACGCACAGGATAACGTTTTCGTAAGCATTCTAGTTCTAGTTGTTTCCAGCGCTCGGCAACGTTCTATTAACTGACTAGTCTGTGTTATCGTGGTTACAATGTAATGGTCTTATGAGGTCTCATTCAACTAGTCAGCCTTTTTTAGAACATTATCGCCAAACCGACCTTTATACGCTGGCACTGAGGGTGGTCACTGCCAGGGTGCTTGTCGTTCTCAGTAGTTCTTTACGCCCCAAATTGAGACGTCATATCCGAGTCACGAGTGATACACAGTCCCCGAGGTTGAGGTTTTTACACCAAATATAATGACTGCCCGGTCCGAGCCGAGCTCCCATTGTACGATACATCTTTCTTGCAGCACCCAATCACCACGCGATAATAATAATAACGTGTTCGTATTTATATTAATTTTTATTTGTATCTGTGGTTGCGTTAACAAGTGGCCGCGGATTTAGCGTTCGTCTCTTTGCTGTCATATTCCATGTACGTGAATACTTTAATAAAGTTTAATTAATCGTTCTGTATAAAGAAATGTGTTCACACGTTGTGCCATAAAACATCACAGAAGGTGTTTGGTAGTCAACGGGGTCGAGTAAAGATAGTAAGTGTCCGAATAAGATACGAACAATTACATGATGTAATATATGTTCACCAGGCATCACATTTTGCGGACGTAGGACGGGCAACATGGAAGACTGGGATCAAAACGAATTTACCAATTTCCTTCATTTCAGATTGCCATGTTATTCAACTGCATGAATTAATCATCAACACAATTGCAGTTGTTGTCGTCGTTGTTTATGTAGTCATCATCATCTTTACCACCATCACTACCGCTGCCGCATCAACATCATCATCATCATCATCATCATCATCATCATCATCACCTCCACCACCACCATCACCATCGTCATCATCACCATCACCTGGACTTGGAAGCAGCAACTGCACAATCCCTTCACACACTTTCTTTCATCAGGAGAAGACCTCGGCAGGCTCAATGCCTACATCACTGGCGAGTAGATCAGAGTGCCGCGTTGATGCTCGGCTGAACCTCTAAGTCTAGGAGGCTGCCAACCCATCAGCTGGAGAATGACTGGTCTACTCCTCTCATGCAGTGAATTGATGTCATCCCCAATTTAGTACCGTCGACAGCGATTTTTGACAAGTAAAGAACATACAACGCCTGACCTCACATTATGGAATTATAATAAGGAATGTGTGTCGTTCAGCAACTATTCTTCTTCCAAGATAATTTTATGTTGAAGCGGTATTTGCGAAAAGTCTGCTTTGTAACAATTTGTTCGTGTACTTTGTTCAAATTAATGGCATTCCGAAATACGTCCCCATACTACTATTGAATTATACCCCGCACACAATTGCCACAATAGTGCTGAAACATAATAATAATGACGTAAATATGAATTATAATATGATTCATCATAATGTTAGCTACGATCGATGGGTTGGCCATGTATCTAGTATAATTTTAGCGAACACCCCGAACTTGCACTCGAATCTATCCACGCACATAGTCATGCATGTACGCACATTCGTCGTGAGTACACAACACACAAATGTAGGTGGACGTTTAGCCAACAGTCTTATCACTATTAGTATAATCTAAGAAAAAGTAAAATTTTGAGATGGTACCGAGCAGTTTCTCTTAGGTGGTTAGATCAAAACGATATTTAGACAGCCCTGAAGAAACATATTTTAAAACAATTTGCATAAAAGTAATAATTACAGTGGCCCAGTGTCGAAATATCGCAGTGGCGCAGTGTCGCAGTTTCGCAGTTTCGCAGTGTCGCAGTGTCGCAGTGTCGCAGTGTCGGAGTGTCGGAGTGTCGCAGTGTCGGAGTGTCGCAGTGTCGGAGTGTCGGAGTGTCGCACTGTCGCAGTGTCGCAGTGGCACAGTGACAGAGTAGTACAGTGTTGCCGTGTCGCAGTGTCGCAGTGGCGCAGTGGCGCAGTGGCGCAGTGCAGCAGTGGCGCAGTGGCGCAGTGGCGCAGTGGCGCAGTGGCGCAGTGGCGCAGTGGCGCAGTGGCGCAGTGGCAGAGTGGCAGAGTAGTACAGTGGCGCAGTGTCTGCAGCATCGACTCTCAATTGAGAGAACCCGGGTTCGAATTTGTGCTGCCTTTTCGGACCTTCGCCAAGTTCGTTCACTCTACGTTGCACCAGTTTACTGAGCGGTATGAATGAGTACCTGTCTATAGACAGTGGTGGGTAGTTGTGTACAAATAGTCTTAGCGCATTAATTGCAGCGTGACTGCTACCAGGGGAAGTCCAGATAGTGTTAGCTTGAACAAGTCTGCCAGGGAGTAAGGGGTTTTGAGCAATCCCAAGGACGGGATACTGCGTTGTATATGAACTTGCCTTTATTAATTGTGGATATGAAAACCGCTGTGGGAAAAAGCCTGCCGCATTTTTCGCTTCCACTTCTTCGTCGACGTCTTCGTCGTCGTAATTATCACCATGATTGGTATCATGTTCCACGCCGCCACCATCCGTCATATTCAAAGCCATTCAGCACCGTCACCATCAGTTCTATTCAACGCCGTTACCAACAGTCCTATTAAACACCGTCGCCATCAGTCCTATTAAACACCGTCGCCATCAGTCCTATTCAACACCGTCGCCTTCAGTCCTATTCAATAACATCGCCATTAGTCATATACTACGCCGTCGCCATCAGTCCTCTTCAACACCGTCAACATTCATCATATTCAAAGCAGTCATTTTCATCGCCTTCATCACCGCCTTCATCATCATAATTGTATGGTTGTATATACCATTATCATTATTATCAGATCACGCGCATTCCCAGTAGGCATCCCGGAACCAGTACTGCAACTTATATATTATAATATGTGTGTGCGTGTGTGCGTGTGTGCGTGTGTGCGTGTGTGCGTGTGTGCGTGTGTGCGTGTGTGCGTGTGTGCGTGTGTGCGTGTGTGCGTGTGCGTGTGCGTATGGCTGTGTGTTGCTGTGTGTGGCTGTGTTTGGTTGTGTGTGGCTGTGTGTTGCTGTGTGTTGCTGTGTGCGGCTGTGTGCGGCTGTGTGCGGCTGTGTGCGGCTGTGTGCGGCTGTGTGCGGCTGTGTGCGGCTGTGTGCGGCTGTGTGCGGCTGTGTGCGGCTGTGTGCGGCTGTGTGTTGCTGTGTGTGGCTGTGTGTGGCTGTGTGTGGCTGTGTGTTGCTGTGTGTGGCTGTGTGTGGCTGTGTGTGGCTGTGTGTGGCTGTGTGTGGCTGTGTGTGGCTGTGTGTGGCTGTGTGTGGCTGTGTGTGGCTGTGTGTGGCTGTGTGTGGCTGTGTGTGGCTGTGTGTGGCTGTGTGGCTGTGTGCGGCTGTGTGCGGCTGTGTGCGGCTGTGTGCGGCTGTGTGCGGCTGTGTGCGGCTGTGTGCGGCTGTGTGCGGCTGTGTGCGGCTGTGTGCGGCTGTGTGCGGCTGTGTGCGGCTGTGTGCGGCTGTGTGCGGCTGTGTGCGGCTGTGTGCGGCTGTGTGCGGCTGTGTGCGGCTGTGTGCGGCTGTGTGTGGCTGTGTGTGGCTGTGTGTGGCTGTGTGGCTGTGTGTGTGAGTGTGCGTGCGCGTGTGCGCAATAACCAGTATTTAGAACTATGATTTGGTTGACCGCAAGTTGCGAGGCTGCATGCTGTGCAAATACAGATGGTTGTGCAAAAGTGAGAAGCAAGCATCCGATACCTATAGCTGTTCACATATACATTCATGCACACAAGCACGCAAACAAGTGAGCCGATGGACGAACAAACGAACAAACGAACGAACGAATGAACAAACGAAAGAACGAACGAACGAGAAAGCAAGCTAATACTCATGCTATTTCCCCAGTTAGCAAACGATCTGGTGAACGCTTAGGCTGGAAGAAAACTGATACGGAGGCACACGCATTCGTGTAAAACCCACGCAAAGCACACACTTGCATATGTGATATGCTATTATATGTAATCCTGTTTCGCTGTTTAATATCCTTTCCGTTTAAAATACTTATTGATGTACTTACCCAGTCCCAACGGCAGAGAGCAATCGACGCCGTTTAGTCCAACTAGTTCTATTCTTTCCACGGTCTCTGCCTTAATTCTATATGGTTACTGCTTGTCTCGCGATGTTTCGAAGGTAGATTTTCTCAGGGCGTCGTTTTTTGTTTCCGGATGGTTTGACGTTATTGTTGGCGGAATTTCTAAGAATATTATCCAAGTACATCCATCATTTAAAAATATTCTTAATTTGAATGGTTATACATTTACTCTTGCGCGGACTTCTTCGTTGTCGATAAACTAGACATTTGCCTAAATGCTATATGTTAATATGGATTAAAATAACATTAATAACGGCTGTTTATTATAATGGAAGTACATGGCCAATGTGACAATGGCCAGCAAAACATATACCTTACCTTATATAAGCGGAAAATAGCAAAATAATAGTACCTTTCAACAAATTGAACACAATGTGAAAACGAACATCGCCCTAATCCGAAACCTGGAGGTGAACGATAATACAAAAGTGAAATTATTTGAGACAAATTCCTCTGAAACTTCAGAGGAATCCATTAGAATCAACAAACACCACTAACAATAATAAATGAACAACGTCAGGATGGTAAAGCGACAACCGTCAGATAGAAGACAGTCATGTGAAGAGAATTACATAACAAAATTCTACCCAATATACCTCCAAAGTGGAATCTATCTGGACAGAAGAAGGGATGGCTTAGAAAAAATTGAAAGACAGAGAACCGTTGCAAATGTGTAAACATTAGACAAGATGGCTGCTTTGGTTCACGACAAAGGAAGGTCGCTTGCTATTGTATAAAACCTGTGCGACGCTTACACCACAAGGTGATACAAGACGATACAGTTCTAGTATGATTAACGAAATTTAGCAATACTATACGTGTGCATTCAGTTACAGCTGGGTAATTGAAGTCCACGGTTATATGCGTGAGGTTTCGTTCGATCAAAACATGTTTGATTGATCTGGTGAACGAGTCGCTCGTGAACTATCCTAACCGTATCATGAATAAACGTAACATCTCATTGTGACTGAGCCAACTTGTAAAACGTTCATATTTCTGTTGGAAACAATCGATTTTTCACTTGCGTTTTTGTACATGTTTCTTTTTGCAGCACTCGACTCCATACTAATTTGGTGCATCCTAATCATTTGTCCAGAAACCATGTCAACATTTGTATTGTAGATGATGTTTGCATATCATTATAACAGAATACACTACATCTGTTGTAACATGCTCACCGCCGAAATATGTTTTTATGAACTGTTTTTGTTGTAAAACTGTACGTGTTTTGGGAGGACACAATTTGTATACAACGCAGCGCGCCGCTTTACAAGGAGTGGTTTCAGGTCCGATATATAATTAGATGAATTTTTGCATCACGTAATACGTCATCACGCTGTCCCCCGCCGGAACTTTCTTGCTATTTGTCCGGTTCACAATGTTAACATTTGTACTTTCGTTAATGTTTTGGGAGATTTGCAAACCTATACATTTTTTGAATCGTTATGATATAGTGAATCCGAAAACCAATGTTTACATTTTTTAAAGGTATATATGGCGGCCATATTGGATTCTTAACATTTTGGACATTGACAGCTTTTCTCAAAATCTCAGCTGCTAAGGCACCCAGCCTTTTGATTTTGGCGGCTAAACCTACATATTGAGGGGTAAGGAATCCAACAGGATCAATTATAATCACATAAGCATAATGACATTACTAGTTTAGGACAGTTACTCTTGTCATGACTGAATAATTTACAGGTAGCATAGCGTATAAACACATGTTTCGTTCACTTTTTTGAGATTTCCAAAACTATATATTTTTGGAAACGTTATTACATAATGACTCTGAAAACCAAAATGTTTACATTTTTAAAGGTATATTTGGCGGTCATCTTGGATTTTAAAAGTGGTGGTCACTGAAAACCTGTATTTTTTAATATATCAGCTGCTAAACTGCCCATTCTATTGATTTTGGTGGCTAACTAAACCTATAATAGGATCAATTGCACTCATATAAGCACAATGAAATTACCAGTTTATGACAGTTTTTCCCAGACTGGGTGAGCTGCGTGTCGTCATGGCTGCCCTAAGAGGCCCGGGGTCCTCCATTGAAAACTCTGGAACGCCGACTTAAACCTCTATCTAGAAGCAGGAGAAGAATTGAGCAAGCTGTTCTTTGCTACGAAACGAATAACGTACAAGAGACTCTGGCCACGGTACATAGCTGACATGAACGCACTCAAGGCTGACCACCGAGAGACGTGGAAGGAACTTGAATTAGGCAACACATCAATCACCAAGAATGCCATTCCATTTGTTTCCATTGGGGCAGTCCATGCCTCTGAACATCAGAACAAGCTCATGAAGGTTCATTCTGGTCTCATTGAAATCTCCAACAATGCCAATGCAAGACAATGCTTTTTCCTAGCTACTCGCGAACTGTGGTGCATGGCAAGCGAGTTCAAGGGTCAGTTCAATGTCAAAAACAACAAGGCTAGTGAGCATCATGATCTATCCACGAGTGTGGTCAAGCGGGAGCATGATGCCATCAGCAAAATCAAGGCTGCCAGAATGAGTCATGGCAATGCATTCGCTATTGAATGTCATACACTATTCAACCTGATTACTCGTGCATACATTCCATGCAAATACGTTCCACAGATCCTGAACATGGACGAGGCTAGAAAGAAGTTGTACGAAGACTATGTGGCAGAGAGGATCAATGGGAATGTCAGCCTGTGGGCCGGCACCTCTCAAGAAACAAAACAACAAGATATCCATGTCTGGCAGCAAGAGGCTTGCAGCCAAGATCCGTGACAAGAGAGTAGATGTGCGGGAAACCAAGGACCTTTATGGCAGACTGATGGTCCTTGCCCGGTCAAGCAGAGATATTGACCAGAAGCACTGCATCAGCAACTATGAATTCACCCTGACGCCAAGGGCTCTGTTAGCTCCAAGCGGCTCAGTGTTGCCATGCAACGACACGTCCAAGCTCATCCATGTTCTTGAGCAGTTGGCAACAACAGAAACTCACACCGATAACTCTCAGACGGCTACAAGCGAGACGCATGTTAATATACCAGATGATGGCGCCTTGGACTTGGCATCTGCTCAAGTCGAGAAGCTATGATGACATAATTATAGTCTTTGATACTTACAAGGTGGAATGACTGAAGAGCACAACCAGGGAGAAGAGACATGGAAGAAATGACCCAATCCAGTATCAAGTCCGATACGATACCAGTACAGAACATATCACCACAAGCCGTTTCCTATCCCATGACCAAACGAAAGGTGATCTCAAAGAGTACCTGGCTGAAAAAACTCTACAGTACAACCGATATTCCCCCAAGCTGGTTATCACTTTAGAAAGGGCCAAGGCATTGCCGGCATTCCATGCCTTCGCTAGGGCCGACAATACAGGGAAGTTTGCAAGAATAGGTAAGGCTACATGGTTCAGAAGACAAAAGATCAGCTGTCTACCTTGGCTAAATTCGTATGCGCTGCATATTGTCCCAAGGGTATCCAAATCAATCGCATTCCATAACTGCGATGGCACCTCTTCTGTAAACACATGGCGAGAGTGACACGCAACCGCCCACAATTGGGGCGCTCAACCAGCACATATTGAGAGTACATTTGCAGGCTAGAGTGTACGGCCAAGCCAGCACTGCTTAGCAGGTGTTTTTGAACTCACTGCAGAATAGCTACCACAAGACTGCAGATGGACAGCTGACGCCAACCACAACTGACATCACTCCAGCACCCAAGGCCACCATTGAGATGGTACGATGCCAATGAAAAGGAGACTGTCCATCACAGTGGTGTTCCTGCAAATGTAAGGATTTGCAATGAACAGATCTCTATTTGTGTAGCACACAGTGTGAGAATGACGATGATTCACACTTTAAAATCGTGTATCCGACGACGATAGTGATGACTAATGTGCAGTATACCGGGTCACAACAATGTTATAACAAACCAGACATATATGTGAAATACACGCAACTGTGTAGTGATGCTGGTATGATAGTTATAAAATGTTAATAAATGAAGATACAGCCACATACTTGTTTCCAATGCACACATGTGTTTATACGCTATCTTCTTCTTCTTCCCCTTGCTTTGTTGTGGGGTGGGGTGCACGTCAATTGGTAGCTTCTTCTACTTTTCTTATCAGTTCTTTCCACCTCTCTTTCTCTCTCTCTCCTCCGCAATGACCATCCATTCATGGCTGTTCTTGTTTTATGCTGTCGTTGCATCTCAGCCTTGGTCTTACTCTCCTTCGTCTGCCACCCTCTTCTAAGTTCCACGCTCTTTTTCGCAAGTTTGTCTTCACCCATTCACTATACATGTCCCGCCCATGTCATTCTATTACCGGCTACTTCTACTACCAGGTGTTTTTTTTATTCCAATCTCCTTTGTCAATTCCTTCATCTTCCTTCTATCCTCTCGCGTTACTCGATATATTCTTCTGACCCAGTTGTTTTCTGCTACCTGTAGTTTCTCCTCCTGTCTCTCTGTCAGTGGCAGTGTTCCCAACCCATATATACTGGCTGGTACAACGCAGGCTTCCAACACGTTTCTTTTCAATTGATTCTTCAGGTTTCTGTCCCACATAATGCCTTCTACCCTCTTCCATGCTGCTGCTCCTGCTAGCTCCTTCCTCTGTATTTCTGTACTACTCCTTCTATCCTCACACACTGTACCGCCCAGGTATACAAAGCTGTTCACTTGTTTAATGGTCTTTCCGTCAATAACTACATGCAGATCTACCTCCTGTTCACCTATCCACATTACTTCAGTCTTCTTCAGATTCATTCGGAGGTCGTGTTTTCTGAAGGTGTCACTCCTCCATTCTTGCAATGCTTTCTTTAGTTCCTCTTTGTTATCAGCCACCACTGCTAGGTCGACTGCATACAGTATCTTCTTAAGTTCTTCCTGCTCCGATATCAGGTTCATCACTATAATGAAAAACAGGGGACTCAAGGCACTTCCCTGTCTGTGCCGTACATCCACTCCAAATTGTTCCGATGCTTCTCCTTCGACTCTCACTACCGCTGTTGTCTCCTTGTACATTTCCTCCACCATTCTGGCTTCTGCTTCTCCAACCTCCATCCATCTCATGACTGCAAATGCGAGTTCTCTCGGCACGGTGTCAAATGCCTTTTCCAGATCTACAAAACCGAATGCTACATCCTTTTAAAATTCTCTCTTCTTCTCGATAATTTGTCTGATGGCAAACAATCTATCATCTGTTCCACTCCCTTTCCTAAATCCCCGCTGATTCTCTCCGATTTTTGTCTCCACTGTAAGCCGCACCCTAGCATCCAGTGTCCTTTCTAAAAATTTCAGGGCTTGGCTCAGTAATGTGATGCCTCTGTATATCCATGGGTCATGGGTGTCCCCTTTCCCCTTCCATATCGACACAATCACTCCTCTTCGCCCCTCTGCTGGTATCTCTCCTGCTGCTGTGAAGCACACATTAAACAGCTTCGTCAGTCACTTGATTCCAACTAGTCTGTTTGCTTTCACCATTTCCACTGAGAGTTCATCCACTCCTACAGCCTTTCCTGTTTTAATATGTTTTACTGCTTTCTCCACCTCTTCTTCTGTTATTGTCCTCACCTCCAGCTCTTTCCTTACAGTATGAGGTATCCCTATCTCATATTCTTCCTCCGGATTTAGTAGTTTATTGAAGTACTTCTCCCAAACATCCAGCACTTGTTTTGCTCCAGTAACCAGTGTCCCGTCGCTTCTCTTCATTGCTGATGTTCGTATAGTATCTTTGCTGTCTCTGTCTCTATCACTGGCAAGTTAGAAGATCAGTTTTTTCCTCCATCTTCTTCAATCCTATAACATAATTCCTGCTGTTTTTCATCTCTTGCTTTAGCAACTGCCTTATTTGCTGCCTTCTTCTTCTCCCGGTACTTCTGCTTCAGCCTCGTCTTTTCTTCATCACTCGCTTCTTCCACACACACTTCTGTGCCTCCTTTTTTCTCGTGTACTGCTTGTTCAACTTCCAGGTTCCACCACCACTGTTCATTTTTTCTTTCGGCTTTGTGTGGGCTTTCCTGATGTTCGGCCACATATCTCCTCAGCTGTTCTAACAAAGTCTTCCTTAAGTGCTTTCCACTCTGATTCCACATCCTCCCTTTGTTCTTGGAGTAGTCTGAACTTCCTCTCTACTTCGGTTTTGTATTGGGCCAACACCTCTCCTTCACATTTCCACCATTTGATTACCTGTCTTTGTTTCCCCCTTCTCTGTTTGCCTCTTCTTATCCACATTTCATAAACCAAAGGTTTATGTTGTTTCGTTATGTGCTCTTCTGCCAGAACTTTGCAGTTCCTAACCTTGTTCAACTGGCTGCGTTTACCAATCAGCATATATATATATATATGTTCTGTTGTTTCCACTTCTGTATGTGATCTTGTGTGATTCCTTCTTCTGAGAGAAGGAATTTACCACCACTAGCTAATTTCTCCCTAGCATCTCGGCCATATCTTATCCCATATCCGTACTTTCCTAAGCACTCCTCATTGTTCTGTCTCTTTCTTACATGTGCATTTAGATCACCTGCCACAACCAACATTGTATTCGGCTCCACATGCCCAATAATTTCTTCCAGATTGTTTCGCTATGCAACCTTGTCTTGAGTTCTCCCTGTCTATGGTGCTGCGTAGCCCGATAGTATGCACATCATCTCTTCTCCAACTAACATCCACATTGAAATTATCCTGCCTTCTCATCGTTCCACCCTGATGACTTCCTTGCTGTATTCCTCCTTCATAATCAGTGTCACTCCATTCGTCCTTCCATCTCCCCCTGCATGCAGCATCTTAAACCCATCTCCCTTTCCACTTGGTTTATTGTACCCCCATCACTGACAGTTGCCGCCTCTTCATTAGCTCCACCACCTCCAATCGTTTCCCCGTCATTGTTCCCAATTTGAGGTTGACAAACCGGACTTTGCATGAGAGTCGATGCCGGCTTTCCGACCCTCCAGGTTCTCGCTGGTGCCTGGGTCCCAGCGCGTCGGTTCCCCCGCATGCGGTAGCCAGTCTCGTAATTACTAAGTGACATACCATATAATTGAGGTAATTTATTCCAGCCACATGGCGATGCCCATGTTGACCCATGAGGTGGGTTTGTCTTCCAGGTTTTCGTTCCCGTAGGTCAATGTCTTCCATGACTAGTGGTCTTGATCTGCCCATGGTTTGAAGTCAGAGTTTTCCTTCTCCTAGACCCACTGCCTGTCAAGGTTAATGAGTTGGTTCTACCCAGGTTTTTAAATCAGAGTTGACCCTCTCCTAGATCCCTAGCATGTTAGCCTGGGGCCGTAAGGTGCCAAGTTACCGCAGTGGACCACAAGGATATCATGCTAGATTCTTGTCTATGGAGAAGCTATGTAACAGCAGGGGAGGCTTGCGCACTCATGTCCCTTTTCGTCCCTGTGAAGGGGCTAGCTGGCGTTCGCAACTGAAAGCGAGAGCAAGAACCGCACGCACTACACGCTACTCACTACACTGCGAAATATGCCTTTAAATATACCTTTAAAAAATGTAAACATTGGTTTTCAGATTCATTATATCATAACGTTTCCAAAAATATATAGTTTTGCAAATCTAAAAAAAATGAACGAAACGTGTTTATACGCTATGCTACATGTATAGTATTTAGTCATAACATGTATAACTGTCATAAAGTAATTTCATTATGCTTAGGTGACTGTAGTTGATCCTATTGGATTCATTGCCCCTCAATGTGTAGGTTTTACCACCAAAATCAAAAGGATGGGTGGTTTAGCAGCTGATATATAGAGAAATACAGGTTTTCAGTGTCCACCATTTTAAGCATCCAAGATGTCCACCATATATACCTTTAAAAATGTGAACATAGGTTTTCAGATTCACTATATCATAACGTTTCCAAAAATGTATAGGTTTGCAAATCTCCAAATAAATTAAAGAAAATACATAACAAACCTGGCTATTATTATCAGAGCTCGCTTTTCGGGGATTTGAGTTACAGCTCGGCAGTTTTTGTAAGTAGTGAACTGTTCAATTCAAATGTTCTTTCAATTTCGTGAAAACGTATTTTAGGGGTTCATCACGCACAACACGTTTGCACAATAACAAACGAAAGGTCAACCTCTCTTTAAACGTATTTCCAGTTTAATACCCCCGTGAACAATTACTTTTTGTATTCTGACCTCATCACACATTTTGTATGCTTCTAATGTCAGTAACAATCGCTGACGTGGCACTTTACAGTAACTTTCTGACAATTTAAAGGGACACAAAAGATAAAGGTATTGGCCTATACACATAACAGAGTTTATACAATCTAACAATTTACAACTACAATCAACAATATCACGTCGACGGTTTCCTCAGAACTTATTTTCAAAGTGGAAGATTCTAATCTCACAGTTCTCGACTACTGACGTAATATTATTTGTTGTAGTTGCTAATGGCTCGTTGTTTTTAATACATTTAAATGCACAGGTCCACATACATGCACTTGCCGTTTTGTTTCTCTCAAAGTGTACATTGTCGATTGATGATTATTTTAAACTTAGCAGTCGTACGAAATTATAGACCAACCAACCTGTTTGGATACTGGGTCTAGTCGGATTTATTTCTGATTAGCAAAGAAGTTCACGACTTACTCTCGTATTAACTATTTTAATAAAATGCATACTACTGATGGTAAAGTCTCCTGTCTGTAGATAAACTACCTAAAGTGTTTCTCGAACCAATTTGAAGGGTTCGGTGCTACATGTCGCAGTGAGTAAAACTTCACGCTCACGTCTTTCTACCTTTTCTATCCAGTCTTTTAAAACATAATTATGTTAGTTAGCATGACAGTATCAAATTCCGGGATCCCTTCATCTACATGTTTTGTCACTCCAATAAACATGTGCTGAGCTTTCGTTGCAAGTTCGTTTATAACATCAACGTAGGAATTTCTTTGAGAAATTTGCTGCACATGTTATTAACATAATTACACAACCCGTGCTTTTATTACAGATGCTTCCTCAATTGGTGTAAACCGTCACGACTGTGGTTCAGTATTCTCCAAGATATGTTATATGTGAGACATGTACGTTTTATCTGCAGTTGGTTTAATAAAAAATAATACGTACATTTGTTTAAATACTCGAAAGATTTGATGTTGGTAAAGAGTCAAAGCTTATAGCCGAGCCGACATTTAGCCATCAACACACCGAATTTGTTGGCGCCATGCTTTTTTTAAAAGAAAATTTACAATATCAACTCAGTAACACGTGCATAACTGTATCGCGAATTCACAAGAACATTACAATTTAAAAAGTCACGTGAGTGGATTCATGGGCTACATTAAATAAGTTAATAATTTGTCTTTGTTCCTCAGGACTGCTCAAAGCGCTTTACACTTTAAACCCTGGCAGACCTGTTCAATCGAACACCATCTCGACTTCTCTGGGAAGAATTCAGCCACGCGGCAATTAATGCGTGAAGACTACCCGTACACAAATAATCACCACTGTCTATAGTCAGGTACTCATTCATACAGCTGAGTGAACTGAAGCAATGTAGAGTAAACGAACTTGCCCAAGGTTAGACACCGCCGCACAGAATTCGAATCCGCCTTCTCTCAGTTGTGAGTCCGGAACTCTTACTGCTGCATTACGGCGCTCCTCTACCGATTCTCCGTCACGTACGGTTGCTTCCTTTCCGGTAAGATCACGGCTGCTCTCCCACCATTGCTCCCCCACGTACCATCAAGCCGAGATCCCTGTCGCTGGTGCGTTTGTCGTCGCCCTTCTTCGTCGTTCTTCTCTACAATGACCAATGTTCAATGTTCAAACTCCATTATTGTTTTCTAAATGGCCTATGTACGAAATCAAAAATGCGCCACACAGGGCCTTTTATTCAGTGGCATACGTACCTGTGTACGTATGTATTTATGTACGTATGTACGAATATACGTATGTGCGTACGTGCGTACGTGCGTACGTGCGTAAGTTCGTAGTGAGTATGTGCGTTTGTACGTATGTAGGCATGTACGCATGTACGCATGAACGCATGTACGCATGTACGCATGAACGCATGTACGCATGTACACATGTACGCATGAATGCATGTATGTATGTAATTCACGTGTATGTCGAATGCAAATTATTTCATGTATTACTGTGGCGATTGCAAAGGTGTAGTTATTTATAATAATAAATAAACTGAAATTACATCCTCATAGTTATCTACGGCTATGATGAGAAGCTTTTATAAACTCTTCGGAAGTTCAGACAAAATAGAACAATAATGTATTAATGATGAAACAATGAGAAAACAACAAACAAGACAGTCTTGCTGACAGTTTGTTTCTTCTGAAAGAACAACGGATGTATTGGCCGTTCCCTTTTGGCTTATTATTATAAAAGTGGTACCATTCTTTGACGGTTATAATTTCTAGGTCTTTCTTGAAGATACGATCACGTATAATCTACTGGCATGAATCATCCGAAGAAATGAACGACCATTAGACCAATACAGTAATTCACTTTTTTAATACCGCTATTTCTGTTTACAATCCTTCTGACAAAGCAATCCTACACAGTCCACATTTGTGTTGTGATATAACTATTGCTTAAACGACATTTTATATTATGACAAATCACGGTAAATGCACACGAACTGTAGTTTGTGGCCACCTACACACCGCCCATTCTATCGCTGATAAACGCAAATGTTAGCCCACATATCTTTCCGACGGTTTTGACGGATTACATCGCTCTAGTAACGCGCGCAAACACTCTCTGACGTCGTCCACGACACGTATTAGCGCACGCAATTGATTTTATTGATAAATTAAGTGAGAAAATTGAATATGTTATTACTTCGTCGATCTTCATCAAGTTGGAATATTTCGCGTTACCAAACCTCGCCCGCTTCAGCGAGACGGTAACTGTATCCATCGCCTACGTACCTAACGGGAAATAAGAGTCAAGTACTGGGCGTTAGATCAGCAACACACCTCGGCTTCTGGACAGGATATAAAAGCATCACGGATCCTATCCCATACCTCACAGTTCTCGATCGACCTCGACCTCCACCTAAGCCAGATAAGAAGGCCGACACTAGTTGAGAAGTAAGTGACGACATCCACGACGCCTACTAACGAACATTTTACAGTTTGCGGGAGAGACAGCTTGTTTTTTAAAGTGTGTTTTAAAATTGGTTTGTTGCCAGTTTGGTTCGTGGAACTTGTTACATTATTTCAGTCAATATTATTGTTTGACGGAATTTGTTGAGGTTTATATATTTAGCACAACTATTGTTTAATTCGTTAACCACAAAGCAGATGTTGTTTTTTGGGAAAATTATCAATTAAATTAACTTACATGATGTGCAATCATTTTATAGCCGGTTTTCATTCGAAGCGAATTTTCTTGCATGCGTGACTCACCGAATGGTCCGATTGTAAGATACTGCGATAACAAAACATATAAGACGTCAATTGTAATTAAACATGATATGCTACTATTTACAATAACATTAATCACAACCGCATTGTTTTATGTTGTAACGACGTCGTTCGTTGATGTTGTTTGTTGACAGCATTTGTTCATTTAGTCGTGCAAGTTATGCATTACCACAGCATTTTACTACAGTAGTCACGACATTTGTACCAATAACCGACGAGAATTAAAGCTGTATCTTTAGTCTTTCGTAAGTTATTTCAAGTGATATAAAGTTCATGCGCAATAATTGTAACGTATACAAATTGACATCATCATTCGAACTCAGCAGCGGCTGCTGCAGCAGCAACAGCAGCAGTAGCAGCAACAGCAACAGCAACAGCAACAACAGCAACGACAGCAACGACAGCAACAACAGCAGTAGCACCACCACCACCACCACCACCACCAACAGCAACAACAGCAACAACAGCAACAACAGCAACAACAGCAACAACAGCAACAACAGCAACAACAGCAACAACAACAGCAGTAGCACCACCTCCACCACCACCACCAACAACAACAACAATAGTAACAATATCGTCACCATGACAAATAGAATCAACATTGTTGTCATAATTTGTTCATTCGTTGATGTCATTCAATCTAGAGCTGTCTGTTCTCTTTACAGCGCCTACAGGTTCACCAGAGATGCAGTCTTTCACAAGAATAGCTGTGCTACTGGCATGTTTCGCCAATGTCCTTGGTAAGTCTCGCAGTGCCTATCACACAGAATATTTGTATAAGTACTGTCGATCGTTATTAGCTTTAAAGATTTTGAAAACTGTCATATTACCATGAAACTTATTCAGCCGTATTCTAACTTAACAAAATAGTTGTAACATGGCAATGCTATGAGTTTCCTGTTGTCTTAATATAACGGAACTACACAGAACCGCAGCGTGACATAATAATTTTTATTCCCGTGTAGTTTCCAGTCGGCGTTACATTACTTAAATCTCAACCAGGAGAACGTCCTGTACACTTTACACGTGTCATACGCGTCGGGGTCTGGCAAAACAGCATTAGCTAATTGCTCAGTAAGCGGTTCTACGTTCGATTCCGATAAATTCCGTCAATATACAAATCTGGGGTTGACCCACATTAGACAGTAAATGCTGTGACGTAGCACTCAATAACATTTGCGGTCCCGTGCAGAATTGACGTCGTGTATATGCTTAATTGGGTTTGTTAATGGTGTTTAATATTTATGTGTTGTCCCGTGAAGGCGATCCTGCGCTTCCGTTTTCACCGTGCTCGGAGAATTGTGGCGGAGGCATTCAGGAGGCTATGACAAAGATGTGTGACGGCCCGTTCGAAGTTCAGTTCCCGTGTGAAACCATCGGAGTCACTTGCAACACACAGGCATGCGCGGGTGAGCCACATTTGTAACGATATTTTTTAACAAGTTTTAACAGTATTTTTACCAAACGTCTTAACATTTGAAATTTTAACAAGTATAGCAAGATATTAACAAGATTTCTAATAAATATTTCTTGCAAGATTTGTAACAAGATTTTTAACACGGCTTGCAACAATAGTATTTAAACAAGATTTGTAAAAACAATTGTAACAATATTTTCAACAAGATTTTGAACGATATTTCAACGAAGCTTATATCAAAATGTTCGCAATGTCTAGATTTGCAAAGATAAATTGTTACAAGACTTTAACAAGATTTGTAACACGATTTTTAACATGATTTTTAGCCAAATATTTAATGACAAGATTGAGCAAGAATTGTCACCAGTGCCGGATTTAAAGCAGGGCAGACGGGGCAGTTGTTCAAGGGCCCACACAATATAATTTTATTGTGACTTCACAAAACGGTTTTGGGGGTACTTTCTCTGAGGTGGAAACGTTTTTAGATGTAAATTCAGTGCTTCCATATGAAGTAAATTGTTGTTCTAAATGGGCAAGAGTCGTACTGTGCTTTGAAGCTGCTATTTAAAAAGTGGATATGTTGGATATGTGACTATGATTCGTGGCAACATGATGAACATTGTATCACATAGACATTATAAATGACTGATGACTGGAGTCATAATGCTTATTACTGAGTTCTAAAACATCTGTCTAGACGACTGGTCGGCGTGGGGAGATTGCAGCGAACAATGTGGAGGAGGCATCAGATCTCGTAGCAACTCAACCGGCGACAAGGAAGTTGTCGCATGCAACGCCATCTCTTGTTCGCCAAGTATGTACTAGTCCCACCTCACCTTACTTGGTTAATTTATTTATTGATCTTATTCATTTATTTATGTTTCTTATCTTCCAAACGCATTTTTCTTTTAGACTCGTCAGGTTGTTTACTATTAATTACTTAGCGCCACAATAAGTACCATACAAATTACCTTGATTCGTATTTATCAATAACCAATTTAAGTGTTTCTGCAACATACCGTATACACATCAATGGTTAAAAATTGATGTTGTATGGTTAGTTTTTTCAGAAACTCTTATTTGTTGTACTTTTCCAGATGGCATTTCTGACTATATATGGATGCACATTAAAAGACTTTAGTAGCAAACATATAAAACAGTTACGATCCTCAAACTGTAAGCAATTTTTCAGTCCGTAGATAACCACAATCGAAGTGGATTTGCTAGTCTTCTGACGTATATTTTATTGTATACCGTTTCACCGTAGTACGCGCGTTACCGTCTTCCTTTTCTCGTAATATCGTCAGGGACAATATGGTGACGTTGGTTTTCTATATAATTGCAGACACTGCGATATCTGAAAATGCCCATGTTCCCTCCAAAAGGATAGTCTCCCTGTCGTTGCTGTCAACCCTCTAATGGAGCTTATAGCTGTATAACACTTGATCTGTTCCTCTTACAGATCTGCCGTCCGGATGTTCAGCTGACGTCATCTTCGCCATCGATAGTTCGGCATCCGTGACTCAGCTCCGTTTCGATGTCTTTAAACAGATGGCGATGGACATCGAAAGATCGCTGCCCGTCAGCGAGTCCGGGATGCATATCGGCTACGTCAAGTACAGCGCCACCGCCAATGCTGTCTTCTCGCTGACCGATAGCTACGATCAGTCTGCGATTGCAGCCAACATTTGGGCTTCAGGTTACGTAGGTGGTACAGGCTGCGCAGCCAACGGCCTGGCGGCTGTCAATGACACGTTCGTTGCGAGCGGCACCGCCAACTATCCGCGTATTGCCATCTTCTTCACGGACGGACCAGACGATATCGTTGCCAACGTAGCTAACGATATTGCTGAGGCGCTGAAACAGAATGTCGATATGTATGTTGTCCGTAAGTATACGCTGCTTTGCAGAGACATAACAATTATTTCGATAGCGTTAGATTGTTTTCATAGGCGGAGTAGCTTGCGTCGCTTTGGGCGTCAGAGTCGGATCCAGACATGATAGCCTAGTCGGGGGAAACCTCCAGTTGCAAATTGCCAAAAAAACCTTCAGACTCCAATTGCACCCTCCCTTGAGGCTATCCAAAACGGGGGACACATTCCAAAGATTTAACGAGGGAAGTATACCCATCGCGGGCATAGCGCGGGCACATTTCAAAGGTCTAGGGGGCGAGTGCCCTCAAACACCCACCTGGATCCGCCAAATATCGCTAATATCCACCGAACGAAACTTGTCCTGAACTGAGACGTTTAGCAGCATGTGCCACATGACGCTGATCACGCCACACGTCACACATTTATTGAGAGGTAAACAGTTCTTGAGAGATCATGTCAATGACACTATTATTCTGTAAGGTCAAAACTGATTTTATTACGTCTTTTGTTCCGCGAATTTAACTTTGTTATCTCAAAGTGGCTTTTTTGTCATAAGCTTTCAACATTCTCTGTAGTTCGCAAAACACGTGCTATGTTCTTTCTGCTTGTAGAGATTGGTAGTGATAACGACATCAAGCTGTTCGCCAGCGATGCTAACCACGTGTTCCCAGCCAACATCCCAAACACGCCTTCTGACATCGCCAATGCCATCCTCGTGAGTCGCGGTTGTGTGGATGCAGGTAAGGCTTTTTCTTTGCCACTCCACCCCACACCCGCAGCCTCGAAAGGACAGACATGACAAATTTCTCATGTGCGCATTTAAAAGCTAATTTCTTTAGCTTCTATCACGGTGAATATTGAATGCATATTTGTGGGTCTGTTTTATAATGTGTGAGGAAATTTTATTATTTGCTTTTATAAATGGATCCATTTTGTTCACCCACTCACCCGCTCACCCGCTCGCCCGCTCGCCCGCTCGCCCACTCGCCCACTCGCCCACTCGCCCACTCGCCCACTCGCCCACTCGCCCACTCGCCCACTCGCCCACTCGCCCACTCGCCCACTCGCCCACTCGCCCACTCGCCCACTCATTCACCCACTCACTCACCCACTCACTCACCCACTCACTCACCCACTCACTCACTCACTCACTCACTCACTCACTCACTCACTCACTCACTCACTCACTCACTCACTCACTCACTCACTCACTCACTCACTCACTCACTCACTCACTCACTCACTCACTCACTCACTCACTCACTCACTCACTCACTCACTCACTCACTCACTCACTCACTCACTCACTCACTCACTCACTCACTCACTCACTCACTCACTCACTCACTCACTCACTCACTCACTCACTCACTCACTCACTCACTCACTCACTCACTCACTCACTCACTCACTCACTCACTCACTCACTCACTCACTCACTCACTCACTCACTCACTCACTCACTCACTCACTCACTCACTCACTCACTCACTCACTCACTCACTCACTCACTCACTCACTCACTCACTCACTCACTCACTCACTCACTCACTCACTCACTCACTCACTCACTCACTCACTCACTCACTCACTCACTCACTCACTCACTCACTCACTCACTCACTCACTCACTCACTCACTCACTCACTCACTCACACTCACTCACTCACTCACTCACTCACTCACTCACTCACTCACTCACTCACTCACTCACTCACTCACTCACTCACTCACTCACTCACTCACTCACTCACTCACTCACTCACTCACTCACTCACTCACTCACTCACTCACTCACTCACTCACTCACTCACTCACTCACTCACTCACTCACTCACTCACTCACTCACTCACTCACTCACTCACTCACTCACTCACTCACTCACTCACTCACTCACTCACTCACTCACTCACTCACTCACTCACTCACTCACTCACTCACTCACTCACTCACTCACTCACTCACTCACTCACTCACTCACTCACTCACTCACTCACTCACTCACTCACTCACTCACTCACTCACTCACTCACTCACTCACTCACTCACTCACTCACTCACTCACTCACTCACTCACTCACTCACTCACTCACTCACTCACTCACTCACTCACTCACTCACTCACTCACTCACTCACTCACTCACTCACTCACTCACTCACTCACTCACTCACTCACTCACTCACTCACTCACTCACTCACTCACTCACTCACTCACTCACTCACTCACTCACTCACTCACTCACTCACTCACTCACTCACTCACTCACTCACTCACTCACTCACTCACTCACTCACTCACTCACTCACTCACTCACTCACTCACTCACTCACTCACTCACTCACTCACTCACTCACTCACTCACTCACTCACTCACTCACTCACTCACTCACTCACTCACTCACTCACTCACTCACTCACTCACTCACTCACTCACTCACTCACTCACTCACTCACTCACTCACTCACTCACTCACTCACTCACTCACTCACTCACTCACTCACTCACTCACTCACTCACTCACTCACTCACTCACTCACTCACTCACTCACTCACTCACTCACTCACTCACTCACTCACTCACTCACTCACTCACTCACTCACTCACTCACTCACTCACTCACTCACTCACTCACTCACTCACTCACTCACTCACTCACTCACTCACTCACTCACTCACTCACTCACTCACTCACTCACTCACTCACTCACTCACTCACTCACTCACTCACTCACTCACTCACTCACTCACTCACTCACTCACTCACTCACTCACTCACTCACTCACTCACTCACTCACTCACTCACTCACTCACTCACTCACTCACTCACTCACTCACTCACTCACTCACTCACTCACTCACTCACTCACTCACTCACTCACTCACTCACTCACTCACTCACTCACTCACTCACTCACTCACTCACTCACTCACTCACTCACTCACTCACTCACTCACTCACTCACTCACTCACTCACTCACTCACTCACTCACTCACTCACTCACTCACTCACTCACTCACTCACTCATACTCACTCACTCACTCACTCACTCACTCACTCACTCACTCACTCACTCACTCACTCACTCACTCACTCACTCACTCACTCACTCACTCACTCACTCACTCACTCACTCACTCACTCACTCACTCACTCACTCACTCACTCACTCACTCACTCACTCTCACTCACTCTCACTCACTCACTCACTCTCACTCACTCACTCACTCATACTCACTCATTCACTCACTCACTCACTCGCTCAATCACTCACTAAGCCAGTCGGGAGTTACACCACACCGGCGAAGCCAGTACTAAATCCTACTGGGTTGCCGTAAACACGACAGTTCCAACAAACCCGCTGTAACGAATTGATTTGGCGGGCATGTAACAACAACGTCTTGTTCGTCTGCAGAGGACACCCTTGAGATCGACATTAATGCATCACTCGACGATGTTCTCGAGGTTGCGATGAGCGCTGGCGCGAAAAGCTCAGGTAAGTACACTTCACGCTCATTTACATATGACTTTCTTAGTTCACAAACGTAGGTGAAATGAGCCTCTCTCCTCATGTGCGTGACACTCCTCCACATATACGTGACGATCAAAATGATTGATTTTTGGTAACCGCGCAAAAGTTTACTCGTACTTGGATACCGCGCACTTACGCAACCGTCCATCAGTTACATCACGGACCGTGTATGTTCCACCAAAGCTTATATTTCCAGAGAAACGTTGAACGCCTGTGCATAAGATAACAGTAGTGTCTATGTTGTGTTCCATCAGACTTGTTGCCACTGCCCATAGCTCTGCTCTGGTCTCAGCTGCAGTTCACATTTATATTTAGATAAGGTTAAGCTACATGCTACATGCTACGTGAGAATATAAACAAATGGCAGCTGTAACTGTAAGCCGAGAGTAAATGATGATTTATGACCATCCTCCCCGGACAGATTTAAAATCTATCTTTGAAATATGCCACGTGTTGAGCTATAAAACGCGATGAGCGCCATCTTTTTTTGTTCAAAAGGCGATGTATATCCATAATCAACCAATTAGCAGCGCCTTGCCGCACGCGCAACAATGCGGAGAGACCGCGCGCGCTGTATGGAAATACACCTGCATGAAAATGTTTTAGGATAACGTAAACGTGCATGTTTCGTGCTGTGTTTGTGCAGAGGAGTGCACCGAATGGACGAAGTGGGGTCCGTGCGTGGGAGATTGTGGCAGCACCAGAGGCCGGCACATTCGCCAGCGCACGTGTTCCTATGGTGGCTCCGAAGAGGTCACTACCTCCGATTTCGGATTCTGCACCGTTGTCTGTACAACAACTACGGAGCCGACATCAACCACGGAGCCGACGTCAACCACAGAGCCGACTACAACCACAGAGCCGACGTCAACCACGGAGCCGACGTCAACCACGGAACCGACGTCAACCACAGAGCCGACATCAACTACGGAGCCGACGTCAACCACAGAGCCGACGTCAACCACAGAGCCGACATCAACCACGGAGCCGACGTCAACCACAGAGCCGACGTCAACCACGGAGCCGACATCAACCACGGAGCCGACGTCAACAACAGAGCCGACGTCAACCACGGTGCCGACAACTACCACAGCTCCTTCGACAACAATGGAGGGTAAATAAGCAGCCGTATAGCTAGGACACCGTTTCACTAAGATTGTGATTAGCTAGTTCAGATTGAGATCTTTAAAATCGAGTTTGCTCCTTAATAATGCTCAAAACAGAAAAAGGCGTTTTACAAATAATAAAATCGCTAACCGAATAGGTCATGAAAATGCTCTTTATTAACAACTAGATTAGACCACTCTTTAAGCCCAACATGACCATCACGAACAACCAAGTTAGCTATCTGCGTGTTATTTGGGGTCCAGTTTTACATTTATTGTTTTTCACACAAAAAAGACGTCTTCAAAGTATAAACAATTCAAACAGTGCAGATGGTTTTTGTTTGCCGGATGCGTCCTGCAACAATGTTTGCGCGATTTTTGACAGCGCAAGCGACAGGAAAGGGAAACATTGTTCGAGAAGCGTTTGCCATTACAATATGCGCACTTTTTAAGTTATATCTCATTGAAATGCACATACTTAATTTTAGTTGAGTTTGTTAACACCCTCTGCGATTTGTGTTAACAAAACCAATTGACACGTGTCCGCGCTTTGGCATGTGTGTCACATAATTTGGTGTTCTCGGTTATACGGTGACGTGTTTTTTTAATAATAAAATTGTATTTGGGTTTTTCACACCCTGATCAACAACTCACATATGGTTGACAGGTGGACGGTACGACTCATTTTCAGACACCTTTAAAAATCTGTTGTCGTGTGTGTTTTATTATTTGTTATAAAGGCAAATATTGTGATGTGATTATAGTAAGTAGATACACGCGTCTTGTTGCTTGTAGGGGTCTACCCCGACTGCAGGCGATGCAACTACACGAAGGGCCAAGTGTGGTTCCCCGACCCGGACAACTGCCATTTGTACTACATCTGCGACAAGATCGACCGTATGGACGGATCATGGTACTTCCGCGTCTACCACCCGACATGTGGAGATCTGTTCTGGGACCAGGCCAGACAGACGTGTGTCAGAAGCGTGCCGGAAAACGCCAACTGCGTAGTGGGTGACGTCGTTGACTACATCCCACCATCTACCACGTACGGTGAGCACATCCGACATCGCGTCGTAACAATATCGTTATGTGTGTTCAGCGAAGTGTATTTTGTGATCGATCCGTATGTCTTTGTAGGCTTCAGTTTAATGATCATCTATTGGCATTAAACAATAAGGTTTGTGTTTTCAAGAAACACACACACATACACAAGGAAATACATACATACGTGCATACGTACAAAAATATATACATACTTACATACATACATTCATACATGCATACATAGTTGCATACGTACATACGTACAGTCATACAATCATACGTACATACATGCATTATATATATAAATATATACATATATATATATATATATATATATATATATATGTATATACATATATATATATATATATATACATACATACATGCATTATGCATACATGAATATATCAATACACACATACAAACATAAATACAGTCTTATATATATACGCATACATACACAGATGCACACATTTACACAAATGCACACAAACGCATACATACATGAATACATATTATATCAAACAGGGGTTAACCTCCATCTTTATTAAACTGAAGTATCCATAGTTTGCGTTTATTTGTAGGATACTCCATTTCATTTGTCATGCACATGTCAATGTCTGTTTAATTCCTGTTTTATTTGCAGCCCCGTGCCCATATAAGGCAATGGCAGACCCACGCTTCTTCCAGAGCAAGGACAACGACATGGATATCTTAGAGTGTCAAGTAGGCTTCATCTTTATGGATTCGGACGAACCCTGCACATGTATTCCCGTCGGCCCAAGTAAGCAAGATACACGATTAGGAACCCCATTTAGCACTTTTCATTAACAATAAATTGTGTTACAAAAAAGCAAACCTACGTCGTATCCACTATGACATGATATGTACAACTGTTATATACAGTTATGACAACTCTTTAAACAAATTAGTAACTCTTCAATCGTTGCGTAACAACCACGTTTACTGATTTTCAAACATGGAATGCTCAGCTGAATGCTCGACCCGATTCCGCACTTGTATCTGTGTTGTTGACTTTCCTTCTACTTCCAAGATCCGTGTCACCTAGAAATTCAGCATGTTAAAGATTACCGACTGCGGATATTTTTGCCGAAGCGGCCACGTTGTTCATTAGTGAAGAAGGTATCACGTGGCAAATCAACAAAACCTTTCTTGTTGTGTCTCCAGTCGTGCCGACCTGCGACAACAGACTTTTGCTGCACTTCCCGTACACAGTCAACTTCGATGACGTCACCTGTCACAAGGCCAAGGGCTACTCGTACGGAGAAGACGACGGGGAAGTGGTCCTGGTCTACGACGCTGATCGACAAGAGATGGTTGCTGAATTCGACGGAAAATCTCGCATTGAGGTACGTGCATATACCCACTCCGCAGGAAAACGGCTCACAGAACACCTACTAACCATCTAGCGGGAACACTGCCAAACAATACAGTAAAATATTATGACAACAGTTATACATCTTGTACATTGTACTATGTGCAAGATTTAGCCTGCAACGTCTGCAAGGTGATTTTTAAACGAGGTTGTCTTTTCAGTTATCCGGAATCGTTGAATTTGCCGAACATCAAACATGTCATAGTTAGTCAAGTCGGCCACGGCAATATTTCCAATAAAGGATATTTCTAGACAGAATGTATTGTTTACAGTTTTAGAATGATACAGTTGCAATTTTCATATGGCAACCACTGTTATGATGTTTTCAACGTTTTTCTACGCGCTTTGCTTTCAACACACCTAGTATATAGAACCGTATATGCATAAATGTTAATTACTCAGGATAGAACATAACACCCTTAAAATCAATTGTGGGTGGATGTTCTGTAGGTGCCATTCATGCGCAGTGGATGTTCTGTAGGTGCCATTCATGCGCAACTGGCTTCAAGACCAGAACCAGCAGGCGTGGAGTGTGGCTGCGTGGGTAAAGAGAGAAGCAGGATCCGCCGATTTCGTGGGAATTGTCGACAACGGAGACTGCGAGGACAGTGCCAGTTTCCTTCTCTACAGCAACGTTGACAACGGCAACCCAGATGCCTGTGGTGGAATTGCCGCCGGAAATGGTTTCCCTGCAACAGTTACCGGCAATTACGTGAGTCTATCATTTTTTTATAGTAATAATAATAATAGAGCAACATATGAGAATCGTTTAAATGATGGTATAAATACTGAATAATTTCAATAGTCGTAACGTCATAGCAAACCGCCAAGCTATAAAACGGACATCACAAGTTCCCCAGCGAACGTCTCTGTGGCAATGGTCACACTTTTATATCACGTCATTACCCGATCCATAATTTGAACTTCATCATCATAAATGTGCAGCCGTGTTCCGTGGTTGGGCGAAGGCGTCAGAATGTCGTTTCCAAAGCTTCCTGTCTTGCGCTATCGTCTGCCAGATTGTGCACTTCCAGTACTCGCATAGTTCGTCTCTCAACCGTCTTGCTTAGTCTTCCTCTAGATCATTTCCCTTCGCAAGGTCTCCAGGTTGCAATACGCGATGTCCATCGGTTATCTCGTAGTCTGCTGATTTGCCCAGCCCTTGTCCACTTGTCTTCTGATTTGTTCTATCACGTCTATGACCTTTATCTTCTGTCTTACACAGATGTTTGTTTTTCTCTCCCTGTGTTTGATGAATGTTGTCCAGCCGGCGGTGATCCTTTTTAGAATCTCCTTGTCTTGGCTTATGTCTCTGATACTGTATCGCTGTCCCAGGTAGACGTAGCTTTCAACGTCCTCTATCTACATCGTGTTGAGTTACTAACATATATTTGTCCCGTTAAGGATTTTTGATTTTCATATAAACTACAAAAGGTGCCAATGTAGTCCATCTGCATATAATATGTTTCGGTAATGTACGACTTTATTAGTTGCTTCTTCATAGTCTGTTTTTCTACTTTTTTACTTCGTCGTCTTCTTCCTTTTCTTCCTCTTGTTCTACTACTTGCATTTTAGTGTCGTATAATGTGTGATAGCGCCGCTGTTTTCTACGATATATTTTACTAAATCTTCGTCTTCTCCCTCTATCACCAGTTTTTTTTTAGCGATACCATTGTCGATATGTCCTATCCTATTACTTGTATGTGGTATGTCATTGTTTATCTCTTCCGTAATTCAATCATTCTACTGCATCTTCAGTCCAATTTCTACTCTCAATTTCCCCGCGTTCCCTCTATTAGGCATGTTACTTGAAGCTCGACATATTATTATCTGTGAATTCGTATTTTGTCGCCAGGGCATCAACTATGGAGTGTGGGTCCATCTGACAGTGGTCTACAACGGAAACGAGGTCATGCTGTTCGTCAACGGTGTTCTCCAGAATGTCCTGTCAGTGCCTCTTGGTGGTAAGTCGGCAAGGAAATGATCAGGCGAGAACATAACTTGAAGCCAACAAGTTGGTGGCAAATCAACGTTGTAAGGCAACATTCATTAGGAAACGTTCAGCATCTTCTTACGTATGTGGGACAATTAACGCAAATTATTGTACTTGGACAAAAGGCTGATAATAAATAGGTCGTACATTGCAGCAGATAGCTGAGATAACCAGTCATTATATGTGAATTTTGTGATTTCAGGCGCCATGTTGAACACCCAGAATCCTCTGTATATTGGTATGCAGGGATGCTGCGACGAAAAGCCCGGCTACTTTAAGGGACGCATTGACGAAGTAAGTTACACATGTCTTGTTAACAAAACATTCAATAAGCTGAGTCATTCTGCGATGCGCCATACTGAAATAGAACAGGTGGCACCATCTCTTGCCCTGGGGATTGTATTGGTACGCGGTGTTGTGGATGAACATTCCCGTTTTGAATGCAAGAGTCACCGCTCTAAAAGCGGACATATGCTTGTTTTACTATTAGAAAGAATCGGCGTGGTGAAGAGATGCGACACTATAGCGCATTTGAATAGTAATGATTAACCAGTATCAGTGATATTATGTTCGTACTATTGCAATCAGTATCCATTCAAATCACAATTACGTATACTAGCATGTTTAGCCTTGATTTTTGTTTCATATGTCTGCCGTTTTATGCTAACATGTGTATTACTTTATATGTATCCCAGATCTACATTCGATCAATGATAATTGTATAATCTTGATAGTAGATGACTTACATCGGGCCATTATACTGCATCAACTCCCAGGTTCAGAGGCCCACTAGTTTCTTTCTACGATCATTCGTTACCTTTAATCTTTGACCCCCGTTCAATCTATTGGCGATGCAACAGAGAACACAAAGTGATATTTATTTATTAGTTATTGCTTCCTACATGTTTATTTAATATCATATTCGTTTGTGGGAGGCGTTTCTCCTACCTGAGAAAATTGAGTGTTGAACCAATCTCCTGTAGAGAGCGACACTGTGGGAATACGTTTTAAAGATCTGAACACTGCAAAATGGATAATTGGGATGGAACTAGCTTGAATGTATTATATTTAATTGATACTTTTATATATTCACCTGGTAAATTATATGAATGTGGGTCAGAACTAATCAATATGTTTTGTATCCGCATGTTTGCCTCTCTAACAGCTTTCTGTTGATTTGTTCCAGGTTCGTGTCTACACTGTTGCTCTTGACTCCGCCGAGATCCTCAGCATAATGTAAACTGGTGAACGATAAATACTATCTTATATTCTATATGTGGAATCAGATTTACACGCATAATGTGTTTCGAATTGTTAGAAAGTGAATGGCAAAGGTAGTTTATTGACGAATGTGAACGCATCATGTAATGAAGGCAAACATATCGGAGGCACATATTTCTGTAGAAGAATGGAACGTCATCCATGACCACCGTCGATGCTATCAGACATATAATATTATGTTTCCGAGACGTTTGCCCGATGTGTATTATTGATTCCATATTTCCGTTGTAATACTGTATTAATAAATCGTATCATGTACCCATGTTGACGTGTCTTTAAAACGTACACACACATATACATGTACATACCAACTTAGTTACGTACACAACTAACTTCCGCCCTGCTTTCCTACCAATCTACCTTCCTCCTGCCTGCCTGCCTGCCTGCCTACATGCACGCACACACACATACAATCATGCATGTACTCATGCATACATATATGCATACATGTATGCATACATACATATATACACATGTACGTACGTACGTACACACGTACACACGTACATGCGTGCGTACATACATGCATACGTAAATACGAATATACATGCATACGTGCATACACACATACACACACGTACGTACATGCATATATATACACACGTACGTTGATACACACGTACGTACATACATGTACACACGTACACACTTGCATTCGTACATACGTGCTTACATACATACATACGTACATACGTACATAATAATAATAATAATATATGTTATTTAGTATAGCGCCAGATCCAGTTATAAATTGTTCGTGGCGCTTTACAACATGTAGAACCCAGATAGAGGTAATAATGATGGCTAAATAAACATGCATTTTGTAAAAGAAATTCTTATGCAATTAATATTAGTAAACTACAAATAAATACAGTAATTAAATAAATATACTAAAATAATGATCTTAGCTACAGTTATATGTATAAATAACACATTGCCAATTTATTTAACTGAACTAATGTACATGTAGGTATAAAATAAATAGGTAAATAGATTAATTAAGTCATAAGAGAATTAAAACAAATCAATGAGTCTAAACTATGCCACATTGGACAAGAACGAGAGTCGAAAAAAATGTCTTTAAGCGTGCCTTGGAAGTAGAGAGACAATCAGACGTTTTAATGTCATTAGGCAAAGTGTTCCACAAAGTCGCCACGGCCGCAAACGAACTGTCCCCAGATTTTACATGAGTCCGCAGAACCGTTAACATGTTATTGTTGGCAGAGCGCAGGGCTTTTGTTGGTTTGTATGGGCATACAAGGTCGCATAAATATTTCGGGGCATCGCCATGCATAGCTTTATATGTAAACACTAATAGCTTAAAGTCGATTATGTGTGCTACAGGCAACCAGTGAAGAATGCAAAACAAAGGCTTGGCGCTGTTACTTCGTGGGTGGCGTAATATCAACCTAGCAGCAGAGTTGTGCATTCTCTGCAGTCGAGCGATGTTGTTGACAGAAGTTCCGTATATAAGTGAATTGCAGTAATCAAGCCGTGATGTAATAATGGCGTTGACGACATGTTCCTTTGTCGTCGCTGGGAGATAACGACTCATCTAGTTAATATGGCGCAGGTGAAATGAGCACGCAATGTTGATGCTTGAAACTTGCTTCTTAAAATCGAGGTGGCGATCCATAACGACACCAAGGTTACGAACACATCTTGAGGCAGTAATCGTAACATCTCCTACGCGTATCACACTGCCGTCAATAAGCGCAGCGGCAGTCTTTGGCACTACGGGAAGATATTCCGTTTCATTGTTGATAATGCACATGTAGTTTGATGTCATCCACTGATTGACAATATCTAGACACTCCTCCATACGTCGCAGAGTAGCAGCCAACGCAGTCGCAGTGAGGTCAACATGGCAGTACAACTGCAGATCATCCGCATAATGATGAAAACAAAGTCCATGCGCCCTGATTATGTCGCCAATGGGTTGTACGTACAACGAGAATAACAAAGGACCCAGCACCGAACCCTGCGGGACACCCGATGTCACGCAAGTTGTATTCGATAACGCATCACGAATGACCGCACGCTGGGTCCGGCCCTGCAGATAGGATTGCAGCTAGCCAAGGCCTTGCCAACAATGCCGTAACGCAACCGAAGGCGTTGGATCATTATCTCGTGATTGATTGTGCCAAAGGCCGCACTAAAGTCAACAAGAACCAGTGCCGTGCCTTGTCTATAGCGGCTTTCATGGTATTTGTTACACACAATAGTGCGGTTTCAGTTGAATGATTCTTCAGGTAGGCTGATTGGAAACAGTCCTCGTGCATACGTGCATACGTGCATACGTGCATACGTGCATACGTGCATACGTACGTAGTATTACGTACATACATACATACATACAGACATACATACATACATACATACATTCACACATACATACACACATACATACATACATACATACATACTAACATACATACATACATACATGCTTGCATGCATACATGCTGTTATTTTATTCTTATTCTGGGCATTGCAAATTATAGACATTTCCTTAGTTTACCTCTTTTCTTTACTTTTGTTAAGTGCCTCTTTGTAATACCTGTAACCTTCATAAATTCCAGTGGATCTATTCCCCTGCCCTATTGTTTATAATGATTTATTCTAACATATAACGTTCTTTCTATGTCGTTTACGCAGTTGTTTAAAACGAAACTAAAATGTCACTTTTTCGCATACAATTCAAATAATATATTGCTCTTTTTTATTTATAGTTTAATTTCCAATATGTCTTTGCTAATTATGTTATGCTACCTGATATTTATTTTAGTGGAAGTTCCACATGTATTGCTTTCTGTTTTTAATTGTTTCACTGTAATTGTTGGTGTGTATGACATGTCATGTTATGGTTACTTCTATCAAATTGCACATATAACCATGTTAACATTGTTATTGTTTGTTAGTGTTAAAATTGTAGGTGTTGGCATTCACTCCTTGTAGCTGTGTACAATTATGTAGACATTTCCATTGTATAAGATCGTGATTAAATCAAGCTGGAAAGGACTAATAGCAACACATGGTTTATGTAATCATGAATGTAACACAATAAAAAACAGCAGAAGAACACACACTACATGTGTCGTGTGATAACAGTATATCCCAACATTTAGCAAGGCTATGCCCATCATTTAGTTACCAATACATATCCAACCTGTCAACTCATCGACGGCACATGTTTGTGTAACGGAAAATACAAAAAAGACGTAAACTAAGGAAATGTACATAATTTGCAATGCCCAGAATAAGAATAAAATAACATGGAGGAGATAGTCAGAACACCAGACCGGTGATGGCAATGATAACCACGATGACCACGATGACCACGATGACCACGATGACCACGGTGACCACGATGACAACGATGACCACGATGACCACGGTGACCACGATGACCACGATGACCACGATGACCACGATGACCACGTAACCAGGATAACCAGGATAACCACGATAACCACGATAACCACGATAACCACGATGACCAAGATGACTATGATGATGACAACGACGACGACAACGACAATGGTGATTATGATTATTATGATGATGATCACGATGATGACTACTATTGAATTACGGTTAAGATGATTTTGTTGATTATGCTGCTGTTGCTGATGATGATGATTACAATAATAATATATTGTTTTTTAACTGACCAAACTACGTAGGATCAATTTTTGTTGTATACAACTTTTGTAAGTGTTCCAAATACGCTGCCATTACCACATTTTATTATTTTATTATAACATCAATTTCACGGTGTAACGGTTTAATGTGAAGACACACCGCCCGATGCCTCAGAAAGAACGGCTTAACGTTTCGTCTGTATAATTGTAACACATAAACCTATCAATTTTGCTCAAAGACAAGCAATGTTGACTACACAGAGCCGACATCAACGACGACCGAGCCAACGACGACAACGGAACCTCGTAAGTAACGAACTTTTCATTCGCAACCTATCGTATCGTATACAAACGTTTGCACATATAATATAAAGGTAATTTCTTCTATATCAGTCCTCAAAGCTGCCCACAGCTTTACCCATTAATCCCCGGCAGACTTGTTCAATGGAACACCATCTCGATTTTTTAAAGCAATCAGTCTCGCTGCAATTAATGTGCAAAAATATTCGTACACAATTATCCACTATTGCCTATCCTCGGGTCCAGTCGAATGAACTGGAATAACGCAGATTGAACGAACTTCACTAATGTTCAACACAGCAGCACTTGATTTGAACCCAGGTTCTCTCTATTGAGCGTCCGATGCCCTAATCACGATCGCAAGACTTGCTCCAATCAACATTGGCAATGTGTGTCGTCGATCTAATCACCTTTTCATATAGAGCAACTCAACAGAGTAATAACCATAACCAAACAAAGTGCGATCGTGATAATTAGAGCCATTTAGCATCTATATAAACCACCCTCACCACATTCCGATTATACTTGTTCTAATTGTGGAAAGCTGCGCCGAACAACTATTGCATTAATACACCATAGACGATCACTCATCAAAAGCAACCTACAATCCATGGAAAGATTCTGATCGCTGATAATCATATCCAAACCACTGCACATTATGAAATGTTCGATGCCCGTTCACAACAAAAACAAATATTACGAAACGAAACTATAATTTCGAAACGAATCGAATTTTGTGCAAATGAATGACGCAACAAATATTATGAACGCCTATACACAATTCCGTTACCAAATTTGTACACGTAAGTGTAATCAAGCAATTATATTGTTGTTGTTCTAGCGCCTTACCCCGACTGCAGGCGATGCAACTACACGAAGGGCCAAGTGTGGTTCCCCGACCCGGACAACTGCCATTTGTACTACATCTGCGACAAGATCGACCGCATGGACGGATCATGGTACTTCCGCGTCTACCACCCGACTTGTGGAGATCTGTTCTGGGACCAGGCCAGACTGACGTGTGTCAGAAACGTGGCGAAAACCGCTGACTGCGTAATTGACGAGGTCGTTGACTACATTCCACAATTTACAATTATGGTAAGCATAGTGAACATGTTAACTGTGCAAGCATCGTTTCGTCTATTTATTAAGTGTTGTATGGTATCACAACGTGACACGTCGAACCTGTGGCCCTGGGAAGAACTAAATTACTATATTGACGCCACCTAGCGAGTAAAACTCATGGTAATAAATAAATTTGGTTAGTAAAAAACGCAGTCTCACCCCATGTTTCAGTGAGGTGTGTATGTGGTTAAACCATTATTCAACGTATACATTTTTTGACATAGCCACCTCCTTCATGAACAGGTCACATCTTGAAAACGTATCTTAATGGGCCTATCATTAAAACCACAATTTTTTTTGCATTTGCTCAATTCATCCACTTGAAGTTGACGTCTTATAAGTTGGATTGATGGGAAGACTTCCATTGTTGCCCCCTAACTGTATCCAACGCTCTTACTCGTCTTTGCAGCCCCGTGCCCATACAAGACAATGGCCGACCCACTCTATTTCAAGAGCATTCACAACAACGAGGACATCTACAACTGTCTCGAGGAGTTCGTCTTCATGGATTCGGATGAGCCATACGCGTGTATCCCGATCGATCCAAGTAAGTATGATATTTATACAGCCTCAGCAAAGCGGGTGTTAAGTCGCAAAATTGTGATATGGAGTTTTGTAACTGTTTGGATTGCACAGATCGTGACCTTTAATATAATACCTCTTTTGCTGAACAGCCTTCAATAGTTTTTCATGTACTGCTAAAATTGAATATTGTATTGCTAAAATTGAATAGTGTTTTCAGTCGTGCCGACTTGCGATAACAGACTTCTGCTGCACTTCCCGTACGAGATTGACTTCGATGACGTCACATGTCACAAGGCAAAGGGCTACTCCTACAGAGAAGGAGTGGTACAGATCGTCTACGACAATGAACGACAACAGAATGTTGCTGAATTCGACGGGAAATCTCGCATTGAAGTATGTATATTTAACCAAGCTCCCAGAGCAGCCGATGTTTCCTAATATATTATATAACAAAACACATGATGGCGTTGTTATCAATGTGCATGCGTCTATTGTAACATACAAAACACCTTTGGTACATTCCACCTGATGTCTACGCCAAGAAAAGTTACTTCTTTAGCTGGGCGAATTTTACTGATTTTTTATATTACAGAAATCGTTTTGTAAGTAATGTTCTTATCAACAATATTTGCCATCTGCACATTTTCTTGATTTGCATATTTTTAGATAGTTTTGTCTGTTTATATTCGATATAGCATGCAATTTTCTTACCTTAGACATCTACTTTAAACTTATATAGTTAAGAAATACACTAGATTATGCAGAAAAGGGCGCTGTATAAATATTTATACAATTATTATATTAATGTAGTATTACATGATGATGCTATAATATTATTGTAGTAAGATGTTATTAGTATACTATTATAGTACTACATGTAGATATAAACTAATAATAATATTATATTATCATTATTTATTAGTGTACGTATTTCATGGCATACAATGTATTACCCACCTACAGGTGGCGTGCATGCGCAACTGGCTGCAAGACCAAAACCAGCTCGGTTGGACGGTTGCGGCGTGGGTGAAGCGCGAACACGGACCATACGTGGGAGTGGGTATCGTGGACAACGGAGACTGCAAAGATCCTGCCACCTTCCTGCTGTACGGCGACGTCGACGTAAACGGAGATGCGGTCGCGTATGGCGCTGTTGCTCCGAGCTGTCCCCTAACGGGAACTGCGTAGTTTCGTAACGGATGTTGTGTTCCTTCGAGGACCGCGCCTGGTGTAGGCGTTGCTGCTTCTGAGGTAGTATGCGTTAATAAAACGTTTACGTTTATGGTAATTGCTATAATATAAAGTGTGTTTGTATATGTAATAACTTCTGCGATTAGTTTCAGGAGCAAAGGTCGAATGGGCAGGTTAAGTTGTTTACTACGTTTGCTCGCGCATGGCCAGTACACTCATATATACTCCTTGCACGGGGTTGTTTTGGCATGTTACAACGTCATGCTGTTGTACTGCTGCGTTGCCGGTGTTGGGGGTAGCCGCGGGGTAGTCGCGGAAGTTCGAAGTGCCAAAACAATGTATACGGGTGGGATTGCGCGCTATCACGTATCGCCTCTCGAGGAAAATAAATAGCTACAGTGCCGTCACCTATCGGGTGGAACATGCATGCATGAAAGTTTAAGGAGAGATAGGCCTACGAGTTTAGAAACTTGATTCTGGTTGAGAAGCTAAGCCAGTGCTTCAATAAAACAACAGTACTTTTATAAATAATGCGAATGTTACCTTCGGCACTATGCGAGTTGTGTATTTGTTGTGATTGTATTTGATGGTTGTGAGTTTTTCGACAGGTCGTTCCGTTCGGAGTTTGGGCTCACCTCGCGGTCGTCTATGACGGAAGTAAGGTGACTCTTTACGTTAACGGTGTCCCCGTAAAATTTTCTCCTGTCTCATGTAGGTTTGGTCACATGACCCACTGCTTCCTGCCTACGTATCTTGTGTACATGGTGACGTGTTGGCCCTCCGCACAGTTCCGTCCTCGGTAGATATCAACAGCTAGCTGTCACTCTTAGTCACGGTATATGGATTCTTGTAGATGATTCCATATACTTCACAATAACACACTTATGCACATATTTACAATGATTAATTTGGTTTATTCGTTCAGCGGGTATACACCATAGTCTTACATCGGGCATATAATATTACATTTGAAACACTGCACGTTTGTCTACAATTGAATTCGGCACGCAAGCACTTACGCACTTACGCACTTACGCACTTACGCACTTACGCACACACGCACACACACGCACACACGCACGCACCTATCCACTCACGCACACACGCACAATCGAACACACGGACACATATGCATAAGTACACACGCACCCACGTAGTCACGCACTCACGGACACACGCACACGCACTCGCATACGCAGGCGCACGCGCACGCGCACGCGCACGCGCACACGCACACACAACGACAATACCATAAACAAACTTACCAGCAAAGACATACCCACATGCGCGCACGTATGCAAAGGCGTATACCAATTCAATGATGCATCTACAGTAGTGTGGTCATAACCTATCTGTTACAATTTGAATTTCGTAGATTCATGCACTTACCTATCGGAGTGTTTGTTCGCTGTAGCGGTCTTCGCAAACCTATTTTTGATTATGTGATTTAATTGTCGGTTTTTCGGAATTCAATTTCCAAGATGCTGACAGAGCATTGGTAAAGGGGTAGTTGTATTTATGGCAGTCGTACAACATGCTTCAGGTCCTGAGCAACCAGAATCCGCTGAAAATCGGCATGCATGGATGCTGCGACTGCATGCTCAACTACTTCCAGGGACGCATTGATGACGTAAGTTAGCCACAATGTCAGTGTACTGCAGAACTGTCATAACCACTGGTAGCGTGGCATATAATCTTGGTTGAAATCCGTATGTTTGACTACAATTTCTGCATAAGTTCGTATTATGACTCAGTTGGTTAACAGGGCTAACATATTTTTTTATTCCAATCCAGTTTTGCAGTTGCCAAACAGAGTATCTGTCGTTAATGTATTTATTTTATATGTTCTTAACTAATTACAACAATCGGACATTTACCAGAATATTTGGTCAACTCTTCGATATTACGTGACTAACATGTTTATGAAGTTATTTTAGCTTCTCACATAAACAGCCCTAACTCACTGGTTACCTTTAGCAGGGAGAAGTTTTGAATACAACTCTGTTTTATTGAATAAGCTGTTGAATTGAATGCTATATCATTGTTTTGGGTAGTTTACCGTCATTGGTCATATCAAAAGCAAAGGTTCACAACATGTATTAATACAGCTATAACCCAGAATTCCCCAGTAGTAAGAGGGGTTTTTTCGGACAACATCCTAAGGAGTTTCGGAGTCATTTTTGAGCGATATTAGGGATGTTTCGAAAGCCGCCCCCCTGAGTGAAGTGAGTAGTCACGTGACCGTATGTGTGAGCGTGTGTAGCGCCCCCTGGCGGTGGAATGAGCAGCCATGGAAGGGTTATTGTGTATATATGAGAGACGAAAGATCGAAGAGGGAATTGTAATAACAAAAGATCAAAGAGGAAAGGTATTGAAAGAAACGAAAGATCAAAGACTCATAACGAAAGATCAAAGAGAAAAGTTTTAAAAGGTGATGAAAGGTGTATAATGAGAGATAAAGAAGTAAACGGAATGATGTAATATCGAAAGAACAAAGAGAAAACGTTATAATATATATATATATATATATATATATATATATATATATATAATATAATATAATATAATAACCAACAAACACCACAGTTTGAAAGTTGAATGTTTTATTGATGTCAACGATCGATTACATCTTCAAAACCGTCATCGCTATCGTCTGTCTCCGAACACCAATTTTCCATATCCCCCGTGTCTATAGGGGCAACAGGGTCGGGGTCAACCCAAGGGTTGGGGGGATCGTAACGTCCCCGTGTCCGGAGCAGCTCCGCCATGACGTTGCAGAACGTATAACTGTGATACTCGCGGAGCTCTTCGTCTCTGGAACATACATTAAAACTCTCAAACCGTATGAACGAGACGTTAAATATATGAAAACTTTGAAAATATCTTCTCTGAAACATATATGAAAACGTTGAAAATGATCAAGCGAGTGGAATAAGCCAGCGATGTAACCAGACACCGCGTAGGGAACCGACACACGATAAAAGGGCAAGCTAGATCAACGGACTATGATACAATACGTAATGGAGACGTCTGCTGACGCGATCGGTAACCAAACACCGCGTAGCTAGTCGAAACGACAAACATTGAAGAAAATAAAATAGTAAAATAATCGTTGAACACTCACGTGTAATCATCAATATCGGAGTCACTACTCCAGGTATCGTCAGTATCATAACCATCGGGAGACCTGAAAGGTAATAAGATAACCGTGATACATAACGAACGTAAGCATAGACAACCGTGAGTGACACATAACGAACGTAAGAGCATATTATAATAGAGGTGAGACGTCACAGGTAGTTTATGTGAAGAACACTGTGATTATGTATGATATGTATAGGATATCTATCGGATGAAACAAAGCAAAGAATATATATATATATATATATCTTTATAATAATAATAATAATAATAATAAAAGTACTTACACAACTTCGAGACCATCGTCGCGAAGACGCCATTCAGCACGGAGTTGAGTCCATGGTATCGACGACATAGCAATTGTGAATGAGATGAAGAATGTAACAAACGAGCCGGTGTATATATAGATAGAGCATACGTATGCAGACACACTATGAAGAAAACTTGTGAGACACACTGTGGAGTGGAAATATACCGGGGTATGAAAAGCACCGAAGACCCAGGGACGTATGACGACATCATCTAGGGACGTCACCTGGACGATGCCTGGTTAACAACGCGGTTATAGAAAATGTCGAAGTGGTAAAGTACAAACCGATACCAGTCATATGACGGAGGGACCAGCTGGTGATAAGCGCGTGATGCCAATTAGACGACAATGGAATGCGCCTTATCAGAACGCTAACAATACAGTCGGAAGAAAAGAACTCTGTGAGTGCTCAGCGATGAAACATATGGTGGTCAAGAGCTTGGATATACAATTCAGGGGTGCTGGTCACTTCCTATCGAATTTCTATCCGTGCGAGATACATATATGGGGCGAAGACTTTACTTGCACAGAAGCAGCATATCAGTTTTAAAAAGCTAGACATTTTCACGACGAGAACACAGCGAGAAAGATTCAGACCGCGCGCACTGGAATACAGGCGAAATACTGGAGTAAAAGCATTCGTTGGATACCCGATCGAGTCGTTTCATGGCTGTCACAACGTCGAGGCGTGATGTACGCTATAGTAGCCGTCAAGTTTCGTACCTCTAAACTACGCCAACGCTTGTTGGCTACAGGTGACGCACGACTTATGGAGAATGTACCCAGTGCAGAGGGGTATTGGGGTAAGAGCTAAAACCGTAACAAACCAGGTGAGAATATACTCGGTGTGATACTTATGCAGGTGAGAGACTTCGTTAGACAGCGCTCTATACGGCTTACATAAGGCGCCCATTAAAAACAGACAGGCAGCCACGCGGTGACAAAGTACGGAAGAGGGAGAGATAAGGTCACGCGCACGATAAGATATGAATACCCAGGGGCGCGATACTGTCATCTAGGGGTGTCACGCGCTCGATCCCTGGAGGGATTGAATTGTATATAAACCCACGGTAAATCTAACACGACAAACACTCTCTCTCAGTCTCGCTACCGTTCGAAGCTCTTCACACTATACCGATACCTACACGACAAGATGGCGACATCCAACATTCACAACGAGGAAATGCTCCTGTCGGAACTCGAACAAGTAAGTGACGGAACGTACGCATTTGCTCGTCCACTGACACTAGTAACATGTGCTCTGTCCCCCGAATACGTATGTTACCCGGCATGTAAAGTATGTAATCGGAAAGTTCTTCTTGAAACGACGAAAGGAGGGCACCATAACGTTAGTATATGTTCGGTGCACGGGCGTCAGAAGGGAACTGCCGTTTACAAGTATGCTACGGGGCTGCTTTTCGCTGATCACAAGGGTAATGAAGTGTGGGCAACAGGATTTGACCAGCTAGTACAGGAGGTCGTGGGAGGAATGACAGCAAGCGACTATATGTCGCTTAAATCCGGCGACGAACGCTACCAGTCACTGAATGTCCTACGTGGCAAACAGGCTAGGGTGACAATTAGAAAGACAAGAAAGGCAGGGTATCAAAATTATACCGTGATAGCACTGGAAATAATCCACTCGTAAGAACCGCCAACTGACAGCGACTCAGGTGGTGCCTTCTGACGGAGTATAGAGAGGTCCTGTTCCTAACTGTCGTAAGAGGCGCCAACTGACAGTGACTCACTGTTAGGTGGCGCCGTCTGACGGAGTATAGAGAGAGGCTGTTCCTAACTCCTGTAAGAGGCGCCACCTGACAGTAACGAAAGAGTAGGTGACGCCCCCAGACGGAATATATATATATATAGAGAGAGACCCTGTTCCTAGAGGTTGTCTCTGTTTGTCTACCTATTTGATACTATGATGTTCTGCCGTATGTTGTAGACGCCTCCTCGGTCATCCGAGGCAGTTCTGTCAACCCCCGTGCGTGGCGTGAAACGTCGACTGTCATTCAATGACGAGGCAAGTGTCATTCACGTGGGGTCATGTTCATGGTCTAGTGATCAGGATAATGATGATGTTGCTAACGATGGTGATTTTGATACTGATTGGTCTGACTACGACGAGAGTCGGAGACCTAGTGAATTACAGGAGGCAGTAGAGAGAGTGAATGCAATTCAGAAACGAACGGAGTACATGATAGATGACGACTTATTTATAGCCACTATAACCACTGCATGCATTCGTCAGGTAGCCGAAGGACTGTACCTTCGCTATGCGAACGTTCACGAAGACGTGTATTAAGTGGATCGTTCGCGTATATGTCATGCTTTTGATATGGCAGTATCCGATCTGGTGTGCGCATCGCGCGCACCGTGGTTTGCTCGTGATGTCGTGTCACGAGTGAAAACGAGTCTCCGTAGTCGTGGTATAACCGTGTCGGATGAGACGGAAGACGAAGCACCGAAGGCGCCACAGCCCTGGTACCTACAAGACGACACGACGGGAAGGCAGGTCTGGTGCTCCGAGCTGATCCTGGTAGCATACGATGCTATCGTTCGGTTCGTGAGCAACGAATTGTGGCGCACTTTCGAAAGTGAGACAAATGTCATCTACATGGTACGTAGCCATCTGATCCAAGACAGCGTGAGATGTGCAGTACACCATTACAGGTTTATGGTGGACACACCGAAGCGGGCACGTGACATCTTAACACGTGTGCAAGCCATCCTGCGTGTGCGCGGTATACCTCTGTTGGACGAGGAAACACCCTGCTAATGTTGTTGTTATTGTGTTGTCAGGTCAGCGATGCTCCCTCTAGCGGACTAGATCTCATTCAAAGATCATATGATGAGAAGCCGCTAGAGTGGGCACCTAGAAAAAGACGCCATCACCACACCCCACTGCGACAGACTCTCCTTACGCACCTAAACACCCAGCGTCACGTGACGGCTCTGCAAATGACGTGTGAGTGTGCAACACCACCACCACCACCACCATCCGACGAGTCATTGGATATGACTTGTGATGACGATACATCCGAATACGAGGCACTCCGGACGGATTGCTCGACCCTCGATATGGCCGCCGATGGACCTATCGTGTGGTCGAAAACGGACACGTCGATGCCGTGGACATACCCGGTTCTGTTCGGTGGCGTACAGGACCTGGAAATAAATATCCAGAGTTTAGCTGCGGTCCTGTTCGTCACCAAAAGATGTAGTCTCGATACGGCCGTGCATACGAATTGCAAAGAACTTGCGCGGAACATCGAGTCCGCTGAACACGTCGCATACATTACGGACTCACTCCAGAAGCGTCTGCAGTGACGTCAAGAGGAAATGCGCCCCTACGCTATAGCTGGGGTTATAGGCGCCGCTTGTCTGTCACTGTAGGCGCTTAGCTTAGCTTTCTTATATTCGCTTTTACTGTATAATTCAATGAATAAAGATGTATGTATGTATGTAATCCAGGAATCCGGTGTCTGTTGTTCTTGTCATAGCTCGTTACGATCGATGAATACATACACATCCCCTCTGTCTATATACACGCACACTCATACAAGCTCCTATGACGTCACACTAGGATATATAGACGCGTACAAGGATCTCCTATCCTTCAGTTGTAGGTAGACGATGAAGCAGCACACGTGTCGTCACTGCGGTCTCGTGCTCGATACACACGCCGACATACAACGCCACATAGACCAAACGCATACATCAACACACGACGACGACGATCATGCTTACAGTAAACCACCGCCACGAGTGGTGCCATCTGGTGAACCACCAAAAAACACTAGGCACCCCTGTTCGACATGTGGAAGAGAATTCACGAGACGTGGCAACCTGCTACGTCACAACAGGAAGGGTTGTGACACCTCACAAAAAACACTACACCGCTGCGAGAGATGTGCACGTGAGTTCACGAGACGTGACAACCTGGTACATCATATCAAGACGGTATGCAGTCGACGTGCGGAAGCGAGCGACTCACCCCTACGCAAACGAGCGAGATGCACAGAGCGACCACGTGTGAGTACCGCCGGTGACGATGACGACCCGATACAACCACCGCCCCGACTCCCTTTCGCCGATACTCTATCGAGGGAACTACGAGACGTCGTCCGAGATCACTGGATGACCATCCGAACCCATGTGGCTAGAGGACCCGTGCAATCCAGGTATAATTACAGAGTATCGACACTGGACACGAGCGCCCTTGAACCGTCACTGAAGATCATGTTCCGCGGACAGACGCACGCCTTTAAGATTAATCTTAGTTATGGTTTTGTTCTAAGGAACAAGACCACGAACAGGTACAGGTATTATCATTCATCTTGTAACTGCTGCGGTCGTTACCTCGACGAACCGTGTCTGATCACAAACACTGCAGACTTTGATGCGTTTCTGGAACGTATCCGAGAAACAGACGTGCTGCAGTGGGTCATCAATCAGCGTCCGGACAGTCAATGGGTATGCGAGGTGGTCACGAATGTCACCTTCTTCGTCAATCACATCGTAGATCACCCGATAGGATGTGTGGATATCACACTACCGAGGTACATCAAACGAAACAAAGCCGTCATCGGATTGGAAAGAGACACCGATCACAACAGGAAGTACACCGACAATCTGTGTCTCTTCCGGTGTCTGGCTCTGCATCGTGGATGCGACCGACACCACCGGGAACCCGCTGTGCGGGTACTCTACGCGAAGTACGACCGTGACGGAGTGGCAATGAAAGACTTTGACGGAGTGACAATGGACGATCTCTATCGCGTCGAGACCACATTTGAGACCAACGCGACTGCCGAACTCGTACGCCGGTCCTTGTGTCACTATCCCGACACGATGTACGTCAATCTTCACTAGACACACTGTTCCTACATACAAGACGTGAACATGTACTGTCACTCTTATCGATGTAGGAAGTGTGGCGACGCGCTATGGAAAGACGCATACCACCTAGAGAGACACGAGCGCGGGTGTACGGGAGGTGTGCGAAAGATCTATCCCGGTGGTGTCTACCATCCGTCGCCGACAGTCTTCCAGTGCTTGGATGACGAAAACATTCACGTTACCGAGTGTTTGCGCTACTATCCGTATCGCGCCACCTTCGACTTCGAGTCCTGGTTCGATACGTCACAGCTTCCGTCGGACAGCGCCAAAGTCCACTGGGTGGCTCGTCACGTACCGTTGAGCGTGTCCCTGGCGAGTAACGTACCCGGATTCGAACAGGTACAATGTCTGATCACGGATGGTGACAGCAACAAGTTGGTAGCCGACATGATGGGTATCCTTCAGACGATGAGTGAAGCAGCCTACGACGCCATCGTAGACAGTTACGAGGGCACACTACGCGAAATCGGGGAGGCTATCACGACGTGGGACGAACAGGAGGCATCAGCCGCAGAAGGAGACGACAACGAGTCACGGCGAAAACCGACCAATCCCTACAAAACTCTCATGGGTCAATTGTACGGTTGGCTTCATCAGTTACCCGTCATCGGCTTCAACTCGAGCAGGTACGATCTGAACGTCGTCAAACAGTTCCTGGTACCCTACTTCCTGTCTGAAAAGACACCAACAGAGGACGGGGAGGAGGAGGAAGAAGAAGAGAGGAAGGATGCAGGGACGTTTCACGTGATCAAATGCGGCAACACGTTTATGTGTATATCGACGGACGACCTCAAATTCCTCGACATGACTCATTATATCGCCCCTGGATTCTCGTACGACAAGTACCTGAAAGCGTACGGTTGTGAGGTCACGAAAGGTCACTTCCCGTACGAATACATGGACAGCTTGGACAGACTCGACGACACCGCACTACCTCCTAAAGAGGCCTTCTTCAGTCGACTGAAGAACGAAGGTATATCCGACGACGACTACACGCGATGTCGGAAGGTGTGGCGAGACAACGACATGGAGACTCTACGCGACTTTCTCGTCTGGTATAACAACAGGGACGTCGTGCCGTTCTTGGAAGCCATCGACAAACAGTTCGACTTCTACCAACACCGCGGTATCGACATGTTCAAACAAGGGATCAGTATACCTGGTTTGACCTTGTCCAATCTGTTTACCTACGTGCCGAAGAGGACGTTCTTTACTCTTTTCAGCGAGACGAACAAGGACGTCCACCAGCTCGTCAGAGAGAACATCGTCGGAGGACCGTCACTCATCTTCACCAGACACCACGAGAAGGGGGTCACGAAGATACGTCGTAACGACTACGGTGATGCGGCTCGAACGTGTCAGTCCATCGTTGGCTATGATGCGAATGCATTGTATCTGTGGTCGTTATCACAAGAGATGCCAACGGGATGGTACACGCGACGACGGGAAGAGAAGGAGTTCCGACCCGAAGCGGCACAGCCCACAGGTCAGATGGCTGCCGAATGGCTGACGTGGGAGTCCGAAAGTACGGGACACGCCATACGTCACCAGACCAACGGTCGAGAGAAGCGCATCGGTAAAATATCGGTGGACGGTTGGTGCAGCGAAACGAAGACGGCCTATCAATTTCACGGGTGCTACTATCACGGTTGTCCGTGTACCGGTCGTGAGGTCAACGAGGTCAACGGGAAACCCATGACGCAACTGCTCGCCGAAACACAAAAGAACACGGCCTATCTTCGACACTTTGTGAGTGTCGTCGAGATGTGGGAATGTGAGTGGAAGGTCGAGAGACGCGATCCGTGCGTGAAACAGTTTCTGGACGTTCGGCAACGTCGTCGACACGTGCGCTGGAAAATGACGACACAACAGATCCTGACAGGGGTGCGCAACGGTAGCGTGTTCGGTATGATTCAGTGCGACATACGTGTACCGGAGGTACTGCGCGCGCCGAGATGCAGCCCATCTTCAAGAACATTCACCTGACCCGCGACGACCTCGGACCGTTCATGCGTCGCTACGCCGAAGAACACGACATCATGGCGACTCCGCGTCGCATGCTCGTCGGGAGTTATCGTGGGGATAAGATCTTGCTCGCCACACCACTCTTGCGATGGTACCTCGCGCACGGACTCGAGGTGACTCACGTCTACCAGGTCATCGAGTACACACCGGTCGCCTGCTTCCGACGATTCGGCGAGGCGGTGTCCACCGCACGTCGCGAAGGAGACGCCCATCCCGACAAGGCCATGATCGCGGATACCAACAAACTTATGGGTAATTCTTCGTATGGGAAATTTATCACCAACGTCGATAAGCACCGCGAAGTCACCTACTGCACGGAGAAGAGCGCATCGTCCGTGATCAACAATCGTCGCTTCCGTCAACTCGACGTCGTCACCGCCGATGCGTACGAGATCGAAATGCACAAGCGCACCGTCAAATACGCTCTGCCTACGCACATGGGATTCTTCGTGTTGCAGTGGGCCAAACTGCGCATGTTGGAGTTCTACTACGACTTTATGGTCAGGTACGTGGATCGTCCGCTGTTCGAGTACTGCGAAACCGATACGGATAGCGCCTATTTGGCTCTGGCCGGAGAGTCCGTCGACGACCTCGTGACCCCGGCACTACGTGACCACTACTATCGTCACCGCTCCGAATGGCTACCGTCCGAATGTTGCGACGATCATCGGAACGACTACATACGTTGTCGACTAGCCGGACGTCCGTGGAACGGCACCGAGACGTGTTGCAAGGCGCGCAAAGCGTACGACAAGAGAACACCGGGACTCTTCAAGGTCGAATGGTCCGGCGACTGTTTGCTGGGACTGTGCAGCAAGACCTACTATTGTTCGGGTACGATCGATAAATACACCACCAAAGGACTGAGCAAACGACTCAACACCATCGACAAGCAGGCGTTCCTGGACGTGCTGACCAGTCGTCGTAGTGGAAGCGGAGTGAACCGTGGGTTCCGGGTCAATCACTCGTCCGTGCTGACGTACACCCAGGAACGCGCGGCGTTGACCTACTTCTATGCCAAGCGCGTGGTCAACGAGGACGGAATCACCACGGGTCCGGTGGACGTGTAACACCGAACCACTGCTGACACGATGAGGAAATGCGCTACTACGTCAGTGGGGGTTATAGGCGCCTCTAGCTGTCACGCGGTTAGTAGGTGGGAGACACACGAAAAAAATAACACTATTTAGTCAGTTGCCACGCAATCGATAGTCATAGCGCAGCATGTCACGGACGGGAACGGTCGTAGCTGTAGCACTAGTGGGAATACTCGGTCTGTACGTCTTGTACGTCTTGTTCCGCGATCCCTTCCTTCGTTGGTGTGACGGAGGTGTCGTAGTATCTAACAGCACAGCGGACAACGTAACATTGTCGAACGACTACTAGATGGACACGCGATGGAAACACCCCTTCACCTGTATCGTCGCGGGTCCGACGGAATGCGGTAAGAGCACGTTCGTGATGCGTCTGCTACGTCACGCCGCGACGATTATCAATCCGCCACCAGAGAAGATCACGTGGTGTTACGGTGTATGGCAGAGTGCCTACGTCGACAACGAACTGGTACGCTTCGAGGAAGGCTTGCCGAGTGGTGCGTTCGATGCGTCGACGCGTAACCTCGTGGTCATCGACGATCTGATGGCGGAAACGGACGAACGGGTCACGACCTTGTTCACGAAAAAGAGTCATCACCAGAACACGTCCGTACTGTATCTCGTGCAGAACCTGTTTCCGAAGAACAAGGAGAGTCGTACGATCAGTCTGAATACACACTACATGGTAGTCTTCAAGAATCCTCGCGACGCGTCACAGATCGGTCACTTGGCGCGACAGATGTATCCGGGACGCCTGAAGTATGTACAGGAAGCGTTCTGAGACGCCACTACACCTCCGTACGGTTATCTCCTTGTCGATCTGAAAAAGGACACGCCCGACGACATGCGTCTGCGCACGGGCGTCCTTCCGGACGACGGTGTCCAGTACGTGTACCAACCCAAAGTATAAGACGTCCGCGCGCACGCCTCGTCCCTTCAGTCGCAGTATGGTCGTGAAGACAACAGCATGTCCGAACTCGTGAAGAAACACCTCCTCTGCATACAGACGCTGAACAGGTACAAGAGCACGAAATTGAGACGAGCCATCATCAGAAACGCCGACGCCGATCTGTTGTGTGCACTAGCCGAGTGTGCCTACAACATATTGAAGAAGAACGTGCCCTTGACCGACGCGCAGAGACGCGCTCTGAGTGTGTACAAAACAAACCTACGCGCTTTGGCAAAGAAAGACGCGCCGGCAGCGAGGAGACGTCGCATCTTGCTACGCGGTAACAACCAGGGCGGCGGGGGACAGACCGGTGGTTTCCTGTCGGCGCTGCTGGCACCTTTGGCCGGTGCGGTCTTTCTACCCTTGCTAAAACAGGTGCTACTCAAGTAGACGATGGAACACACACGGAAGATGGCTTTGGTAGATCCACGAATGTTGGAGAGTCTACGCGCACCGGCACCGACGGATACCCTAGGACGCAAAGTACAGGTGCTCGACGACGAGATGAAAGTCATACTCGACAGACAAGATCTCGCCGACGGTGACAAGGTCGTCATGTATAATCAAGTGTTGCAACGCCACAACGCGTTGGCCGATCGACGCGTGCGCGAACCGGTGCGCGTGATGACGGTCAACAATGACACGTCCCCGGTGGCGGGGGCGGGGGCGGCGGCGGCGGCGGCGGACCCGACCCCGCCAGAGGCGGGGGCGACAGGTATGGAAGCGGCGGTGGCGGCAGGTATGGAAGCGGACGTCGTCGACAGCGTTCCCAAGGCACTGCGAACCAAAGCTAGACTACTGATGGAACTTCTGAAACGAGACGTCGCGTGGAGTGCACGCGGAGAGCTCATGCACAAAGGCGTAGCGGTACCCGGAAGTAACGTGGTGGACCTCGTGAACGATCTGTTGCGTCAGCGCAAGACCGTTGCCAGTCCAACGGGGCGGCAGGTGTTTGCGCGTCAACTCGGCACCATGAACCTACCCATGGAGTTGGTGGGTAACGAGGTCAGGAGACTGGCTATTCAACAGGAACAAAGGAGGAGTGCCGTAGCAGCAGCGGCCACACGATCGCTCGGTAGAGCGCGTCGATCGCTGCAGTGGACACCCCTCACGCGGAGACGAATGAGCCCTTCCACTCTACCTACGCCACCGGCCTCGACTAGTAAGGGATGGGAGGATCTCAGATAAAAGAGGCGCACCGTCTCGATTCGCCGACATAATGTGCGATTCACAGGATAGTCTACGTCGTCTGTATACCGGTGTCGCTTACGCCGGACTTCCCATCGTGTGCGGTATTATCGGCGATTATATCATACGATCATGGTGCGACGACGCAAACAGCTGGAGGACGTCTACTTCGATCCCGCCAAGGTGGGAAGTTACGGGGGAATCGCGTCTTTGCGACGAGACGTGCCACGCGTACCGAGAAAGATGGTCGAACAATGGCTATCGGAACAGAACGCCTATACCCTACACAAACCGGTCAGAGTTCGTTTCAAGCGACGACGCACGGTCGTCGGAGGACGGGATCAACAGTGGCAAGCCGATCTCGTCGACGTGACCAGTCTGAAAAAAGAAAACGACGGGACGACGTTCCTGCTCACGGTGATCGACGTCTTCTCGAAAGTCGCCCGATGCGTTCCGCTGAAGACCAAGTCGGCGACGTCTGTGTCGAAGGCGCTGAACGGACTCTTCACGGACGTACAGCCGTTGTTTTTGCAGACCGATAGATGTCTGGAATTCTATAACCGTAGCGTTCGGGGTGTATTGGACAGGTACGGCATCCAGCACTTCTCCACCTCTAACGAGGAGATCAAGGCGAGCATCGTGGAACGCTTCAATCGCACGCTAATGACGCGGCTGTGGCGATACCTGACACACAAAGCATCGTGGCGATACATCGATATCCTTCCGGATCTGGTGCGCACGTACAACGACACGCCCCATCGTAGTATCGGGATGCCTCCGTCGCAGGTGGATGCGACTAATCAGGAAGAGGTGTGGCAGCGTCTGTACGGTGGTCATCACGGTAAGGGCGTGCCCAAGTACCACGTGGGGGATCGCGTGCGTAGCAGCAAGATCAAGAGACGATTCGAAAAAGGCTACACGGTGAATTGGACAGAGGAACTATTCACGATACGCGAGGTGCATCCGTCAGATCCGCCCGTCTATCTTCTAGCGGACGATCTCGGAGAGATACTGGACGGTACCTTCTACGAGCCGGAGTTGCAGAAGGTGACGGTTCCGGTCGATAAACTGTACCGCGTGGAATCGATAGTACAGCGCCGCAAGGTAGGCAGGCGAAGGGAGGTGTTGGTGAAATGGTTCGGATATCCTTCGAAATTCAACAGCTGGATCGATGCCAAGGCCCTCGTCGGCTTATAAAGACTAGTCACGCGCCCGTCGCGATATCAGTCGTCCACGCATGGCAGACGAGACGACATCACGGATTACCGTTAGTGACGAAGAAGAAGAAGACGACGTCGACGCCACTCCACCGATAAAGAAAGAGAGGACTCCGTGGCATATATTTGGCACCGCGTGTCCCAAAGAGGAGATAGTCTTTCTGTGTCAAGTCGTCGTCTTGTACACTGTCATCTTGGTCAGCATCTACAACCTGACGTTCGGCCACCACGTCAATCCGACTCTTTGGACGGCCCTGTTGAGTAGTTCGTTGGGTTACCTGCTACCCAGTCCGACGTTGAAACAACAACATGGCGACGAGTGATTTCTATCTCACGTTGCCCAGCAATGCTTCCATGGACACGCACCCCGACAACACGCTGACCCACTACGTCACGACGCTACCGAAACGTATCCTACTACGGGGACAATGGGAGTGCGGACTGGTGGAGGTACAGTACCCACACAGTTGGTACAACACCGTAGGCGACGAAGCGGGGTTCGCCGTGTCACTACCGATAGATGAATATCGAGACCCGCGGTCCCTGCACACGGAGATTATCCGAATCGGAACCGGACACTATAAAGATCCGTGGTCACTGATACTCGTCATTAACGCTGCTCTACGTCGCGTGGTGGGAGAGGGACGAGTGAAACTGAGCTACAGCGTCATCACGCGTAAGGTATCGGTGCACATGGCACCGAATACCGTCTTCCGCGCCGCTATGCTGACCACCGTTCTCGGCTTTCGTACCGCTACGCTGGCGGCTCTACCGAAGGACCCCGCGGTACCCGAGTTCAAGGTACGTATCATAGAAGGTGACACCGTGGTCACCATGGAACGGGAATCGCTCTACATCTACACGGACGTCGTTGGTGACAGTCTCGTACCGCTGTTGCGCATCGTTTCGGTGAGTGGTCGTCATGGGGACGTCGTGTCGAAGACCTTCGACAAGACTCACTACGTACCCGTGCTCTGCAAAGAGTTAGGTACGATCGAGATAGATATAAGAGACGACACGGGGCAACGCGTGACATTCGAAGTCGGCAAGGTGACAGTGACACTTCATTTCCAACGGCAACGGACGGCACTGTTCTAGAGAGATGAATTACAACGATTACTACGCTCGTCAAGCGGGTGGTGCGCTTCCTTATTTCGCGGGTGCCCGATACCAACGAGGACACGGACTGGGAAGTCTATTCGGAGGTCTACTGCGTAGCGTCATGCCACTCGTCAAGAGAGGCGCCGTGGCGTTGGGAAAGAGAGCTCTGTCGACCGGCGCACGTATAGCCGACGACGTCCTGGCGGGACAGAACATCAGAACGGCCGCCAAACGTCGCGCCACCGCTGCAGGTAGAGAAATGATAAGCGACCTCTTGACCCCTGGTGTGCATAAGCGTATAAGACGCACACCCGCCGCGAAACGAGTCAGTACAGCCACGAGACGTCGAAGGAAGCAGAGACCGAAGGCACGTCGTGAACCGGATATATTCGACAATGGCGTTCGTTCATAAACTATCATGCGAGGGACTCAAGAGCGAACTCGATATCTTCGCCGTGCCTCCGACTCAGACCAGCATCATCGACAGTCGCACGGTCCACTACCAACCGATGTCCTCGCTCGACTCGGGTGGTCCGATCGAATACGTCGTACCTGGTTCGGGAGACGATTACCAGGATCTCGCTAGCATGACGCTACACATTCAGGCGAAGGTGACGCGTGCCGACGGAAGCGATCTCGACGCCGCCGACCCCGTTGCACCCGTGAATAACTGGCTCCATTCGCTGTTCAGTCAGGTCGACCTCTACCTGAACGGAACGCTCGTGACTTCCTCGACCAACACGTACCCGTACCGCGCCTACATAGAGACGCTGCTCAGTTACGCCAACGATGCCAAGGAGACGCATCTGACGAGTCAGATGTGGTACAAGGACACGGCTAATCGTATGGACGCCGTCGTCATTGACGGTGACGATCCGACAGCCAACGCGGGGTTCGTCGCCAGACGCGCCATGATTGATCAGAGTCGCGTGGTCGACATGACGGGTCGTCTCCACCTCGATCTCTCCCATCAGGATAAACTCCTCATCAACGGTGTCGAGGCCAAGATACGTGTGGTGCGCAGTAAGGATGCGTTCGCACTCATAGCCGGCGGAGGTAACCCCGGCTACAAGATACAGAACGTCAACGCTACACTGTTCGTCAGGAAAGTCACCCTGAACCCAGGCGTACAGATGGCGCACATCAAAGCCCTCGAAAAGGCCACCGCCAAGTATCCGCTGCGATCCGTCGAATGCAAGGTCTACTCCATTCCCACAGGTGCCCGCTCACACACGCACGAGAACCTCTTTCTTGGTGTTCTTCCGAAACGTCTCGTGCTGTGCTGCATCGATAACGACGCCTACAACGGACGCTACGACAGAAATCCCTTTCACGCTAAAAACAACAACATCAACTTCCTCGCCGTGTACGTCGACGGACGACAGATACCCGCCAAACCTTTCCAGCCCGACTTCGAGAACGATCTCTTTGCCAGGTGCTACCATAACCTGTTCACCTCGACGGGTAAGGCGTGGCAGGACGAAGGCAACGGCTTGACTCGTTACGACTTCCGACACGGCTACACCTTCTTCGCCGTGGACCTCACCCCCGATGCGTGCGACGACTGCTGCTTCCATCTGGTACATAAGGGCAACGTGCGCATCGAGATTCATTTCCACGACGCGCTGACAACCACTGTGAACGTCGTCGCCTATGCCGAATTCGAGAAGGTGCTGGAGATCGACAGGAGTCGTAACGTCATCTACGACAACTGATGGAAACCCTACAGCTCTGCCGCCTACTCACCAGCGATACGCACGCCCGTGTCGTCATGCGTGGAATCGTTCCCAAAGACGTACTCCTCGAACTCCGGATAGACGCTTACCCCGTCGCCTTCGTGTGCAACACACACGACGCGGACAAACCCGGTGAACATTGGATAGCGATCTACGTAGACGCCGATGGTTGCGGCGAATACTTCTGCTCGTACGGTCTGCCGCCGCAGCACGTCGAGTTTTGTCGCTTCTTGAATAAACATTGTGTAACGTGGACTCATAATTCTAAGAGACTACAGAGCCCCGTGTCTAACGTTTGTGGACAATACTGTGTTGCTTATCTCATGTTTCGATGTCGTGGAGTTGTCATGAAGGATTTCGTAAAAGGTTTCGGTACTGATCTGATAGCAAACGATTGCCGTGTATTCGATTGGCTTAAACAACTGCAATAACCGTGTTTCATTAACGAACATATATATTCATTCACATCCATAAGCTCACGACCTCTAGCGCGGTGTTCGTTCACCCGTAAGTCGTACCAGCATCACCCCACGAGCCACTGGCGTGGTCGTATTGACCCCTATGCTCACGACCTCTGTCGTGGTGTTCACTCACCCACAAGTCTTGATACTCGTACGCTTCGCTTAATAAAACACGGTTTCATGTTATCGCTTGTATCTTTCATCAATAAAATACGTGTGCACTCGTATACTCTTGTGTTTCGTTAGTTCTTTCATACACGTACATTCATACATACATAATCACACCCTCTCTACGCTTCCCGTCAGGGGGCGTTCTCTCTGGTGTACCCGCCAGGTGGCGCCTCTCGTTTTACATACGGTCACGTGACTACTCACTTCACTCGGGGGGGGGGGGGGCGGCGGCTTTCGAAACCTCCATAATATCGCTCAAAAATGACTCCGAAACTCCTTAGGATGTTGTCCGAAAAACCCCCTCTTACTACTTTCCCCGATTACAAATATTCTTGCTAAATTATCTATTGAAAATCTACGGTCAAATTGTAGCGTCATATCCCAAATTAATGTAATAAAATTCACGACGTGTCATCGTATGATATTGGCCGTACGTGGCAAACTGATGTATCCAACGAAATTATATCAAATGTGAATGTTTTATCCGAAATGTATGAAGACAGAAATGGTTTTAAGACATGTAGTATTTTTAAACGATGATGATGTCAGCCGTATTACAACAGGAATTACTGTATTTTAACGAGTGTTCAATTGTCATTTTAATGTGCGAGGATGAAGATTTTATTAATATACGTTTGAACCTGTGAACAACTATTCATCTCATGTTGTACCGTTGTAAGGCTGTAGAGCGTACAATTGCAAAATCGGAGAGAAAGTAGTCCATACTTTTGCAATGTCGGAGAGAAAGTAGTCCTTCTCAAGTCGGTTCCAGTGTAAATATCAAAGAAAACGTAGCCCGTACTAGTTTAATTTGAGAGAGAAGGCAGTCAGTACCAGTGCAATAAATTATGTTTTTATTAGCGCTGACGTCCGATCGTCACGGTAAGAAATATTACCGCTCCCAGCACCATGCCACTACCAGTTACATATATAATAAATACTCGTATCAAACATGATAATATTATCACGGAATCAACCAAACGTGATCATAGCATGTACGTACCATCGCAGAATGCTCGGGGTCACCATTATTATGACCCACTAGATATATATACAATATACACCAGCAGTCACCGTATAATGTGCCCTAACTTGCGGTCCCGTTTTGTTGCAGGTTCGCATATACAGCGTGGCTTTGAGCGCAGCCGAAATCGCTCAACTCTCGATTCCACCGGCAACAGTAATGCCAGTTACTCCGTAAGCGGCTACAGATCATCCAGTATGCTCGATTAGTGTGATTGGCATGCATTAAATACGTACTTCTGCGACTGCTTGCTCACTACGCAATGAAGGCAGAGATCTAGCACGTACATTGCACAAACGTGTGCCGTTTGACATGGTTGGCCGAATTCAAGTTCGGGCTGTCTCGCTGTGTTTCCAGGATATCTGCCCGATGTATAACGTTGGTTCAAAATGTCAAAGTGTTACATAGGAATAAATAATAGTAGTATGTTGCAAACACGTCTTTGTGTTTACCTGACTGTGTATGCAGTAAATGCAACGATGTTTTTCTCTGCGTTACTAGCGTTCTTGCTTAGCAGATCGTTAACTGAAAATATTGGTAAGACATGTTGTGGTGTTTGACAAATACACCTTACGAAAGCTTTGTAGCGAATGGTTTCTCCAAAGAAAAGAAACGAATGTATCTTTAAATGTAACAGTAAGTCAGTTTATAAACAAAATAATATAGTTTTTACTTCGACAAACACCCAGTCGGCACAAGCCTCGCATATTCCCAATACTATCTACAATTCTCTGCGGTCTTACATGAGATGTTTGTATGCACTAAAAGTAATATAGTATACAAATTTAATAAACCAAAAGTATAATGCATATTGAACTACTCCTTCGGTATGTTAGGGATTTCCGCGTGACTTTAATAGATACACATTCACAAATAGTAGAAGCCGCAGAAGACAACACATAGTCAACATTTCTTATGATGATAATACCTGTTGATCTATTAGTCTACTCGGCGGAAACATTAAATATATTAATTGATCATGACAAGTACTACAAAATACGAAAACATGCGTATTAATGAAATGCAATACTTATGTATGGTAATTCATAGAAAGAAACATTGCCATTGCCAACAGTCATTGGAGAAAAGAAATTCATATTAATAGGCGCCGGAATCGGAGGATTTTGGTGAGGCTGACCTCCTCAATATTTGTGGGGGGAATAGGATTAGACCCCCGTAAGTTTGGAAAGACGGAGAGTTTTGGTCAGTCTCAATGGATGTGTGCAGTTGGACGTTTTTAGTGAGCTTAAAAAATTTTGAACTTCACCGCGAAATATTAATTTTTTTGAACATCACCCTCATCTTCCGATTTCATGGTCCGGCAGTGAAGTGGTGCTGAAGCTACGGCTCAGCCCACCTTTAAGTAATTTCATTCCAGCGCCAGTAATATATATATATATATATATATATATATATATATATATATATATATATATATATATATACTTAATTCTGTTACCTAGACAGTTTAATAAATATGTCTAAGTTGCAATGCAATCTCATTTATCATATAAATAGATAATAAATAAATATACTTATATAGCGCCAACTCTAGTTATGAAATATTCAAGGCGCTTTACATGTAAAATAGTAATAAATCAAAAAAGTTATTAATTAAGTAAAAAATGAATATTAAAAAAAATGTATATCTTTAAATATTAGTATTATCGTGTCATATAAACAAAAGATAATTGATAAAAGCTTAATGCCAAGTCTAAAAGTCACAATAGCTGTTAAAATATTGATTAAAAGAGAATGTTCAAAAGTGCTCTTAAAAGTCTCGGTGTTCATTACATGCATTGAAAAAACACATAAATAGAGTGTTTTTAATGCGCTTTTAAAAGCTGCTTCACTGTTTAGCTCACGCATTGATGTGGGTAAATCGTTCCAGAGGTCCGGAGCTGCTGCCATTGTTTGTTGACGTATATCCACAACTCTACGCATTTACACGTAGGCAATCCGATCGTTTTTTAATCGTTAAATCATGTTATATAATATAATTAATATATATATATATATATATATATAGTATATAGTATGATAGTATAATTTATGAAAGCTTGTTGACTCCCCAAATATATATTAATGAACCGTTTTGTTATATATTGTAATCTATATTTATTAAAGTTTGCTGACTTTCCAAATGTATGATAATGAACCGTTTTGTTGTGTAGTATAATCTATATTTATAAAAGCTTGTTGACTTGCCAAATGTATGTTAAAGAACAGTTTTGTTATATAGTATAATCTATATTTATTCAAGCTTGTTGACCTGCCAAATGTATGTTAATGAACAGTTTTGTTATATAGTATAATTTATATTTATTAAAGCTTGCTGACCTGCCAAATGTATGTTAAAGAACAGTTTTGTTATATAGTATAATCTATATTTATAAAAGCTTGTTGACCTGCCAAATGTATGTTAATGAACAGTTTTGTTATATAGTATAATCTATATTTATTAAAGCTTGCTGACCTGCCAAATGTATGTTAATGAACCTTTTGTTATAAAGTATAATCTATATTTATTAAAGCTTGCTGACTTCCCAGATGTGTGTTAATGAACCGTCTTGTTGTTGTTTAAATGAATGGACTCGGGAAGAGACCATGTGGTTACTTTATGTCTCAAAAGGAGAGCGTTCAAACGAAATTATGCAAGGCCTTACCAAATTGAAAGAAACTGGTTTTACGTTTACTTCCTTTCCTGGTAGACACATATTTTGCCGAATGTTGTAAAACAAATCGTTAAATATAAATTACTTTACGCACACTCTCAAATGAGTGCACGTATTGAACACTCCTAAAAATACGTGAATTTTAAAGTTCAACATATCATTTAATGGAAAAAAAAGTACTATGGCGGCGACGTCATCTAAGAATATTTATATGAAACACAATAATACGTACATTGATCAAATACAATACCAATGCTTTGTTATTATATTTTACACTTAAGATTGTTACTTTTCAAACCGAATTAAAATATAAGTAAGTTCTCATTAAAAATAATTTGAAATTGACCTTATTCGTGAGCAGTATAGAGGCTCTTTGGAGGCTCAAAATTGACCCTTTTGGTGACCTTTAGGCACAACTCTATGCATAAAAAATGTTTTTTATTACCCCTAAACGTTTTCGGGAACCTACATATAAAAAAGATCAAAGGCTTTTGTGACACTAAACGTTTTCGGGTACCTACTTATAAAAAAACGTGATGGATTACCCCTCTCTAAGTACAATTGAGGTGCTACCTAGTGGTGAGTACAGTGATTATTGTCCCTAGCGATCAACGTCGTACTACCTAACGTGTTGTGCTTACGTAAGCAATAATGCTTTTATTGTATATAACCGCGCTAAAACCACTGTGTGCAGACTAGCCCCCTCGTCAGCCCTGCCCCGCCGTACCCTATGTTACCAGCAGCAGCAGCAGTGTTGCTAAGCGACCGGCTGGAGTGGATTGTGATCCTAGCGCGGCCGCCTAGCTGGCTATTAGGCGCTGTGCGTTAGCAGTGTGACCAAAACGAAACCAATGCATAAATATTCTGCGGCTAACGGTGAGACGGAATGCGTTGTGCGTTTAAAATAATAATTTTTTGCTGCGGCTAGCGGTGAGACGGAATGCGTTGTGCGTTTAAAAATATAATGGTACGATCAAAACGAAACCAATGCATAAATATTCAGCGGTATAGGATGTTTATGCAGTGGATACAGACGAGTGGAATCAACGTGAGTAGTAGAATAATATTTTTATTATAGAAATGCTTGTTTAAGTATCACTTCCAAGATACGGGAGGCGCGTCCAGCGGCAATTGGCAGCATCACGGTGCCGTTCTAAAATGCTGGCGCGTCCAGCGGCAATTGGCGGCGCGTGAAAGCCGCGTCGCTGATACAACTCGTCCCGTGGGATTGGCTTGTACATCAAGCCATCCCTGCCGCGTCGTGAGTACGAAGACACGAGGCTGGTGTCATCCTCAAAGTCGTCAGGATCTTGGCTGTTAGTTGGTGGTGGTGGCGACGCAATGGGGCGAGGACTCCTCAATGTAGGAACGATCGCGCATACAGGTGTTAGATCGTCGGCAAACGATTCCGACGGGACGGTCGATCTTGTAGGTAGTTGGACCCTGTGAAATATATATATATATATATAATAAAAATACAATATAATATATGTTGGACCCTGTGAAATAAACCACAATACATAAGTATGTATAATACATAATAAAATATAATAAACAATACAATACAATAATAACAATAAAATACATAAGTATGAATAATACATAATAAAATAATAACAATACAATAATAACAATAAAATACAATACATGTATGTATGCGTAAAAGCAGACTCACAGCTGTATACATAATATACATGCATGTACGCGTAAAAGCAGGCTTACCGCTGTATTGCACGAGCGACTGGTGTTTGATTATCCGACGGGGCAGTCGTTCGTGTAGGCAGTTGGATCCTGTGAAATAAACCACAATACATAAGTACTGGAGACTGACGCCGAACGGTCGCGCCGAACTAGTCCGTCGATCGCTCGAAGCGCACCCCACGACCCTGAACGTCAACGTGTACGAGACGCACTACTCGTACATAGTCGACCTGCGCGCGTACGCGAAAATGTACAAGTGTGGAAAATGCGGCAACGCCCTCTGGCGGAACCAGCGCGAGTTACGACGTCACGAAGCGACGTGCGAAGGTGGCGTTCGTCACGTGTTTCCCGGCGGCGTCTACCGACTGACGCCGTCCGTATTTCAGCGGCTCGACGACGACGAACTGCGCTACTATCCGTACCGCGCGACGTTCGATTTTGAATGTTATTTCGACGACAGCGATCTGCCGCCGAATACCGACAAATGCCGGTGGCTAGCGCGACACGAACTGCTCAGCGTGAGCGTCGCGTCGAACGTCCCCGGCCACGAAGCGGCGCGGTGTTTCGTCACGACCGGTGATTCGGCCGAACTCGCGCGCCGCCTCATCGACTACGTGGAAGCCGTGAGCGCGGCGGCGTGCGCAGCTCTACGCCCCCGCTACGACGCGACTTTCGAGGCGCTCGACGCGCTCTACCACGCCTGGCGGCGGCAGTGCGGCGACGACGACGCGTCATCGCCGTACGCCGCACTCGCCGACCGCCAGTGGACGCACCTTCGTCAAATGCCGGTACTGGGATTCAATTCCGGTAAGTACGATCTGAATGTCGTCAAAAAGTACTTGACCCCACAGCTCATAACCGGCGACGCGCAGCACACGTCGTCGGCGTTTACCATTAAACGGCAGAACAAATACATGTGCCTGACGACGTCGACGTTCCTCGATATAACCAATTACCTCGCGCCCGGTGTTAGCTACGATCGCTTTCTGAAAGCATACGGCTGCGCATCGACGAAGGGGTACTTTCCGTACGAATATATCGACACGTTGACGCGCCTGGACGAGACCACCCTGCCACCGCGCGAAGCTTTCTACAGCCACCCGAAACGCGAGTGAATTTCCGCGGAGGCTTACGAGATTTGCGCGACGGCGTGGCGTGACGAGCGCATGACGACGATGCGAGATTTTCTGATGTCGTATAATAATCGAGACGTGGCGCCGTTTCTCGAGTCCGTCGAGCGGCAGTTCGCCTTCTATCGGTACCGGCGCATCGACATGTTCAAGGACGCCATCAGCGTACCGGGGTTGACGTTGTTGTACCTATTCAACGACCTGCCGCCGTCAATCCATTTCTCGCTGTTCAACGAACACAACAAAAACCTGCACCGCCTGCTGCAGTCGCAGATCTTCGGTTGCTCGTCGATCATCTTCGCGCTTCACCACGAGGCCGGCGTGACGGCGATTCGAGGCGACGCGTCACATCAGTGTCGTTCGATAGTCGGCTTCGACGCGAACGGCCTCTATCTATCGGCGATGATGCGGGAGATGCCGACGGGGTGGTACACGCGCCGGCGCGCGGAGCACGACTTTCGAGCGGAACGCGTGCACCGGTACGGTCGTATGGCCGTGGAGTGGTTGACGTGGAAGGCGGCACGAACCGGCGCGTGTATACGTCACCAGTTGAACGGGCGCGAGAAGCGCGTCGGCAAGTACCGTGTCGACGGCTGGTGCGCCGACACGCAATTTCACGGCTGCTACTTTCACGGCTGCCCGACGTGCCAGACGCACGTGACGACGAACGCCGTCAACGGTCAACAGATGACGACGCTGTACGCCGCGACGATCGCCGTGACGACCTACCTGCGCCGCTTCGTCGACGACGTCGTCGAAATGTGGTAGTGTCAGTGACGCGCCGCACGACCGCCCGCGGCGCCGACGCCGCCCGACGCGTCACGATGGCAACCGGCGGCGGCGGTCCCCATTACGCGATCGACGATACTGGAGGGTGTACGCGACGGCTCTCTGTTCGGTCTGGTGCAGCGCTAAGTTCGCCGAAATGCAGCCAGTGTTCAAGAACGTCGATATCGCGCGCGACGATCTCAGCCTGTTCATGCGCCGCTACGCCGAGTCGCACGATCTCCTCACCCGACCTCAACGGACGCTCGTCGCTAGCTACGTCGTCGCGCGCGTCTACCAGGTGATCAAGTACATGCCGATCACGTGCTTTCGCCGCTTCGGCGACACGGTCTCGGAGGCGCGAAGCGAGGGTGACGTCGACCCCGATAAATCGATCATCGCCGATACCTATAAGCTTCTCGGCAACAGTTTGTACGGGAAAACGATTACGCGCGTCGATCTGCACCGGGATATCAAGTACGCCACGCCGGTCGGCGCCTCGATGCTCGTCAACAACCGTCGCTTCCGAGGTGGCGCTGAATAAGCGCACCATCGTCTACGGCCTGCCGATCCAAATCGGCTTTTTCGTGTACCATTACGCGAAATTGAGGATGCTGGAGTTTTATTTCGATTTCATCAACGTCTACATTCCCCGCCCGCTCTTCCAGTACTGCGCTATAGACACGGACTCGGCGTACATCGCCATCGCGGGGCGCGACGTCGACGCGCTGGTGCCGGAAGAACGGCGCGAACACTACTTCCGGAATCGCTTGCTCTGGTTTCCGGCCGAATGCTGCGACGCGCATGTGGACGCGTACGTACGATGCCGCGTCGCCGGACTAGCGTGGGAGGCGCCCTCCGACTGCTGCGCGCGCCGGTGTATGTTCGATCGTCGAACGCCGGGTCTCTTCAAAGAAGAGTGGGGCGGCGACGGAATCGTGGCGCTGTGCAGCAAGACGTACTACTGCTTCGGCGGCGACAACGGCCCGAAGTACAGTACGAAGGGTCTGAGCAAGCGTCAGAACGACATCGACGAGAACACCTTCCTCGCCGTACTGCGCGATCGACGCAGCGGCGTCGGCTGGAACCGCGGCTTCCAGGTGAAAGATTCGTCCGTGTTGAAGTACGTTCAAGAGCGCGCGGCGTTGAGCTACTTCTACGCTAAACGCCGCGTGCTCGACGACGGCGTCACCACGGCGCCGATACTCGTCTAACTCGTATAACTCGTCTAACTCGCCTATTAACTAACCTAAGGACTGGGCGGCCTAGGGGTAGGGTCTGTATATATGTATGTATGTATGTATGTAGGTAGGGTAATAAAAAACAATTGCGCACATTTTTTCCCATCGTTTTTTATTACTACTATATACGTAAAAGCGAAGCGTTAATTAGGTTTTAGCCAATCGAATACGCGACAGTCAATAGCCACCCGATCGGTGCCGAATAGGGTCTGGAACGTCGTCAACGGCATACCGCGACATCGGAGGAGAAGGTAGGCGACGCAATATTGTCCGCACACGTTACAGACGACGCTCTGCAGCCGCTTGTCGTTGTACGTCCACGCGTCGCCGCAGTGACGGTGGAGGAACGCACGGAAGTCGGCGAGCAGCGGCGGCAGTCCGTACGAATCGAAGTACTCGCCGCCTCGCCGGTCGACGTAGACGGCCACCCAGTGCTCCCCCGGCTCGCCGCCGTCGTCGGTGTTGCACACGAAGGTCCTCGGGTAAGTGGTGGTGGTGTTGGTAAATAGTTCGTCTTGAGGCACGACGCCGACGACGATGTGTTTAGCGTACGCATCGCATTCCAGGCGATGCATCAGTTGGAACGTATCCATTACCAGTCGTATACGACGTTCCGTGTCTTGTCGATATCAAGCACCGTCTCGAATTCCGCGTACACGACTACGTTCACCGGTCGGGGTAGCGGCGTCCCGAAGTGCATTTCAGCTCCCACGGTCCCCTGACGCACGACATTGAAATGGTCCCCGTCGCAACAGTCGGGCGTCAGGTCGAAACCGAAGACGGTGTAGCCGGCGCCGAAGTCCGTGCGCGATATGTCGTTCCCCTCGTCCTCGACCGCCTTTCCGGTGGCCTCGAAGAGATTCATGTAGCTTCGGAGGTACCGGTTGCGCGGAAAGTCCGGCTGCAGCGGCTTGCTCGGCACCTGACGTCCGTCGACGACGAGCGTGAGGAAGTTTATGTCGTTGTGCCGCGCGTCGAACGGATTTCTAGTGTAGTCTACGTTATAGGCGGCGTTGTCGATCATCATCAGGATTAGGCGTTTCGGAATCGCACCCATGTACAAGTTCTCGTGCGTGTGCGACAGCGTGCCCGCCGTTATCGAGAACGACTTGCAGTCGACGCGGCGCATCGAGAACTTAGCCGTTCCCAAACACTACGCTTTGATATGACCCATCTGGACTTCCGGGTTCAACTTCATTTTTCGTACGTACATGCACATCGATCGTATCACGATACGGCACCCCGGCGCGGCTGCCGGGCCCATGAGCGCGAAGGCGTCCTCCGAGCGCACCATGCGTATTTTCGTGTCGACACCGTTCGGTAGGTGGCGGTTTAGCATAAACGCGTCGACGTGCAGGTGTCCCATCATCTCCACCTCGTCGCTAGCCGCCGTCAGGTTGCGCCGCGATACGAACCCGGTGTTGTCGTCCCCGCGCGCGTTCATGTGTCCGGCGGTGTCTTTGTACCACAACGACCCCGTGAGATGCGATTGTTTCGCGTCGCTACCGAAACTCAGCACGGTCTCGAGGTAGGCCCGGAACGCGTACGTATTGGTCGACGGCGTCAAGAGCGTACCGTTCAGCGACACGTCGATTTGACTGAACATCGAATGCAGGAAATTGTTGACCGGGGCCACGTTGGCGCCGGCCCCCAGATTGGTACCGTCCCCCTGAATCACTTTGAAGCGGAGGTGCACTTGAAGGCTCGCCAGGTCTGTATAGTCGTTGCCCGATTCCGGGTTGTGGAACTCGATAGGGCCGCCGGCGTCGAGAGCCGTCAGCGGTTGGTAGACGGTCCACTGACAGCTCTGGACGCTCGTCTGCATCACCACCCCGCTGAGCAGGTCCAGTTCGGCCTTAACGCCCTCCCACGATGCGCAGCTATTCACGAACGCCATTACTCGTCGAATATATCGTCCGGTCGACGCCGTCTCTTCCGTCTAGTGACGGTCGTCGCCGCTCGGCGCGGAGTCTTTATAGCGGCGCGGCGGTGCTGCACTTTTTTCTTCTTCTTCTTCGGCGGCGCAGCCGAATTCAATAGGCCATCGAGAAGATCGACGCCCGCCTCCTTCGCGCGTCGTTTTACCGACGCTTTCAGATTGCCGCCGGCGATGACGTCCCGCGCCACGCGCACGCCGGTTTTGTGCGCACGTTTTCCCAACGCCACGGCACCTCTCTTGAAAAGCGGCATGGCGCTTCGAAACAGGCTCCCGAAAAATTGCCCAATTTCATTAGCTGCTCGTTGAACTGGCGCAGCAGCCCGTAAACGGTGTTGTAGAAACCGTGAGTAATCGTACCCTGTCGGTATGTCGGTATACGGTCGTGTAAGTATCCGGTTCGCCCAGCGGGGAAGACAGGAAGAAGTAGGCGTCCTCCTTTCTCACGTTGTACCACGTGTGCGGATACTGTAGCGTCGCCAGTCCGCATTCCCACTCCCTCAACAGGTCGAAACGTCGCGGCAGCGTCGTGATGTAGTGCGTCAACGTATTTTCGGGGTGCCGTTTCATTGACGCGTTGCTCGGTAGCGTCAGGTAAAAGTCAGACGATACCGCGATCGTCGTCGTCGCGTCGTCGTCGACCACCACCACCACCACTAATAGACGGACTCGGGAGCAGGTAACCGAGACAGCTGCTCAAAAGCGCCGTCCACATCCATTTTTGAATTGACCCCTCGTCTTACTGATACGTACGTGATCTCCCTCGCGCAGTTTCGGTTTTTGCCGCCGGCCGACGTTGCCGCCGCCGTACAGTCGTTGCCATACGGTCTCCTGATTCGTCGCGTCGACGCTCGCCGGCGTCATACCGATGCTTCGGTGGTAGGCGTTGTTATACGAATGCACGAAATCCGGTAACGCCTCTACATAGCGCAGCGTCTCGTGTTTCGTAAAATAACGCCACATGCGCTTCTTCAAAGTCCGATTGAATTGTTCCACGACGCTCGCTTTAGTCTCCTCGTTATGCGTCACGAAATGATGAACGCCGCGACTCTTTAGTAACGTTTGCAGGGGTCGGTTCAGAAACTCGGTCCCCTTATCGGTCTGCAGCGCGTTCGGCGGCGGCTGCGCGCCGCTCAGCAGACGCTCGAAGGCCGCGACGAGCGACGGGCCGGACTTACTCTTCAACGGAACGCACCACGCCCGCTTCGAAAAGACGTCGATGACCGGCAATAGGAATGTTATACCGTCGTTGTGTTTTTTCAACCTAGCCAAGTCGACCAGATTGGCTTGCCACTGCTGGTTTCGACCGCCCACGATGACGAAGCGTCGTTTGAAATGTCGATTAACCGGTTTGTGTAGGGTATAAGCGTCCTGCGCCGCTAGCCACCTCTCGATGGCTGGTCTTCGTCGGACGACCTTCGACGACGCCCGGTGTAACGCGTCGACGCCGCCGTAACTTCCCGCCCGTTTCGGATCGAAGTAGAGTTCATTCAGTTCGTCGTCGTCGTCGTTTCGTTGGTGGTGTCGAAGAAGCTTTCGTTTTGGACGACGACGACGACTCCACCCGGACACCATGATGGCAACGACGACGACGACGACCAATGAACGATGATTATTATACACGTATAGAGAGCGATAACCGCGATGATTAAGCTGCCGACGATGGCCGTTATCGTTCGTTGTGATGACGGCATCGTCACACCGATTCCCACACCGCGACGTCCAACGCTTGTTGTTGTCTCTTTCTAGACCCACGTCGTCTTCGCTCCGGCTTCCCCGATGAACTGCCCGCCGCCGCCCCCTCCTCCTCTTCTAGTAGCCGCCGCCGCCGCTCCATGTACTCCCGATAGCGCGGGTTGCCTACGAATTCCATAGGAATGTTCATACCCTTCAAACGCCACCCGAACTCTCGCCATCCTAAGGTCTGTGTCGTCTTCGTTCTCGTTCGTATGAGATCGTTCACTAGATCGACCATGTTACTCCCCGCGATCGTTTTACCGGCGTACAGGAATCCGCCGCGGTCGTTCCATCGACACAACGGATCGGCTTTCATTTTCTCGATAAGCAGACCCGCCTTCCCTTTCAGCGTCTTCGGCATGCTGGCTATGATTTCGCGCTCTACAGCCGCCGACAATGGTGGTGGCGCCGCCGCCGCCGACGGTACTGCGGCGGGTGGCAGCGGCGGCGGTATCTCGCCGCCGTCGGCGTTGACCATCGACACGCGTACCGGTTGCGCCGCTCGAGCCGCCTCTATCGGGGTGTAGCGACTCAGCAGTTGATTGTACGACGCCACCTTATCGCGTTTGGATAAATCGGACCGCTCTAGAATGTCCTTCATGTCACTGTCCAGGCTACTCAGCACACGTGATCGGGGCGTGCTCGGTGGATGTGGCAGGAAGCATTCCACCAATCGCGGGTCGACCAACGCCATCTTCTTCGCGTACTGCGTCAATTACCCCCGATGACCTGTCTGAGCAGTGGAAGGAGAACGGTGCTCGCTAACGGCGCTAGCAGGGCCGTCAGAAAACCACCCGCCCACGTTTGCAAGATGGCTCGCTTCTGCTTAATCGGAACTTGTTTGTCGACCAATTTACGCAGGTGATCCCTGTATTTCGTCAACACGCGTTTCTGATTCGGCGACAGCGTTACGTTTCCTTTCAGAATGTTGTACGCGCAATCGCACAGATTACAAATGAGACCGGCGTCCGCGTGAGCGATCACGGCTTTTCGCAAGTTGATGTTCCGCCTATGTCTCTCCAACAGCTGCAGGGCGAAAATGTGTCTCTTCACGATGTTCGTCGGGCCCGACAACTTCGGTCGTCGCTGCGGGCTACCACCACGCGTTCCGTCATTTCGACTAATAATCGTAGGTGGCGACGTTCCTCTGTTCTTATAGTCGATGCACGAATGCAGACGCATGTCCTCTTCCGTTTCCTGTTTCAGATCCACGAAGAGATAGCCGTACGCCGCCGACGTCGCGTCTTTGAAAGCCTCTATCATGTAGTTTACCTATCCCGGGTACATCTGTTTCGCTAGGTGACCTACTTGACCGGCGTCTCGGGGGCTCTTGAATAGCGCTATGTATTGGGCGTTCAAGCTGATTGTACGGTTTTCTTTTCCTTTCGGAAACATGTTCTGTCGCAGTTGTACGACCGACGTACTACAATGATGGCTTTTTTAGTAAATAGCACCGTCACCCCGCTATCAGTCTCCTCCATGAGGTCGTCAAGTACTAGAAGCGTCCTCGTTTTACCGTCTAAACGTGTCGGATCCGGCAGGCCGTCTACGAACTCTATTTTCGAAGACGGCGGATCGATCATATCGTGTCGTATCAGACGGTCGACGAACGTCGTCTTACCGCACCCCGTAGGACCGGCTACTATACACGTAAAAGGATGCTTCAACAACGGTCCGCCCATTTTCCACGACTGATACCGGCGAACGCTTTTTACGCGTCTTTATACGCGTCGCGCACATCCATCAACAGTTTACCGAGCTTGTTCTCCCCCGCAACGTCCCCGATCCTGGTATCCCAGAAACCCTCCCTACTCGGTACCCATTCCACCAATTCGGCGTCTCCGGTGGCTAACAGATCGGCCTTCAACTCGGCCGACCCGCCAAACTTGCTCATCAACAACCCCTTCATACACTCATCCATAACGGCGTTCCATTCGGTTCCCGTTCTCTTTTTTCGAATTCCGTAACTGAGTCGTTTCGCTACATAGGGCGATCGCGTTCTTTTTATACACGCGGCGCATTCGAGGTCTTCGTTGAACATCGCTTTCCTATACTGATAGGCGTGCTGGACGGACCGGAAGCTCCGACCGTACGCCGTAAATCGGCACGCATACATATTCGACAAGAACGAGCGCGATCCGCCAAACTTGATAGGTTCCGACATCATGCCGATGACTACTACCGATAACCCGCTACCGTCACCGCTTATATAGGGCGCCGCCGCCGCCGCTAGAGGGAGGCGGCTACGACGCAGCATCTAAAAATGTGCCGAAGTACGGATTCGGACCCGAGATCTTTCGATCCCTAGTCGAACGCTCTCCCAGGAGAGCTAATCCGGCGCCGACGCTTATACAGTGGTTTTACCGCGGTTATATACTCGCGTAACATTATTGCTTACGTAAGCACAATACGTTAGGTAGTACGACGTTGATCGCTAAGGAAAATAATCACTGTACTCACCGCTAGGTGGCACCTCAATTGTACTTAGAGAGGGGTAATCCATCACGTTTTTTATAAGTAGGTTCCCGAAAACGTTTAATGTCACAAAAGCCTTTGATCTTTTTTTATAAGTAGGTTCCCGAAAACGTTTAGGGGTAATAAAAAACTTTTTTTATGCATAGAATTGTGCCTAAAGGTCACCAAAAAGGTCAATTTTGAGCTTCCAAAGAGCCTCTATACTACTTTCGTGATATCAGGAATATACGCAATACAATTCCATTTGAATTCTATACTTAACAAATTACAGTCATACAAATTTATTTAATCACAGTGTAATCGGACATAATTACGCGGTCTCATTTCTACATTTTAACCAAAATAAGGACATACACATGTAAGGTATAACATTTAAAAAACACGATCCTGGAACACATTCGACATCCAGCGATACTTCAACATAAGCGGGTTATCCTGAAGCACGTACTGCATATGCCGTTTCATCAACAGCAGATAACTACCAAGGAACATCCTGAACTGTTGCTGTTTCGTCGACAGTGAAATATTCCAGGTTGTCTTCAGCAACCCCAGTAGTACCCCAACATACCCTGCAGCACGAATTGTGTTGTCCACCCAACATCCAATGGAGCGCAGTGGTGCAGTGGTTAGGGCGTCGGACACTAAATCTAGAGAACCCTAGTTCGAATCTTATGCTGCCGAGTTGAACGTTGGGCAAGTTCTCTCATAACATAACATAACATAACATAACATAACATAACATAACATAACATAACATAACATAACATAACATAACATAACATAACATAACATCACATAACATCATATAACATAACGTTTATTTGACCCCATATAGGTACACAATTAATTGGTTTTTGAACATCACTTATGCTGTAATAAACAACAAATATAAACATTATGCAGACATACATAAACGAATATCATTATATGTTCAACATACTATTCGGAAAATACATACAAACGCATGTGCAGCTAGTATGGTATTGGTGTACCATAGATAATAATCATATAGCTTATTCAATCGGGGTCGGTGACTCCTATTAAGACACAATTGTCGCTATCATAGGAGCCACCCTATTTACGTGATAATTTATGTGGTCATTTTACAAGGTGTCTATCTCATGTATGTTTTTTGGGGAGTGCTTGTTTTATGTGAGAATGTAAGTTTGTATGTGTGCTGGTTGCCTGAAGCTAGCATCAAATGTATTGTATTTAATGGTTCTATTGACATGTGTAGCAATTTGATAGAGTGCATGAATCATTATATTTGTGTAACAAGTATGTTTTTATATAAAATGAGAAGCCTCGCAAACTGTGAGTATATATTTTGTCTTTGATTATATCGGGGGTGTCATTTATAGCATGTGGTAGGCTGTATTTGAGACATTTCATTGCGAATTCATGCTTAGTTCAAAAAATATGTATATAATTTTTTTTCACGAGTGTTATAATTATGTATGTTTACACTTGGGATAATTTGCCAGTTAAGTAAATAAGGAGGTAACATTTTATGGATGTATTTAAAGTAAAATTTTAATTCATGTAACTCTACCCTATATCTTCTACTTTTAATAGTTTAAGTTTTTTTAAAAGTGGTTCCGTGTGTGAGTTGTATTTGTTTAAGGTTATTATTCGCACGGCTTTTTATTTTATTTTTGTAATTCTATTTATTTGGTATCCCCAAACCATGGTACAATAATTGATATGAGATAATATTAATGTGTTATATAACAACAGTTTTATATCTAAAGGTAATACATATTTTAATATGTTTATTATGCCAATTGTTTTGGAGCACTTATTTGAAAGTTCTTCATTTATTAAGGATTCTGTACTTTTGTTGCGTGTGTTGTTGTTGTTAAGACATTTTAAAGAGCTAGATAATGTGGTGTCATCAGCGTACATGACGAAATTAAATAATTGACTAGCTTGTGAGAAATCATTTAAGTAAATGATAAATAATAGTGGTCCAAGGATTGAACCTTGTGGGACGCCGATTGTTATAGGTAAGATGTCTGAATTTATTTGTTCAAATTCAGTGTATTGTTTCCTGTTTTGTAAGTAACTTCTGAATAACTGCAAAGTTGAACCATTTAGGCCATAGTAAGTTAATTTGTTAAGTAAAATGTTATGGTCAATAGTATCAAACGCCTTAGAAAGGTCGAGAAATACATTAATTAGTTCATCATTATTATCCATTTGAGTTATAATTCTATCTATTAGCTCAAGCGCAGCAAATTCCGTTGAATATTTTGCTCTAAAACCATACTGATTATCAAATAAAAGCTTCATATCATTGAAATATGAATATAACTGAATAAAAATGTATTTCTCTAACACTTTAGAAATTGTGGGAAGAAGGGAAATTGGTCTGTAATTTTCAAATAAAGATGGATCGTCTTTCTTAAATATAGGAATAACTTTTGCAATTTTTAGTTTGTCTGGGAATATCCCGGATTTTAAAACTTGGTTTATTAAAAGTTTTAATGATTTTATAATTGCAGGCTCAATTATCTTGAGCAATTTTGATGAAATGCCATCAAATCCAGAGCTGTTTTTTTGTGGGAAGATTATTGATAGTTTTCCTAATAGTCTCTTCATCAACACTCTGAAACGTAAATAAATAATTAACGTTTTTGTTTAAATAATAACTATAGTTTTTGTTACCTTTTTTAATACCTTGTGCGATGGTCTGACCTATATTTGTAAAATAATTATTAAATTTGTTTGCAATATCCTTTTTATCAGTTATTTTTGTACCATTTTCTATAAAAAAAATAATGGTAATCTACGGTTTGTACGATTTTTTGAAAGAAATTCATTAATAACTTTCCAGGTATTTTTTATATCATATTTAAATCAATTAAATCTTTGTTCACAATACACTTGTTTGGCTGCACGAATATTTTTCTTTAATATCGTATTATAAGTGTTTAAATTAATATTAATAGCTTCATAGCTTGTCGAATTTGGTTGTGTCAATTTTAATTGTTTATAGAGTTTGTCTTGATATTGAATAGATTTTAGCAATCCTTGTGTAATCCACGTTGATCTTTTATGTTTATATTTATAAAATTTCACCAGCTTAGTTTGCAAATGCTTATTTTTTTGCACGTATAATTTCTTCGTAGATTATATCATAATTTAAATTTGTGTCTGCATTTATATTTTTATTTAGCTTATTGTATATCTCATTTTATTTTATTTTGTGTTTAACTTTATGCATTGCCTCTTCATTTAGTATACTTATTTTAACATATTTAGGTGGAGATTCAGTCTTTAATGAGACGTTGATGAATATAAAATAAGGCTGATGATCAGAAAAAATTTTGATTAAAATCCCTGCAGTACTCTCCAATATAGATTTATTAAGTTTACAAAAGAAATTATCTATTAAAGTACCATTTGTTCTAGTAAATCTAGTAGGAAGAGTAATTTGCGGGTAAAGGCTGTGTAATATTATGGTGTCAAAAAGTTACTATATGCATCATTTTCATTTAATTTAAGCAAATTTATATTAAAATCTCCTGTGATAATGAGATTGTTATTACAGTTGTTTTCCACTGATGATATTGTAGAAGTAAATTCATTTACAAAAGCATTTAAGTTATCATTAGAAGTTCGTGGAGGTCTATATATGTTTCCAATGGTTATGCTCTTAGATAGATTGCCACCATTTATTTGGACTATCATCCCTTCCCACTGTTCGTACATGTTTACATTTGATCTATATTTGTTGTCAACATATATTATTAGCCCTCCTTTGCTACTGCACGTCTTACCTTGAGCTAAACAGTCATAACCATGTAAGGAAAACTGTGATAGGTCATCGTTTTCTGATTTCCAAGTTTCTTGTAAGCAGATGATATTAAATTTAAATTTTTTACTACTTAGCTCTTCTACAAAAGCTTCCAGTTCGTTAAATTTAGAATTCATTGATTGAATGTTAGTGCTTAAGATACTAAAACGCGTAGTGTTTATCTGTGTAAGTTTGCTAAACTTATCAAAGTCATAATATGATGACCGACGTATTAGTTGAGGTTCATAATTTTCAACATCATTTGTGTCAAAGATGTTAATTAAGTCATTGTTATTAATACCTCCTAAAAAGGAGAGGAACGTATCGTCTAATGTCATGCCTTTATATAATTTGGTATTTATCATATGTATTTGTTATTATATTTGTATGTGTGAATGAGTGTTCAACAAATTGTGATATATGCATATACCGATAATGAAATATATTTATGGGATTGCCTGTCGTAAGTTTTATAGACGTAATGCACTGAACGTAAATGTGAGATTGATTAAACATGTAAATGTGAAAACAGTTTGAGATAGACATCTTGTAGTTTGGTATATATATATATATATATATATATATATAAATAACATAAAATAAGAATGATTTGCATAACGAATGCAAGAAGACCTTGTCATGGGAGAGGTGTAGAGCATACAGTATTAAAACGGTTTTACAAGCCACATATATATTACCTGAGTATTCGTAGTAACATACTAATGCATTTCACAGCAACAGAACGAATACATGTATTAAGATAAGTTCAGTGAGAAGCTAAAGTTTTTGTTTATATAAAGTACAGCAGTAAAACATAGTGCAATACAAGGTTAAGCATTTTGCTTCATTAACCATTATTACTGTGATATGATAAGATTAAATTATACATATAATCGCACAAATACATATGCATACTTGAAAGTTATTTCTGTGTATATATAGTAATATGAATACAGGTTTACATTTCACAAAAAACAAAGATTCTGCGAAGAAGCTACCGTATTTACATCATGTGCAATAACTAACACAGTGTTTTCATTTCAGATTTATACATCATATTTGTCAATCCATTTTTCTGACAATAAAAAAGAGAAAAATATATTATTAAATTATATATATTAAATACATACGTATTTATATATTAGCTGTACAACTATTTCAGCTAACAAATGTACAAAACAACATGACTAGCATTCAACTCAAAGACAATTATAAAATATATATTTTCATAAGAAAACAAAATAAATTACAGTTTCAGTTTAACGGGATGTGCATCAGTGCACAAGGAGCTGGAGGTAATATTTCTAGGAAACACTAACACTAAATATTATGTTACTCAAATCACTAGAAAAGAGTCCACAGAGAAACTGAAAGTCGAGAGTACAACAAGACATTTGCAATTTAGATAGAGCAGTTTAAGTAGATTGATTGTTCAGCATGTAGTAACAGCCTAACTAGCTAGGAATGTCACCATATACATTGATAATATTCCCAATATCTCTGATGGCACTGCAATAACACTTGCATGTAATCACTGAATCAAAGTAGAAAATACAGTTTAACATTATGCAGAAGTCGCCGTAATGCTGTCATGTGTTTACGTCAGCTTTACAGATATTGTAATTTGAGAGAAGGAATAAAGGAGAAGAAGAGAAAGAGAAAAAAACCAGCTTGTAGAGAAAGAACTAGAAAAGATAATAATTTAAAACGATTAAAGATAATATTAACTGACATTACATTATATTATCCCGGAGTCTGAAGAGTCAGTAAAGAGGACTTATCTCTCTTTTAATTGACCTCGCTGCGTAGATCACGTCTCGCTCAGTGGACTCACGTTGCGCAGTCTCGTGTAACGAAAATAATAAAACATTAACAAAATATCGTTCGTATACAGGGGCCGATTCCCGGTCGCAGGCCACGGGTTCAACGTAAAGTGTTTATATCCTCCTGCGTGTGGATGACCCTGATCGTGTTTGCTAATGTCTTGATTACCACTTTCCCATTATAGGTCCAGCAGTCGGCGATTTTCTTCGCACGTTTCAACTGCCTTGTAGCGCTAGCCAGCGCTGCGCGGCGCTGCGTCACGTCCTCGTTGACGAAGATTTGGTGTTGGTTTTCACTGACGCTGTTACGCAATCGACTTCTAGCCCGTATGACTTCGTCTCGCACGTTAACTCGGTTGAATCGCACAATGACTACACGATGTCGATCGCCTGTTTCTGCCCTTTTGCCAAGCCTATGGCTGACTACAATGTCCTCTTGCGTCACTGGGGGGGGGGGGGGGGGGGGGGGTCACTGCCATTTTGACATTGATGGTTTCCACTACTTTGGCAGTAGTGTCCTCCCCCGCCCCAGTTTCAGAGATTCCATGAAACCTTAAGTTGCATCGTCGGGAATATTGTTCAATGTTATCGCACTCACTTTCAAGATGACCAACTTTTTCTTCGAGGGCTACAATTCTGCGCTCTTTGGTTTCAAGCTTCGAGTTCATGTCTGCGATTGTCTGCTTGAGGGTGTCGATCTTATCGGCCAGTGCTTGAGGGTACAACGCTAATCTCAGTTTTCGTAATACAGCGTCATCATTCAGCAATTCCACGAATTTCAGCAGCATCACACCAGTGTCCTGAACATCACTGTCAGTAACACTGGACGGTTTACGCTTTGATGGCATGATTCTCTGAATTTCTGTTCTCCCACGAAATGACCACGACTTAGACCACGGCAGCCATCTTGCAAAATGATCAGTTCATTGAGCTGTATGAATGAGTACCTGGCTATAGACAGTGGTGTAATATCCGTTTTTTTGTATTAAATTTTATATATGTGTGTACGACTAGTCTTCGCGCATTAATTTCAGCGTGGCTGAATGCTTTCCAGAGAAGTCGAGATGGTACTCGATTGAACAGGTATGCCAGGGAGTAAAGTGTAATGCGCTTTGAACAGTCCTAAAGACGGTATGCTATATAAGAACTTACTTCAACATTCACTGGATAGATCTACGTTGTTCAGGAATGGAAACACGAAACACGAAGTGTTTCTCTTGCTTCGCATGATCAGGGTTCCCCTCTAAGGCGTGATGTAATGAATGGACTCGTCACTTCAGAGGCTAAAATTGAAGTACCCTAACGTTGGAACTGTGTACTTGAAAGATATTTAAACTGTCTCTCCGTCGTTAGTACCTTGTTCTCCTTTACATCTGTATCAACCAACTTTTAATCCAACACAATCACACATGCGCCATGCTCCCGCCTACTTTCCTTGACAACACTGCCACACTTCCTACATTCCTGGAGACGTTAACCCATAAGATGGAGGATGGCACTTTTGAAATAATGAGTAACCGGGTAACCGCTGAAATGCGCTGTTTACGTATGGCAACAAGTACGATGACATCACCGCTTACATGAGGGTTTTTAAAGAGAAAACATATACACGATTGACATGAAGATTTAGATAGTATAAAAAGACAGTAAAACACATACATAGGAATATGTGTTATGTGTTTTCTTGAATTTGTTATCAATAATAAACGCTGGAACTCGGTATGTAGGCATTTGTTGGTCCATGTTGATGATGATGACATTTTCACATAATTTATTGTGACATCTTTAGTAATTTGTAATTTTATCCCATCAACTAACGCAATTAGTTGACGGGATGAGTTAACATAGATCCAGACACATTGAATGATGACGTTGTGTGTGAAATAAACGTTTGTAGGCAACAAAAACAAATGGAATCACCATAACAGAACAACATTATTTGTCTCATGTGCATTTCACTCTCACAGTTCGTCTTTGATCGTGGCATGAGTGAGCACTGCTTGGATCTCGCTGCACTCACTTTCTCAATGTCAAGAGGACTACCTAGTGACTGATGGAAATGTTTATACTAATTGCCAACCCTTTGCTCTACAATATACTCCGTTACCCAATAGCTGCCGCCTGGGAACTGTTTTTCCACCACTTTGCACCGCTTTTAGCTCTGACCACTTATTATGTTAATGCGTGTATCCTCAGTATCAGCGATGTTGCTATTGTGGTGTTTTTCCTGGGGAATCTCACACAGGCAGATTCAACATATGAGTGGACTCTTTTATAGAACTTATTTGACTTTCGATTTCGTGTGCTGGAATTGAAGATGTTGCTATAGCAACTGTACATGTAGCTGACAACAGAATGAAGACATTTGAATGTAGTTATTTTTAATGTTGAAATTAACCATATGTGATATGATCTGGGAAAACCCTTCACATGGTGCAAATTTTCACTTGTCTTGTTTTGTGTTTATGTCACATTTCATTATTCTGGCTTTCCAAATATGTTTACATTATTTCTTTATCTAGAATATAACTAAAGTTAAGTTAGACTAAAGACCAAGCCTATACGGAAATGAATATGGGGAAATCAAGCATCAAAGTTACTGCGACATATTCAGGTTTTATTTGTGTGTTTCTGTCTGTATGTACATGAATAACAGCTTCTGGCACAACCACATACGCTACAGTTATCTGGCAGTGTATAGCCACCCCATAATCTTATGAACAAATTACAAATAATGAATTAAGAAAGGCATTATGACCTAATAACAAAGTACCCAAAACTGGATTGGGCGTTGACATAGCAGTCAAACGACTGCCCCCACACATACTCCAGCTGCATCAAGTCCATAGAACATGCATTATTCACTGTCAGTCCAGTTTGATTGTTCCCATTCATTTCACAAAGTTACGACCACGTTCTCGACCGCGTCCTCGACCGCGTCCACGCACAGTGCGGGCGCATTTATGTGGTGGGGTGGAGGCATCATCATCACTGTTACTCTCCCCATTGTCGTCTGGTAGTGGCGTTTCGGGAAGGGGACACACCAAGTCCTGTTACTCTGTTGATGCATACTCCCGAATGGAGTGGTACAGGTACCATTGGCGCTTCGTGTCAAGTCCTTTTGGCTTGATCTCTGTTGGTTTGTTGTCAGGACACAATTTGGTGGCGTCGACTTTCAAGAGCTCCTGGAACGACGATTCGTTGTCGCAATAGTCTCGCATTGCCACACCAGTAGCGCCCTTCTCAAAGTAGAAGTGGTGGCGGCTCTTGATGCCTTGCACTTTCTTGAAGTAACATGCCAAGAAGGTGGCACTGTCATACATCGACACCAGAACAGTACCGTCTTCTTGGCCGACTAGACATGGGACGTTTATGCCTGCCGTATTGGAGTTGGTGACAACATCTGCAATGTCTTGCAAACAATCGACTTTTGTCCGCCTGAAGGTTCGTTTCATCAGCTCGAAGCACCAGTCACACGAAAACTTGGTGTGTCCAGTCAAGAGGAAACTGATGGTGATGGACACATGCCGGCCAGTGAGGATGACATATGAGAAACAAAATTATTGTTTTCAGTTTTATGAGAGAAAGGTGCGGACACAGCAGACGTCTTCTGCTACAAGGAACACGTATTTGCGTTGTGTTGTTATAACTAATGGTTGACGAAATGCTTGTGTAAGTACGAGTGAGCAACTGTTTGTGTGTATGTGTCTCCATCTCTGTGTGCGTGCGTGTGTGTATGTGTGTGTGTGTGCGTGTGTGTGTATGTGCGCGCGTGTGTTTGCGTTTGTGTGTGTGCGTGTGTGTGTTCGCGCGCGCGCGTGCATGTGTATGTGCATGCGCGCTTGCTTGTGGTTTAGTGCAAATGTGTGAGTGTGTGAGTGTTTGCATATTAGCTAAACTGTCATAAAATCACAGTCTGTAGTGAAAAATAAGACTGTGCAATACATGGTTTATTAATACATTTTACAATGGAAATATGGAATCAACAATACAATCAGGCAAACATTTCAGAAATATTTCTGATGCCCTAGACTTTGTCGTAATAGCATAATTTTCTTTGAATAAATATGTGCCTCCGATATGTTTGCCTTCATTACGTGATATGATCATATTCGTCAACAAGTTATCGATGTCATACTCGTTCTAACACATTACGCGTGTAAATCTGATTCCACGTAATGATCCATGATAGTCTCTACCGTGCGCCGCTTTACATTATAGCTTTGATCTCGGCGGAGTCAAGAGCAACTGTGTAAACACGAACCTGGAACAGAACAACATGAAACTATCAGCATAATATGTGACGCTGATGACCAGACGTATAGGAGTATCATGTTATTAGGCTAAGAAATGAAATACAGCGACACATACTTGTTTAATATTAATGTATTCAATGTGATATTTTGCTTCAAATTCAAAGCAATGTAGCTGGATAAGAGATCGACTGATTATCACATAAATAAAACACTTTCTGGTAGATGCTAATCTAACAAAGTAATTTGTCAGCTGACAAGATGAGTTCAGCTACTCTGTAGTTCAATGCGCATTTGCGGTTATTTGCCCGGAAAAAACCTAACTAACATAACCTGTTTAACTTACGTCGTCAATGCGTCCCTTAAAGTAGCCGGGCTTTTCGTCGCAGCATCCCTGCATACCAACGTACAGAGGATTCTGGGTGTTCAGCATGGCGGCTGAAGAACAAAAAGTCACGTATAATGACTGCCTATCCGAGCGAACTGTTACAATGCACGATCTACTTATTAACAGCAAAACTCCACCGTCTACGTCGGTTCTGAATCTTACAAGCATCCTTGCTAAACTATGGCCAATCGGACGTATTATCAAACATAAGACATTTGTTACGAACAAAACTGGATATTGCGTGTCGGAAAATGACAGCGATTGACAACATGTGTCGCAGCAAATCAGATTTAGGTATTTTAATTTCGCCCAAAATCTATCTAATCGTATTGATCATAATGCAAGATGAACGATTTATTTTATACACAAATGTCTGATTAATCTATAGTATACCTGCAACAATAAAAGGGACTATTGACAGAATATATTCGCTAAACGGCTTTGTGAAGATGTCTAACATGAATGCGTCAGTGAAAGTACTTACACCTTCAAAAAAGACGCATCCGCATTTACAACACTAAAGCTATGTGTTATTGTTATATGTTAATGTTTATGCGTGATATCATAATGATAGCGATGACGAGAATTATTCCACACATGTTAATTAAATGCTGAACGTTCGCTAGTGAACATTGCCTAAAACAATACACCCAACCAAATGTTTGACAAATGTCGCATGGGCAGAACCTTGCCGACTTACCAGAGAGAGGGACTGACAGGACATTCTGCAGAACACCGTTGATGAACAGCATGACCTCGTTTCCGTTGTAGACCACTGTCAGATGCACCCACACCCCATAGTTGATGCCCTGCCGAAGAGGAAATAACATTTAATATGTCGTGTTCAGCCGAAGCATTAAACCAGACTAATTGAACATGACACTGTGTGTTGTTGTCCTTTTGTATATATGAACTACATCAGGAGCGGGGCGACCTGGATTCAACAATACAGGAATGTGTCCATTATTATTGCAAATTAATAGATGTTCAGACGATAAATCGGGAAATGATAAGTTAGCTGAGGAACTTATAATACATATTTTGCAATCTGGTAATTATATTTGTATGGATAGTGAGATTGCAATAACAGCACCTACACTCCCAGAAACCTGAGGGCAGTACCGCATAAGTCGTAGTAATAAGGCGAATATCATGAACACGACAATCAAAGGCCTTCATTGATACGACGGACCGCCGAAGCTTTAGGGAGGAAATGGAAATTCGAACAAATCTGTCTTGATTCTGCTACGGAAGGTAGCTATAGTTTTACATCAGTTTAAAGTCCTGCGCGCCTAGGAAATCGTGACCTGGAGATTCAAACGGTGTAGAAGTGTTATTACTGTTATTATAACAAGAAAAACGACCGACTCACGAAATTGCCGGTAACTGTTGCTGGGAAACCATTGCCGGCGGCAATGCCACCACAGACATCTGGGTTGCCGTTGTCAATGTTGCTGTACAGAAGGAAGCTGGCACTGTTCTCGCAGTCTCCGTTGTCGACAATTCCTACGAAGTCGGCGGATCCTGCCTCTCTCTTTACCCACGCAAGTAGGAAGTAGAGGCACGCCCCGCCCCTTTTTGACCTACTTTAGGCCTAACTCCATGCATAAAAAACGTCCTTATCTTTTTCGGGAACCTACTTATAAAAAAAGATCAAAGGGTTTTGTGTAACCTGAGAGAAATCGGGAACCTACTTATAAAAAACGTGATTGATGGCCTGTCACTTTTGATTGATAACCTTGAGGTGCCACCTAGCGATTATCCCAGTGATTAGTTTAGCCCTAGCGGAAATAACGGCGTCCCTAGTTACGTTAGCAGCGTCCCTAATTACGTTCTTTATATAACCATACGGTTATAGCTAAAACCACCGTGGTTATAAATAAATAAATAAATAATTAATTAATTAATTAATTAATTATATATATATATATATAGGCCTGTCACTTTTTGATTGATGACCCTTCCCTTGAGGTGTCACCACCTAGCGGTTATCCCAGTGACTAATTCCCTAGCGATCAACGTAGGACCTACCGTTGTGCTTACGTAAGCACTTATATAGCGTCCCTAGCGACCGTTGTATATATATATATATACATATATATATATATACGTAATAGTTATAGCTAAAACCACTGTGGTTATAACGGCGCTCTAAACCCATTGTGTGAGAATAACACCGCTGTACCCTATGTAGCAGTAGCCAGCAGCGCTGGCCTATGATCTGGCGGCCTAGTCGCCTTGCCACGACGTCTTACGCACACCGAGCTCCACCTTCGTGCCAGCTAATGCCAGCACGATATATATATAAATATATATATATATATATTATATATATATATATATATGCTTATGTAAGCCCGTATATAACCACAACGGTTATAGCGGCGCTGCGCTCTAAACCCATTGTGTGAAAATAACCCCGCTGTACCCTATGTAGCAGCAGCAGCGGCGTGCGCTCGCAGCAGCAGCAGCAGCAGCAGCCATGATCTATGATCCGGCGGCCTAGTTTCTAAATATAACCATGCGGCTAGCCGGCTCTGTAACGGCGTTAATTTCAGCCGTGGCGCTATCAAAACGAAACGAATCCCATGCATGCGTTTAGCGTTTAAAAGCTGTACTCAGCGGCCTGTTAAAGCAGGATGGATATATGCGGTGGATAGACGAATGGACGCAAAATGGTGTAAGTTATGTTTTATTAATAGAAGTCACGGTGGCCTGAGCCAGGTCTGCGTAATGTTTGCTTGAGAGCATCGTCCCTGCCGTAGCCGAGCGGCGCGCGAGTTGTCCCCGTCAAACTGCCATTGTAGCATTGTTGAGCGACTGGCTGGAATTAACGGCAAGTATTCACACGACATACAGGTTTGTTGTAGAGTGTTGTGTGTAGGCAGGTGTATTTCCTTTCCACGTCGAGGCAGGTGGATTCTGTGAAATAATGCATATGAATAATGAGGAGTTTCCCAAGAACTAAATCACTGTTATTAATATAAAAGTAAATAATAAAGAATAGTTTAATACAAGAATAGCATATAAATAATATAAAAAGTAATTAATATAAAACTTACCGATAGGATAAAAGACGAAATACCGCTGTACTAAATAAAATAAATAAAATAAAACTTACCGCTGTTCTTTGCATATGAATAATGGAGAACTAAATCATTGTTATTAATATAAGAGGAGAACTAAATCAATAATTAATCAAGAATAGTAATTAATAAAGAATAGCATATTATTAATATAAAAGTAATTAATAAAGAATAAAAAACTTACGGATAGGATAAAAGACGACTTAACGCTCTATTAAATAAATAAAATAAAATAAAACTTACCGCTGATCTTTCGTGGAAGGTTGCTCACACGTTGTGCTGGCGGTAGCCATGATTGAATGAAAATGAGCAACGACCGTTGCATGCATGCATTATTTCCTAAAGTCATTTATGCGTTAAGCGCGCATGCGCGAAAATGTTATGTGCGCATGCGCTAAAGCGACGTAAAAACAATGAATGCAAAGAGTTCGAAATAGCAATATAAACGGAAATTTAAATACATGAAATGAAGCGTTGTATACGCTTAGCGAGGGATCGGGCATCTTGTGGTGAATTAATAATAGAGACATTCGATGTAAAAGTCACATTTGACAATGAATGTACTAAAGTGACCGCTAATTTTTTTTTCCTCCTGAAGCGGAAACCGAATGGTGACGCAAAAACAGCTGTGGCGTTAATCGGGGGATCGCATATCACGATCGGAATGTGAAGCTAGAACAATGCCATTTCAAAAACGATACACGAACTACAAAAGCATGAATTGAAGCGTTGTTTAGGATCAGTGGGAAATAGGGATCTGTGTAGTGCCATTATATTATAGAAAATCGATGTAAATAACGTTTGTGAACGAAAAGCACTACATGACCGTTCATTTTTTTTTCTTTCCGAAAGCAAAGACATCCGAGACTAGTCAGTTATGCGTTAGGCGAACTGTTGTAATAGATCCGTAAATTACATAATGGCATGGTGCTCAGCATACGAAGCGAACTTATTTAAAGCATGACATTTTCTTCTGTAGGAGATGCGTCGCGTACTGCTGGACATGTTAGCGAACAACGAGAGGATGCGTGCAAGGTATGCGGAGGTTGCCTTGTTCGTACAAACACTGCTGGACGGGGAAGTGGCGGATAGTGAGACGAAAGATGCTGTGCTGATGGCCCGAGTTGCTAAAAAGGGGGGACTAATCATAATAATGTGTGTTTGTAGGCGGCACGACAGCGCACCAGGCGTGAATGTATTCCTAGATGCTGACGGTGGTCGTAAAGATTAGTAGGATCTGCTTTGTGCTGTAGGGGTGCGTGCGTATCGATAACGAGTTGGACGTTATCATCGAGGAGGCGCTAGGCGTACCACACATCGAACCGCCGACGTACGAGAGTCTGTACACGGTGTCGCCAACACCGCCGGAAGTGATACAACGTCAAGTCATCGCGACGGGTCGGGGTCAGTTGGCCTTCCGCTATGAGCGGCACGCGATGTCCCCCCTCGCCGAACACCTCAGTGAGATGATTCTGGAGAGGGCGCGCGATCGATGCGGCGCTGTATCTGGTCCAGTTCGTTTCGGACTGGCTGCTAGGCACGGACTGGCGCGACTACATCAACCGCGCTCTGCTGGAGTCGACCGTCCATACGTACATTCAGCGCAGGAGCGGACTCGAATAGAACATTATGCTTGCTTTGTTTGCTATAACATTGGTTAAAAATAAAAGCCGTTGTTTTGAATGTTGTACTACGATGGCGACGCTTAATAAGACATTGAAAATGTACTTTCCGTTCGACAGTCCCACACAGCTCCCTGAAAGTGCCACACAATTTCCTGACAGTCCCACACAGCTCCTTGACAGTCACACACAGCTCCCCGGCAGTACGTCTAGCTTGTTACATGTTTGCCTTCCGTACATGGTCTAGCTTGTTACACGTCTGCCTTCCATACATGTACTAGCTTTTTACTTATTTGCTATCCATACATGGTCTAGCTTGTTACATGTTTGCCTTCCATACACGGACTAGCTTGTTACATGTTTACCTTCCATACACGGTCTGGCTTGTTACATGTCTGCCTTCCATACATGGTCTAGCTTGTTACATGTCTGCCTTTCATACATGGTCTAGCCTGTTACATGTCTGCCTTCCGTACATGGACTAGCTTGTTACATGTTGGCCTTCCGTACATGGTCTAGCTTGTTACATGTTTGCCTTACGTACATGGACTAGCTTGTTACATGTGTGCCTTCCATACACGAACAAGCTTGTTACATGTTTGCCTTACGTACATGGACTAACTTGTTACATGTTTGCCTTCCATACACGGACTAGCTTGTTACATGTTTGCCTTACATACATGGACTAGCTTGTTACATGTTTGCCTTCCATACATGGTCTAGCTTGTTACAGGTCTGCCTTTCATACATGGTCTAGCTTGATACATGTTTCCCTTCCGTACATGGACTAGCTTGTTACATGTTTGCCTTCCATACACGGACTAGCTTGTTACATGTTTACCTTCCATACCTGGACTAGCTTGTTACATGTTTGCCTTCCATACACGGACTAGCTTGTTACATGTTTGCCTTCCGTACATGGTCTAGCTTGTTACATGTTTGCCTTACGTACATGGACTAGCTTGTTACATGTGTGCCTTCCATACACGAACAAGCTTGTTACATGTTTGCCTTACGTACATGGACTAACTTGTTACATGTTTGCCTTCCATACACGGACTAGCTTGTTACATGTTTGCCTTACATACATGGACTAGCTTGTTATATGTTTGCCTTCCATACATGGTCTAGCTTGTTACAGGTCTGCCTTTCATACATGGTCTAGCTTGATACATGTTTCCCTTCCGTACATGGACTAGCTTGTTACATGTTTGCCTTCCATACACGGACTAGCTTGTTACATGTTTACCTTCCATACCCGGACTAGCTTGTTACATGTTTGCCTTCCATACACGGACTAGCTTGTTACATGTTTGCCTTCCGTACATAGTCTGGCTTGTTACATGTCTGTCTTCCATACATGGTCTAGCTTGCTACATGTTTCCCTTCCATACATGGTCTAACTTGTGACATGTTTGCCTTCCATACATGGTCTAGCTTGTTACATGTTTGCCTTCCATACACGGACTAGCTTGTTACATATTTGCATTCCATACATGATCTAGCTTGTTACATGTCTACCTTCCATATACGGTCTAGCTTGTTACATGTCTGCCTTCCGTACATGGACTAGGTTGTTACACCTCCCTGACAGTCCCACACAGCTTCCGACAGTCACACGCAGTTCCCTGACAGTCCCACACAGTTACCCGACAGTCACACAAAACTCCCGACAGTCCCACACAGCTCCATAACAGTATTACACAGCTTCCTGACAGTCCCACACAGTTCCTGGCAGTCCCACACAGCTCCATGACATTTATTTTATTTAGGTCTTATTATTTAGCAATAGACCGGTAAGTTGCCTTTTACACGAGTCCTATTAATTATCTTTATTAATTAATAAGAACCTCATTAGTCATGTTTTGATTTAATTTGGGAACCTCCTCATTAGTCACAGCGATAGAGCGGTAGGTTCTGGCAGTCCCACACAGCTCCATGACAGTCCCACACAGTTTCCGACAGTCCCACACAGCTTCCCGACAGTCTCATACAGCTTCTGACAGTCACACGCAGTTCCCTGACAGTCCCACACAGTTACCCGACAGTCACACAAAACTCCCGACAGTCCCACACAGCTCCATAACAGTATTACACAGCTTCCTGACAGTCCCACACAGTTCCTGGCAGTCCCACACAGCTCCATGACATTTATTTTATTTAGTTCTTATTATTTAGCAATAGACCGGTAAGTTGCCTTTTACACGAGTCCTTTTAATTATCTTTATTAATTAATAAGAACCTCATTAGTCATGTTTTGATTTAATTTGGGAACCTCCTCATTAGTCACAGCGATAGAGCGGTAGGTTCTGGCAGTCCCACACAGCTCCATGACAGTCCCACACACTTCCCGACAGTCCCACACAGCTTCCCGACAGTCCCACACAGTTCCCTGGCTACATGTCTCCCTTCCATACATGGTCTAACTTGTGACATGTTTGCCTTCCATACATGGTCTAGGTTGTTACATGTTTGCCTTCCATACACGGACTAGGTTGTTACATATTTGCCTTCCATACATGAACTAGCTTGTTACATGTCTGCCTTCCATATATGGTCTAGCTTGTTACATGTTTGCCTTTCATACATGGTCTAGCCTGTTACATGTCTGCCTTCCGTACATGGACTAGGTTGTTACAGCTCCCTGACAGTCCCACACAGTTCCCTGACAGTCCCACACAGTTACCCGACAGTCACACAAAACTCCTGACAGTCCCACACAGCTCCATAACAGTATAACACAGCTTCCTGACAGTCCCACACAGTTCCTGGCAGTCCCACACAGCTCCATGACAGTCCCACACAGTTCCCCGACAGTCCCACACAGCTCCCTGAAAGTATCACACAATTCCCTGACAGTCCCACACAGCTCCCTGACAGTCACACACACACACACACAGCTCCCCGGCAGTACCACACAATTCCCTGACAGTCCCACACAGCTCTCTGACAGTCCCACACAGTTCCTGACAGTCCCACACAGTTCCCTTACAGTCCCACACAACTCTTGACAGTCAAACACAGCTCCCTGACAGTCCCACACAGTTCCGGTCAGTCCCACACAGCTCCCTGACAGTCCCACACAGCTCCCTGACAGTCACACGCAGTTCCCTGACAGTCCCACACAGTTACCCGACAGTCACACAAAACTCCTGACAGTCCCACACAGCTCCATAACAGTATTACACAGTTACCCGACAGTCCCACACAGCTCCCTGACAGTCCCACACAGCTCCCTGACAGTCACACGCAGTTCCCTGACAGTCCCACACAGTTACTCGACAGTCCCACACAGCTTCCCGACAGTCCCACACAGCTCCCTACCACACAATTCCCTGACAGTCCCAAACAGTTCCGGTCAGTCCCACACAGCTCCCCGACAGTCTCACACAGCTCCCTGAAAGTACCACACAATTCCCTGACAGTCCCCCACAGTTCCGGTCAGTCCCACACAGCTCCCTGACAGTCTCACACAGCTCCCCGACAGTCCCACACAGCTCCCTGACAGTCCCACACAGTTACCCGACAGTCCCACACAATTCTCTGACAGTCCCACACAGCTCCCTGACAGTCCCACACAGCTTCCCGACAGTCACACACAGCTCCCTGAAAGTACCACACAATTCCCTGACAGTCCCACACAGCTCCCTGACAGTCACACACAGCTCCCCGGCAGTTCCCTGACAATCCCTGACAGTCCCACACAGCTCCATGACAGTCACACACAGCGCCCGGCAGTCACACACAGCTCCCTGACAGTACCACGCAGTTCCTCGTCAGTCCCATACAGGGGTTCTGTATGTATGTATGTATGTATGTATGTATGTATGTATGTATGTATGTATGTATGTATGTATGTATGTATGTATGTATGTATGTAGGTATGTAGGAGCCGTCGCACCACGGCGCCGATACTCGTCTAACTCGTATAACTAACTAACTAACTCGTCTAACTCGTAGGGGGGTGGCGGGGGGTTCTGTATGTATGTATGTAGGTATGTAGGGTAATATACTTTTATCGGGAACTGCGTGGGACTGTCATGGAGCTGTGTGGGACTGCCAGGAACTGTGTGGGATTGCCAGGAAGATGTGTAATACTGTTATGGAGCTGTGTGGGACTGTCAGGCGGAGCTGTGTGAGACTGTCAGGGAGTTGTGTGGGACTGTCAGGGAGCTGTGTGGGACTGACAGGGAACGAACTGTGTGGTACTGTCAGGGAGCTGTGTGTGACTGTAAGGGAACTGTGTGGGACTGTCAGGAGCTGTGTGGGACTGTCAGGGAGCTGTGCGGGACTGTTAGGGAATTGTGTGGTACTGCCGGGGAGCTGTGTGTGACTGTCAGGGAGCTGTGTGGGACTGCGCGCTTTTACGTGTATAGTAGTAGTAATAAAAAAACAACAACTTGAAAACAAGTGTGAATTGTATGTTTTTATTACCCTACATACCTACATACATACATACAGAACCCCCGCCACCCCCCTACGAGTTAGACGAGTTAGTTAGTTAGTTATACGAGTTAGACGAGTATCGGCGCCGTGGTGCGACGGCTCCTACATACCTACATACATACATACATACATACATACAGAACCCCTGTATGGGACTGACGAAGAACTGCGTGGTACTGTCAGGGAGCTGTGTGAGACTGTCAGGGAGCTGTGTGGCACTGTCAGTCAGGAGTTTGTGTGTCTGTCGGGTAACTGTGTGGGACTGTCAGGGAGCTGTGTGTGACTGCCGGGCGCTATGTGGGACTGTCATGGAGCTGTGTGGGACTGTCAGGGATTGTCAGGGAACTGCCGGGGAGCTGTGTGGGACTGTCAGGGAGCTGTGTGGGACTGTCAGGGAATTGTGTGGTACATTCAGGGAGCTGTGTGGGACTGTCGCGAAGCTGTGTGGGACTGTCAGGGAGCTGTGTGGGACTCTCAGAGAATTGTGTGGGACTGTCGGGTAACTGTGTGGGACTGTCAGGGAGCTGTGTGGGACTGTCGGGGAGCTGTGTGAGACTGTCAGGGAGCTGTGTGGGACTGACCGGAACTGTGTGGGACTGTCAGGGAATTGTGTGGTACTTTCAGGGAGCTGTGTGAGACTGTCGGGGAGCTGTGTGGGACTGACCGGAACTGCGTGGGACTGTCAGGGAATTGTGTGGTAGGGAGCTGTGTGGGACTGTCGGGAAGCTGTGTGGGACTGTCGGGAACTGTGTGGGACTGTCATGGAGCAGTGTGGGACTGTCAGGAGTTTTGTGTGACTGTCGGGTAACTGTGTAGGACTGTCAGGGAACTGCGTGTGACTGTCAGGGAGCTGTGTGGGACTGTCAGGGAGCTGTGTGGGACTGACCGGAACCGTGTGGGACTGTCAGGGAGCTGTGTTTGACTGTCAAGAGTTGTGTGGGACTGTAAGGGAACTGTGTGGGACTGTCAGGAGCTGTGTGGGACTGTCAGAGAGCTGTGTGGGACTGTCAGGGAATTGTGTGGTACTGCCGGGGAGCTGTGTGTGTGTGACTGTCAGGGAGCTGTGTGGGACTGTCAGGGAATTGTGTGATACTTTCAGGGAGCTGTGTGGGACTGTCGGGAAGCTGTGTGTGACTGTCGGGGAACTGTGTGGAACTGTCATGGAGCTGTGTGGGACTGCCAGGAACTGTGTGGGACTGTCAGGAAGCTGTGTTATACTGTTATGGAGCTGTGTGGGACTGTCAGGAGTTTTGTGTGACTGTCGGGTAACTGTGTGGGACTGTCAGGGAACTGTGTGGGACTGTCAGGGAGCTGTAACAACCTAGTCCATGTACGGAAGGCAGACCTGTAACAGGCTAGACCATGTATGAAAGGCAAACATGTAACAAGCTAGACCATATATGGAAGGCAGTCATGTAACAAGCTAGTTCATGTATGGAAGGCAAATATGTAACAACCTAGTCCGTGTATGGAAGGCAAACATGTAACAAGCTAGACCATGTATGGAAGGCAAACATGTCACAAGTTAGGCCATGTATGGAAGGGAGACATGTAGCCAGGGAGCTGTGTGGGACTGTCGGGAAGCTGTGTGGGACTGTCGGGAAGTGTGTGGGACTGTCATGGAGCTGTGTGGGACTGCCAGAACCTACCGCTCTATCACTGTGACTAATGAGGAGGTTCCCAAATTAAATCAAAACATGACTAATGAGGTTCTTATTAATTAATAAAGATAATTAATAGGACTCGTGTAAAAGGCAACTTACCGGTCTATTGCTAAATAATAAGAACTAAATAAAATAAATGTCATGGAGCTGTGTGGGACTGCCAGGAACTGTGTGGGACTGTCAGGAAGCTGTGTAATACTGTTATGGAGCTGTGTGGGACTGTAGGGAGTTTTGTGTGACTGTCGGGTAACTGTGTGGGACTGTCAGGGAACTGCGTGTGACTGTCGGAAGCTGTATGAGACTGTCGGGAAGCTGTGTGGGACTGTCGGAAACTGCGTGGGACTGTCATGGAGCTGTGTGGGACTGCCAGAACCTACCGCTCTATCGCTGTGACTAATGAGGAGGTTCCCAAATTAAATCAAAACATGACTAATGAGGTTCTTATTAATTAATAAAGATAATTAATAGGACTCGTGTAAAAGGCAACTTACCGGTATATTGCTAAATAATAAGACCTAAATAAAATAAATGTCATGGAGCTGTGTGGGACTGCCAGGAACTGTGTGGGACTGTCAGGAAGCTGTGTAATACTGTTATGGAGCTGTGTGGGACTGTCGGGAGTTTTGTGTGACTGTCGGGTAACTGTGTGGGACTGTCAGGGAGGTGTAACAACCTAGTCCATGTACGGAAGGCAGACATGTAACAAGCTAGACCATATATGGAAGGTAGACATGTAACAAGCTAGATCATGTATGGAATGCAAATATGTAACAAGCTAGTCCGTGTATGGAAGGCAAACATGTAACAAATTAGTCCATGTACGTAAGGCAAACATGTAACAAGCTTGTTCGTGTATGGAAGGCACACATGTAACAAGCTAGTCCATGTACGTAAGGCAAACATGTAACAAGCTAGACCATGTACGGAAGGCCAACATGTAACAAGCTAGTCCATGTACGGAAGGCAGACATGTAACAGGCTAGACCATGTATGAAAGGCAGACATGTAACAAGCTAGACCATGTATGGAAGGCAGACATGTAACAAGCCAGACCGTGTATGGAAGGCAAACATGTAACAAGCTAGACCATGTATGGATAGCAAATAAGTAAAAAGCTAGTACATGTATGGAAGGCAGACGTGTAACAAGCTAGACCATGTACGGAAGGCAAACATGTAACAAGCTAGACGTACTGCCGGTGAGCTGTGTGTGACTGTCATTGAGCTGTGTGGGACTGTCAGGAAATTGTGTGGCACTTTCAGGGAGCTGTGTGGGACTGTCGAACGGAAAGTACATTTTCAACGTTTTATTAAGCGTCGCCATCGTAGTACAACATTCAAAACAACGGCTTTTATTTTTAACCAATGTTATAGCAAACAAAGCAAGCATAATGTTCTATTCGAGTCCGCTCCTGCGCTGAATGTACGTATGGACGGTCGACTCCAGCAGAGCGCGGTTGATGTAGTCGCGCCAGTCCGTGCCTAGCAGCCAGTCCGAAACGAACTGGACCAGATACAGCGCCGCATCGATCGCGCGCCCTCTCCAGAATCATCTCACTGAGGTGTTCGGCGAGGGGGGACATCGCGTGCCGCTCATAGTGGAAGGCCAACTGACCCCGACCCGTCGCGATGACTTGACGTTGTATCACTTCCGGCGGTGTTGGCGACACCGTGTACAGACTCTCGTACGTCGGCGGTTCGATGTGTGGTACGCCTAGCGCCTCCTCGATGATAACGTCCAACTCGTTATCGATACGCACGCACCCCTACAGCACAAAGCAGATCCTACTAATCTTTACGACCACCGTCAGCATCTAGGAATACATTCACGCCTGGTGCGCTGTCGTGCCGCCTACAAACACACATTATTATGATTAGTCCCCCCTTTTTAGCAACTCGGGCCATCAGCACAGCATCTTTCGTCTCACTATCCGCCACTTCCCCGTCCAGCAGTGTTTGTACGAACAAGGCAACCTCCGCATACCTTGCACGCATCCTCTCGTTGTTCGCTAACATTTCCAGCAGTACGCGACGCACCTCCTACAGAAGAAAATGTCATGCTTTAAATAAGTTCGCTTCGTAAGCTGAGCACCATGCCATTATGTAATTTACGGTTCTATTACAACAGTTCGCCTAACGCATAACTGACTAGTCTCGGATGTCTTTGCTTTCGGAAAGAAAAAAAAAATGAACGGTCATGTAGTGCTTTTCGTTCACAAACGTTATTTACATCGATTTTCTATAATATAATGGCACTACACAGATCCCTATTTCCCACTGATCCTAAACAACGCTTCAATTCATGCTTTTATAGTTCGTGTATCGTTTTTGAAATGGCATTGTTCTAGCTTCACATTCCGATCGTGATATGCGATCCCCCGATTAACGCCACAGCTGTTTATGCGTCACCATTCGGTTTCCGCTTCAGGAGGAAAAAAAAATTAGCGGTCACTTTAGTACATTCATTGTCAAATGTGACTTTTACATCGAATGTCTCTATTATTAATTCACCACAAGATGCCCGATCCCTCGCTAAGCGTATACAACGCTTCATTTCATGTATTTAAATTTCCGTTTATATTGCTATTTCGAACTCTTTGCATTTATTGTTTTTACGTCGCTTTCGCGCATGCGCATTTAACATTTTCGCGCATGCGCGCTGAACGCATAAATGAATTTAGGAAATAATGCATGCATGCAACGGTCGTTGCTCATTTTCATTCAATCATGGCTACCGCCAGCACAACGTCTGAGCAACCTTCCACGAAAGATCAGCGGTAAGTTTTATTTTATTTTATTTATTTAGTAGAGCGTTAAGTCGTCTTTTATCCTATCCGTAAGTTTTATATTCTTTATTAATTACTTTTATATTAATAATATGCTATTCTTTATTAATTACTATTCTTGATTAATTATTGATTTAGTTCTCCTCTTATATTAATAACAGTGATTTAGTTCTCCTCCATTATTCATATGCAAAGAACAGCGGTAAGTTTTATTTTATTTATTTTATTTAGTACAGCGGTATTTCGTCTTTTATTCTATCGGTAAGTTTTATATTAATTACTTTTTATATTATTTATATGCTATTCTTGTATTAAACTTTTCTTTTTTATTTACTTTTATATTAATAACAGTGATTTAGTTCTTGGGAAACTCCTCATTATTCATATGCATTATTTCACAGAATCCACCTGCCTCGACGTGGAAAGGAAATACACCTGCCTACACACAACACTCTACAACAAACCTGTATGTCGTGTGAAAACTTGCCGTTAATTCCAGCCGGTCGCTCAACAATGCTACAACGGCAGTTTGACGGGGACAACTCACGCGCCGCTCGGCTACGGCAGGGACGATGCTCTCAAGCAAACATTACGCAGACCTGGCTCACGCCACCGTGACTTCTATTAATAAAACATAACTTACACCATTTTGCGTCCATTCGTCAATCCACCGCATATAACCATCCTGCTTTAACAGGCCGCTTAGTACAGCTTTTAAACGCTAAACGCATGCATGGGATTCGTTTCGTTTTGATAGCGCCACGGCTAAAATTAACGCCGTTACAGAGCAGGCTAGCCGCATGGTTATATTTAGTAACTAGGCCGCCGGATCATAGGTCATGGCTGCTGCT